>JARQOC010000006.1:155321532-155844032 GCA_033576535.1 Allobates femoralis
TCAAACAATTAGAGTGCTGCTCAAACTGTTGGGGTGCAGCTGCGGGACCCTATTTTCAGAGATGATGTCCTCCACCCAACTCTCAAAAAGCTGAAGGGTCTTCAGGAGAGATGGTAGTCGAGCTGCGCACACAGACTGTCACTCTGTAGCGCTGTCATCCGTCCTATGCTTGCAGTGTGCACCATAACCCGTACAATGAGGCCCATGTTTTCCCCCTGATGTCCACCTTTTTTTCCCCTTGCTGTCCCCCTGTTTTCCCCCTGCTGTCCCCCTGTTGTCCCCTGCTAGATAAGAATTAATTGGATGACAACAGCTGTCCAGACCTGCATCCCACCACAAGGGGCACTCTGGAGTAATTCTGGGAGCTGAATTCATTGCAGTGTCAATGACAAAGTGAGAATTTGGGCTCCTAACCCCATTTGTCTAGGAGCATTGGCCCCACCTGAGTGCTGCTCAAGCTGTTGAGGTGCAAATGTGGGTTCCTATTTTCAGAGATAATATCCTCCACCAAACTGTCGAAAACCTGAAAATGTCTTCCGTAAAGCTGGGTAGTCACCTCTGTAGCTGTCATGTCATACTTCATATGGTCCCAATGTGTAAATCATTCACTGCAATGAGAGAAACAGCACATAGCCCTTGCATTGCACCAGGAGCCCACACACAGCCCTTGTTATTACACTTTCATCCTGTGTATCTCAGCAGAGAGAAGCAAGACTTTGTTAACCTATTCTATTTTGTTATAGCTAAGAACAATTAGTTACTATCCTGGGCAACACCGGGAACTACAGCTATAAGCTGAAAAATATTTGTTTAAAAAAAAAAAATTCCGGCCTCCTCCACCCCTTAATAGCCGGCCATCTCTCACCTTTTTCCCCAAAACTATGAAACCATTGTCATAGTCTTGGGGAAATTCAATTACCGGTATAACGCATTATATACAAGATATAAAAACTATATAGCACTAAAAAGATGGAATTACTATAGGCATGTGTTAATGTTACAATGAAAAAAAAATTCTCTCTTACCCAACACAGCACTATAGGTGTTAGTGCTATTATGGATGAGATGAAATGTAACTTACCGGTATAAAAAATGTAAAGTTTCTGGCACATGCCTATAATTGAGATGAGACCCATATGCACAGTATCTCATTCTTTTGTTGATGTCATTATCACACATTGTCAGCTAGCTATCTATGTTCCTGCCTATCATGATATGACTCCCCAGACAGCCCTCAGTTCTGCTCCATATCTCTGTAGTAAATTCTGTTCTGCTCCATATCTCTGTAGTAATCTCTGTTCTGCTCCATATCTCTGTAGTAAGCTCAGTTCTGCTCCATATCTCTGTGTTAAGCTCGGTTCAGCTCCATATCTCTGTGTTAAGCTCGGTTCAGCTCCATATCTCTGTAGTAAGCTCGGTTCTGCTCCATATTTGTGTAGTAAGCTCGGTTCTGCTCCCCTATCTCTGTAGTAAGCTCTGTTCTGCTCCATATCTCTGTAGTAAGCTCAGTTCTGCTCCATATCTCTGTGTTAAGCTCGGTTCAGCTCCATGTCCCCTGTGGTAAGCTCGGTTCTGCTCCATATCTGTGTAGTAAGCTCGGTTTCTGCTCCCATATCTCTGTAGTAAGCTCTGTTCTGCTCCATATCTCTGTAGTAAGCTCAGTTCTGCTCCATATCTCTGTGTTAAGCTCGGTTCAGCTCCATGTCTCTGTGGTAAGCTCGGTTCTGCTCCATACAGGGACGTCGCTATGCATTAAGAATCGGGGCTGGAGCCCCGATTCTTACACATAGAGCCCCGAATCTCGCCGGCAGTCAGACCCAGGGCTTTTTTTGTACTGGAATATCTGCTGCCGCCCCGCCCCCCGCGGTCATCGCGCCCTCCCACCTCACCTCACTAGCAGCAGTAGTGCTGCAACTGCTGGTGCATGACGCTGGCTGAGGTCGGTGAGCGGCAGGAGGATCATAGCATTGCGCGGGGATAGATGCCGGGTGGAACAGGAGGACCTGCCATGACGTCACGCACACGTGGGCGCCGGGCGGAGCTACGTTTTCCCCCTGCTGTCCCCCTGTTTGTCCCCCTTTTGTCCCCTGCTAGATAAAAATTTTAAAATCGGATGACAACAGTTTGTCCAGACCTGCATCCCACCAAAAAGGAGAAACTCACGGGCATTCCTCAGGCCAAATACTTTCCCCCATTGCATTTCCCCCCCCAAGTGACAAAGTGGGGGAATTGGGCCCCTCCCCCCTTTCCGGGCTTTACCTTCAAAAAAATTAGAGTGCTGCGTAAAACTTTTTGGGGTGCAGCTGTGGGACCCTACTTTCAGAGATGATGTCCCCCAAACCCAACTCTCAAAAAGCTGAAGGGCCCCTTCAGGAGAGTTGTTACCGAGCTGCCACACTGACTGTCACTCTGTAGCGCTGTCCATCCGTCCTATGCTTGCAGTGTGTACCATAACCCTTTACAATGAGGCCCATGTTTTCCCCCGGGATGTCCCCCTTTTTTTTCCCCCCCCCTGCGCCCCCCTGTTTTCCCCCTGCTGTCCCCCTGCTGTCCCCTATTGCCCCCCCTGCTAGATAAAATTAAATTGGGGATGACAAGCTTTTCCCCAAACCTGCATCCCACCACAAGGAGCACCCCAACGGGGCTTTTCCTCAGGCCAAATACATTCCATTGCATGTCAGTGACAAAGTGAGAGGTTTGGGCCCCTCCCCCCGTTGTGGGACATTACCTAAAACAATTAGAGTGCTGCTCAAACTTTTGGGGGTGCAGCTGTGGGACCCTATTTTCAGAGAGGGATGTCCTCCCCCCAACTCTCAAAAAGCTAAAGGCCCTTCAGGAGAGAGGGGTAGCCGAGCTGCGCACACAGACTGTCACTCGGGTAGCGCTGTCACCGTCCTAGGGCTTGCATTGTGTACCATAACCCGTACAATGGGCCCATGTTTCCCCCTGATGTTCCACCTTTTTTCCCCCTCTGCCCCCCTGTTTTCCCCCTTCTGTCCCCCTTTTTTGTCCCCTGCTAGTTTAAGAAATTAATCGGATACAACAGCTGTCCAGACCTGCATCCCACCACAAGGAGCAATTTCACGGGCATTCCTCAGGCCAAATACATTCCATTCATTGTCAGTGACAAAGTGAGGGATTGCCCCTCCCCCCTTTTCCGGGACATTAGCCTCAAACAATTAGAGTGCTGCCCCAACATTTTGGGGTGCGGGCTGTTGGGACCCTATTTTCAAGATTTTGTCCTCCACCCAACCCCCTCAAAAAGCTAAAGGGGTTTCTTCAGGAGAGATGGGTACCAAACTGCCCCAAAACAGACTGTCACATCTGTAGGTTTCCCAATTCCGTCCCTTATGCTTGCAGTGTGTACCATAACCCTACAATGGGGCCCCCATTTTTCCCCCTGATGTCCACCTTTTTCCCTGCTGTCCCCCCTGTTTTCCCCCTGCGTGCCCCTGTTTTCCCTGCTAGATAAAGAATTAAATTTCGGATGACAACAGCTTTCCAGACCTGCATCCCAAAACAAGGAGCACTCACGGGCATTCCTCAGGCCAAATACATTCCATTGCATTGCCCCATTTGACAAATTGAGGATTGGGCCCCTCCCCCCGTTGCCGGGCATTACCCTCAAACAATTAGAGTACTGCTCAAACTTTTTGGGGTGCAGCTGTGGGAACCCTATTTTCAGAGATGATGTCCTCCACCCAACTCCAAAAAGCTGAAGGGCCCTTCCAGGAGGAGATGGGTAGCCAGCTGCCCCACAAAAGACTGTCACTCTGTAGCGCTGTCATTTTGTCCTATGCTTGCTTTGTGTACCATAACCCATAAAATTTAGGCCCATGTTTTCCCCCTGTTTGTCCACCTTTTTCCCCCGCTGTCCCCCTGTTTTTCCCCCTGCTGTCCCCCTTCTTGTCCCCGGGCAAATAAGAATAAATCGGATGAAAACCAGCTGTCCAGACCTGCATCCCACCAAAAGGGGCACTCACGCATTCCTCAGGCCAAATCCTTTCCCCAATTGCATTGTCAGTGAAAAAGGGTGAGGGTTGGGGCCCCTCCCCCCTTGCCGGGGCATTTTACCCTCATAAAATTGAGGTGCTGCTCAAACTGTTTGGAGGGTGCAGCTGGGGACCCTATTTCAAGGGGGTGCCTGCACCCAACTCTCAAAAAGCTGAAGGGTCATTCAGGAGAGATGGGTAGTCGAGCTGCGCACACAGCCCTTCCACCTGTAGTGCTGTCATCCGTCTTTTCTTGCAGTGTGTAACCATAACCCGAAACAATGAGGCCCATGTTTTCCCCCTGATGCCCAAACCTTTTTTTCCCCCTGCGTCCCCCCTGTTTTCCCCCCTCCTGTACCCCTTTGTCCCCTGCTAGATAAGAATTAACGATGACAACAGCTGCCCCAACCTGCATCCCCCCACAAGGACACTCACGGAAATTCCTCAGGCCAAATACGTTTCCTTTTGCATTGTCAGGACAAAGTGAGGGATGGGCCCCCCCCCGTTTCCGGGGCATTAACCCCAAAAAATTTAAAGAGGCTCTCAAACTGTGGGTGCAGCTGTGGGACCCTATTTCAGAGATGATGTCCTCCACCCCAACTCTCAAAAAGCTGAAGGGTCTTCAGGAGAGATGGGTAGCCGAGCTGCACACACAGACTGTCACTCTGTAGCGCTGTCATCCGTCTTATGCTTGCAGTGTGTAACCATAAACCCGTACATGAGGCCCATGTTTTCTCCCTGATGTCCACCTTTTTCCCCTGCTGTCCCCCTGTTTTCCCCCTGCTGTCCCCCTGTTGTCCCCTGCTAGATAAGAATTAATCGATGACAACAGCTGTCCAGACCTGCATCCCACCACAAGGAAGCACTCACGGGCAATCCTCAGGCCAAATACATTCCATTGCATTGTCAGTGAACAAAGGTGAGGGATTGGGCCCCTCCCCCCGTTGCCGGGGCATTACCTCAAACAATTAGAATGCTGCTCAAACTGTTGGGGTGCAGCTGTGGGACCCTATTTTCAGAGATGATGTCCTCCACCCAACTCTCAAAAAGCTGAAGGGTCTTCATGGAGAGATGGGTAGTCGAGCTGCGCACACAGACTGTCACTCTGTAGTGCTGTCATCCGTCCTATGCTTGCAGTGTGTAACCATAACCCGTACAATGAGGCCCATGTTTTCCCCCTGATGTCCACCTTTTTTCCCCCTGCTGTTCCCCTGTTGTCCCCTGCTAGATAAGAATTAATCAGATTGACACAGCTGTCCAGACCTGCATCCCACCACAAGGAGCACTCACGAGCAATCCTCAGGCCAAATACATTCCATTGCATTGTCATGAGCAAAGTGAGGGATTGGGCCCCTCCCCCCGTTACCGGGGCATTACTCCCCCTTTGCCGGGGCATTACCACTCGTAACATTAGAGTGCTGCTCAAACTGTTGGGTGCAGATGTGGGACCCTATTTTCAGAGACAATATCCTACACCCAACTGTCCAAAAACCTGAAAGTGTCTTCCGTAAAAGCTGGGTAGTTGCCTCTGTAGCTGTCATGTCATACTTCATATGGTACCATGTGTAAATCATTTCACTGCAGTTAAGAGAAACAGCACATTAATAATTTCCAGGCAATCAAATATTGTATTTAATCAGTCCTATCATCACCACCACTATTGGGCTTTAGCACAATTGATAGAATTATTGTGTATCCAAACTCCAATAGACCCTTCTATGGAAGGGTGCCATCCTCCTTAGATGCATTTCTAGCTTCTTGTTGCAGCTCCTTTAACCTTATCTGTATTAACAGAAATCCTGTGCATTTTCTATGCCGAAACACCATTCCTTGTCTATAAGGCTGCGGTCATACACAGCGTAATTTAGATGCTTTTTTTAACGCACGCTTTGTCTGCAAAAGCGAATCTGCGTTTGTCGGCAAAGTGAATGGAAATTCTCTTTTTCTGTTTTCAGGCACTGCGCTTTTTTTCGCCTGCGCTTTTTTGGGAGAAAGTGCGCGCGTACAAAGAATGACCATGGCAATTCTTTGCACAAATATGCTCGCGCTTTCTCCATAGGCGCCATTATAAGGAGCTGGAATATGCATTGTCATTCAGACAATTCCTTTTCCAGCTCCTGTAATGCAGGCGCAGGGAGAAAGTGATGTCACATTGGCAGAGGGAGGGAGAGAATCGGTGTATTACTCCCCCCGTGTGACATGTCGGGCCTGGAGTTTCGCTTTCGCAGTATCTATATAAAACTGTGTAAGCAAAATAAAAATAAACAAAACTATTAAAACTAAAAAAAATGTAATATTCCACCCGTCCGACAATTGTCCTGGGACCCGAGGGAAGACATCGACCGCAGCAAGGAGCTTAGAGATGTGATTGGCCAAAACCGATGAGCTGATGTGTCACGTGACATCAGCATAATCGGAATATGCAAATCAGCTGATCGGTTTTGGCGCGCGTTAAAAACCAAACGGTATGCTGTCACAAAAAAAAGCTTATGAAATCATGTGACACATCAGCTGAACAGCAGAGAGCCTGTGCGCATTATCAAAGGGGCGTAAAGCCGCTATGACGAAAATCGCGTCATATCCGGCTTTACCCACGTCGTACACCCATTAGGGTGTACTTCCGACTCGCGATGCCGATTGCTTATGCGCAGAGGTGTTTTCTTGGCACAGTAACTGTGTGTATTTGACATGTAAAGCCGGATATGACGCGATTGTTCGGTCATAGTGGCTTTACCGCCCTTTGAGTGACGTGCACAGGCACTCTTCTGTTTAGAAAAAGGTGTAGAATCCGGTGCCACAAAATTCCTTTTTATTTTCAAAAATTTTAAAAATCACACATGCTCCAGAGGAGGTTTATTAGGTGGTTGGAGCTAATCCTTCTTTTTGTTTTTCAACTATTCTGTTTAGCCTGCCCATCTGGCGTGTGAATAATTAACAAGCAGGTGGCGGGGAGAGAAGCAGGAAGAACGCCTTTTTGGTCAGGTTCCCTTTAAGTGACACAAGCTGACCCGGCGGCAACCCTATCAGCTGATTAATGGTCCTGCAGGCGATCAGACGTGGACGCCTCGCATCCTGGGTCACTCGGCGGAGACGTAAGTATTTTATTTTTAATACACATTGCTTTCTTTTAGTTCAACTTTCGCAGTGTATGTACACACAGGATGTCACACAGGAACAGGATTATTCCTGCCCCCGTGTGAAATCACTTCCCTCTGCGCCTCCTGGGGAAAAATGCAGCTGTTTAAAAAAACACAGTGCAGTTATTTTACCTGCGCTAAATAGCGCGGCTGCAAAACACTGGAAAAACGCCTGCGCCAAAAAAAGCGGCAATTACGCCGCATGTGAACGCAGCCTAACAGCACAAGTTTCACCTTCATTTTCTAACAGGTGGTTAAGATCCATTGTGTTCCTGAAGGATTTTACCTTCCTAACCTGAGCAAACCTCCTCCATTAAGAACATAAATAGAACTTTTTGTTTCATTAACTATTCCATCCATTATGTAGGCTTATTTATTTAGCATTATTTGCTAGTTCAGCTCCCCAACCTGTCCAGGTGGTTAAGATCCATTGTGTTCTGAAGGATTTACTGTTGGAAAAATAGCTGCAACCTAATCTCAGGGTTTCACTACTTTGCATTTACACCAGCTTGATTATATTAATGAGAAATAGATGATAGAGGAGATTTAAAGACACACCAGGAGGACATAGAATGGACTTACCTTTCTCTCCACTAACCTACAGCTCTGAAGAATTGAATGTTTTATCCTGCAACTCCTTATATAAAGTGTGTGAGTCATAGCACAAGAGGGGGGGGCCAGAAACCACAATATTCTGTGACGTCATCGGCCGGAGCAGCAGCTGTTATGGGGACCAGACCAAGCCATGCCACCAATTCTTTTACCATATAGATGAATGAAGTCTAATTTTCCACCTTGACCTCTGAAACCTTATGCAAGGTGCCACAATGTGATAATTGACACAAAATGCCATTCTGTAATAGTTTCTATGATTTTATCAGTGATAAAATCAACAATAATTCAAAATATCCCAGAATACACAGAAGACTAAATGTTATGGATGTTTGGATGAACAACCATGACTATTGTGGAAGCCAAACCCAGTAGGCGGAAATTAATTCTGCTCAACATTAGTATTAACATATTACATTAATATTAATCTGAAATTATTGCTCATTTAAAGAGGACCTGTCACCCCCCCTGCTGCGTGGCAAACAAAAATGCAGCATGTCTGCTGCATTCGGGGAAGGGGTCCCCCATGTTTCTAGCCCCCCTGTAAGCTTTAAATAAAAACATTAGAAAACTTAGTGAACTAGTCTAATGGGTGGGATCTTATGAAGTGGTCTTCACTGCAGACACAATCCTCCAGTCTGCTCTGTGTGTATTCCTCCCTCTTCTATTGTCTCTGTGCCGCCTCCCTCTCTGCTGGGTCTGCCCTCCTCCTTGGTTTGAGTGAACAGAGAGCTCCCTATATACAATAGGATAACCTTACACAGCCTCCTATATACAGTATGAACCCAAAACAGCTTCCTATCTACAGTGAGACCATTCACAGCCCCCTATATACAGTATAAGACCATTCACAGCCCCCCAATTTGCAGTACGAGACCATTCATAGCTCCTTATATACAATATGAGACCATTCACAGCCACCTATATACTTTTATAAGGGCCATTCACAGCCCCCTAAAATACAGTATAAGACCATAAAACAGCCCCCTGTACACAGTATGAACCTATTGACACAACCCCTATACAGTATGAGACCACATAGAGCCCCTATATACAGTATGAGCCCATACTCAGACCCCTATATACAAAGACCAACCATACACAACCCCCTATATACAGTATGAGCCCATACACAGACCTCTATATGCACTGACAACCATACACAATCCCCTATATACAGTAAAGAGCCCATACACAGACCCCTATATACAATGTCCCCCATACACAGACCCCTATATACAGTTGAGACCATACACAGCCCCCCTATATACAGTATGAGACCATACACAGCCCCCCTATATACAGTATGAGACCATACACAGCCCCCCTATATACAGAATGAGACCATACACAGCCCCCTTATATACAGTATGAGACCATACACAGCCTCCTATATACAGTATGAAAACCATACACAGCCCCCTGAAGGATTTTGCCTTCCTAACCTGAGCAACCTCCCTCATTAAGAACATGAATAGAACTTATTGTTTCAGTAACTATTCATCCATTATATTGTTGTATTTTATTTAGTTTATTTTGGGCCCCAGCCTGTCCAGGATTGTAGAGGGGACAATTGTGCCTCCTTCATCCTGGGTTCTCTTCTTGCTTTAAGATTTCGGAGTGATCATGAGTTTTCCTTCCTCCCCCACCATACATTCTCCTTCCCCCAGGAGTAGAGATCTCTCTCCAGATACCAGGGGTAGGATGGCAAAAGACAAAATCTGGGGCAGATTCTCTACATTAACACTAATATTAGGGAGCTGAAAGAGCAAGAGAGTCAGAAAGCAATAAAATGTGATGGAGAATTAATAACTCAATGTCATTTATGTTATTTATATATAAAGGATGTGACGGGATTTATCTTTTCTATTGGAATTGCTGTGACATTTGGATGCCGCCTAATCTCAGGATTTCACTATTTTACTTTAGATCTGCTTGTATTATAATAAAGATTTATTAATGAATTCAAAATAAATGAGAAATAGATGATGGGGGAGAATTAAAGACAAAGGAGGGACAGTGGACTTACCTTTCTCTCCACTAACCTACAGCCTTAGAATGGAATGTGTGTCCTGCAGCTTCTTATAGAAAGTGTGTGATGTCATAGCACAAGAGGGCGGGGCCAGAACCACAGTATTCCGTGACCTCATCAGCCACAGCTGTTATAGGGACCAGACCACTACTGATTTCAACAGTGACAAATCAACAATAATCCATATATCCCAGAATAAACAGAAGATTAAATGTTATGGATGTTGTAAAATGACAATTAAAAGTTAAAAAAAAAAATAACTTTTTGTATTCCTCACAATTTTTGACATATTCATCAACAAACCATTTTATATATGCATTGTTTATTAATACATCCATTTCATTTTTATTCATTTCTAAATAACTCTTTAAAACTTTATCTATTTATATATATATCTATGTATATACATATGTATATATATATTATATAGATCATAAATGAAAAACGGACAGCAGCGCTCCTTTCTGATGTATTCAGCCTTTATTGGCCTTCAGGTAAAAGTGGACTTTCTTCCATGTGACCATGCACACAGGATTATTAGGCAAGTTGTATTTTAAGAGGATTATTTTTTATTATTGATCAACAACTCTGTTCTCAATCAACCCACAAGACTCAAATATCAAAGCTTAATATTTTTGGAAGTTGGAGTGTTTTTTTTTTAGATTTGGCTATCGTAGGTGGATATCTGTTTGTGCAGGTAACTATTACTGTGCAGAATTATTAGGCAGCTTAATAACAAACAAGTATATTCCCATCTCACTTGTTTATTTTCACCAGGTAAACCAATATAACTGCACAAAATTTAGAAAAAAAACATTTCTGACATGCTAAAAACAAAACCCCAAAAAATTAGTGACCAATATAGCCACCTTTCTTTATGATGACACTCAGCAGCCTTCCATCCATAGATTCTGTCAGTTGCTTGATCTGTTTACGATCAACATTACGTGCAGCAGCCACCACAGCCTCCCAGACACTGTTCCGAGAGGTGTTACTGTTTTCCCTCCCTGTAGATCTCACATTTTATGAGGGACCACAGGTTTCTCTATGGGGTTCAGATCAGGTGAACAAGGGGGCCATTTCATTATTTTTTCTTCTTTTAGACCTTTACCTGACAGCCAAGCTGTGGAGTAGTTGGATGCATGTGATGGAGCATTGTCCTGCATGAAAATCATGTTTTTTCTTGAACGATACTGACTTCTTCCTGTACCACTGCTTGAAGAAGTTGTCTTCCAGAAACTGACAGTAGGTCCGGGAGTTGAGCTTCACTCCATCCTCAACCCGAAAAGGTCCCACAAGTTCATCTTTGATGATACTAGTCCATACCAATACCCCACCTCCACCTTGCTGGTGTCGGAGTAGAGCTCTCTGCCCTTTACTGATCCAGCCTCTGGCCCATCCATCTGGCTCATCAAGAGTCACTCTCATTTCATTAGTCCATAAAACCTTTGAAAAATCAGTCTTAAGATATTTCTTGGCCCAGTCTTGACGTTTTATCTTATGTTTCTAGTTTCGTGGTCATTTTTCAGCCTTCCTTACCTTGGCCATGTCCCTGAGTATAGCACACCTTGTGCTTTTTGATACTCCAGTAACTTTGCAGCTCTGAAATATGGCAAAACTGGTGGCAAATGGCATCTTCACACTTGATTTTCCTCAATTCATCCGCAGTTATTTTGCGCCTTTTTTGCCCAACACGCTTCTTGTGACCCTATTGGCTATTTACCATGAAACGCTAGATTGTTTGGTGATCATGCTTCAAAAGTTTGGCAATTTCAATACTGTTGCATCCCTCTGCAAGACATTTCACAATTTTGGACTTTTCATAGCCCGTCACATCTCTCTTCTGACCCATTTTGCTAAAGGAAAGGAAGTTGCCTAATAATTAAGCACACCTTATATAGGGTGTTGATGTTATTACACCACACCCCTCTGCATTGCAGGGATGCACATCACCTTTTTAACTTAATTGGTAGTTGGATCTCAAGCCTATACAGCTTGGAGTAGGACAACATGTATAAAATGTATCATGTGATCAAAATACTCATTTGCCTAATAGTTCTGCACATAATGTACAGGGTGGGCACTTTATATGGACGCACATAAAATGGGAATGGTTGGTGATATCAACTTCCTGTTTGTGGCACATTAGTATATGGGAGGGGGAAAGCTTTTCCAGATGGGTGGGGACCATGGTGGCCATTTTGCAGTCGGACATTTTGGATCCAACTTTATTTTTTTCAAAGGGAAGAGGGTCATGTGACACATCAAACCTATTGAGAATTTCATAAGAAAAACAATGGTGTCCTTGATTTTAATGTAACTTTATTTTTTCATGAGTTATTTACAAGTTTATGGCCACTTATAAAATGTGTTCAAAGTGCTGCCCATTGTGTTGGATTGTCAATGCAATCCTCTTCTCCCACTCTTGACACACTGATAGCATTCACAGCATAGTCAATTGCCTTCAGATGAGTGATGAGGAAAACATTTTTGTGTGGCCGCCATGGTCCACCACCCATCTGGAAAAGCTTTCCCCCTCCCATATACTAATGTGCCAAAAACAGGAAGTTGATATCACCAACTATTTCCATTTTATTTAGGTGCATCCATATAAATGGCCCACCCTGTATACAATTTTTTGATTTTTGGAGAGTTTGTTCTTAGTAATGTTTTTTATTTGAAACTTGTTAATTCATACTGGTGGATTCTGAATGTAACCCTTGAACCCCAGCCGTGGTCATTTGTTCATTTGTCCAATTAGTGCCTTCTGTGAAACTGTGCAGCTATTTAAACCACACTATACTATTGCTTTGTAACTGGTGCACATTTCCTGATGAAGAATCGGGGTTACGCTTTGAAACGTGTAGAATAAACCACCGTATGCTACAAACGATTGCTTTGAATTGGGTTATTTGACATCAGTGCTGATTTCATACCATTTTTCCTGATATCCAAAGTGTTTAAAGGCATAATAATCTTAGTGTATGTAAACTTGTGAGTTTACAGAACGTAAGAAAATGCATTAAAACATTCTCTCTCTCATTATTCTGATATTTGGCAAATATAAATTATTATCGTAATCTCAATTAACATAAAACAGGAAAGGTTTATTCTGATTTCATGTCAGAGTGAGAAAAACATGCAGACATGTGTAATTATATAGTGTATGTAAACTTCTGCTTTCTACTGTACATTGCAGAACACGTCCTTCTGTCCAAAGCCAGGATGGCCTTCGCATGCGCAGTGTCATGTTTATGTTGGAGTGGAACTCTTCATGCGCATACGATGAACTCCGGCACCATTTTGTTGAAGACTCTGTCTCTGCCAGTATCAGCAGTCACCAGTTTGTTTCAGATGATATTTACAGAGTCATCAAGAAGATGGTGCCAGAGATCGTGGTATGCGCACACGCTGACTCTGGCACCATTTTATTTAAAATTCTGTACTGTACACTCACCGGCCATAGGGATAATGGTCACAAAACTGGAAATGGTGTCCACGGTCCACGCTGCTGCTCTTTTCCAAAGGATTTCACAAGACGGTTATTACCATAAGAATGTCCTTTATTTACATCACACCTACGCGTTTCGGTGCTGTCCCAGCACCTTCCTCAGGGCATGCCCTTGATGCCCTGAGGAAGGTGCTGGGACAGCACCGAAATGCGTAGGTGTGATGTAAATAAAGGACATTCTTATGGTAATAACCGTCTTGGGAAATCCTTTGGAAAAGAGCAGCAGCGCGGACCGTGGACACCATTTCCAGTTTTGTCTCCTGTTTTCCCGCGGTTTTGCAGTTGGTGGAGGTTCTGCAGCAGCTGTCTCATGCTTTCATACTGGTTGTGAGTCTCACAACCAGAAAAGGTAAGTGGATGGCTTTATAATCCACATAGAAACATTCAGTGTCCCTTTGATAAGGCACAATCTGCGCCTCTTTGTATCTCATTCTTTTTTAGTTATAGGGATAATGGTGGTGGCTGCCGTGCAAAATGTAAATAAAGAGGGAAACACATCAATGTTTGTATCACCCTGCTGATGTATTGATACAAGTCATATTTGCTCAATAAAGTAAGAGGCAGCTGTTGGAATCTGTGTGGTCCGACATCTACTTCTCTTTGGATCCCATACATTGGTAAACCTGGTTAATAACTAATATTCTTTACAGATAAAATTCTGTTTGCCTGGAGACCCCAGAAATGTCTGCTGTCCAATGTATTTAGTTTTTTTGTGATTTACTAAGAACACCGGAATCATTTAAAGAAAACCTGAGTTTTAGAATAGGCCATGTTATTTTTTGTGGTCATCACAGTATACAGCTGCAGGGATTGAGCAGATTGGTGTACAGTTTAGAGAAAAATGCTTCAATATTTTTTAACATGTATAAAAATATCCTCCTTTTTATGTTGTTGACCTAACTCAATAATTGACAACCTTCAGTGTAAGACTGTGCATACAGAAATAGCTGTCAATCAATTAGATGGACCACCCACTGGAATCCTCACCTTTCAATTAGTAAGGATTTAAAGAGAGTCTCAACTTGATTTTGCACCCCAAACTATTTATAAACTATTTATATGTGCATGTAAACTCTTTCAAAAATGAGTGCAGCAATACTTCTACATGAGCAGTTTTCTCCTCCATTACTAAAAAATCAGTCTAAAGACTTATTTATAGATCTAAAAGTCTGTCACTCCAGCTCTATTCCCCACCCAGTACTTCCTCCTCCTGCTTGACTGATGGCTCCTTTGCCTGAAGTCATATAGCATAGAGGCTGTCTGTCGAGCAAGAGAAGGCGATGCATTGTGGTGGATAGTTCTTCAGCCTCATATACATATCAATTGAAATAGGCCAAGTTCACATCAATGGGGGTTTGCATTTGCTTGCATTGCGTTTAGCACTTGCAAATGCAATGGCTAGGGGCACACTGGGTTATGGACCCACGTTTCCAGGCCATAGCTAATACCGGACAGCGTTAACAGCATGCCTGGAAACGGAGGCCCATAGCACTCCATTGCTTACCTTAGAAGCAGGCACACACAGAGTGGCAGGAGGTGCTCTTTTCCTCAGTGCACAGGAAACACGACCTGCAGCTTTTTCCTGTGTGCGGCTGCTACTAATGTAAACAGAGGGTTTCTATGGACCCACGTTTCCAGCCAGCGCTTGCTGTTAACGCTGTCCAGTATTAGCGATGGCCTGGAAACGTGGGTCCACAACCCAGTGTGACCCTAGGCAATGAAACGCAATGTAAACCCAATTCAAACGCAAGTGTTAATGCACCCATTGTTTCCTTTGGCCGAACACAGTGAAACGCAATGCCAAACACAACTGCAAAGTGCGGTTGCGTTTGAACACTTGCGTTTGCTCAAACACATAGGAAACATTACTGTCAATGTTTCCTGTGCGCTGGGCAAAAATACAATACGTTTCAACCGCGACTGCGTTTGCCATTGCAATGTTTGCAATGCATTTCCCATATAAGTCTATGGGATGCGTTCAGCTGCGTCAGCGCTAGCGTTTGCTAGTGTTAATGCAGTGAAAACGCAATGCATGCAAATGCAAGGCAATGTATTTGATGTGAAAAAAGCTATACTGAATTTTCAGTAACATTGGAACCAAATGGCCATGTAACGGTATTGCTGGTGTTTTCTTTAAAAAACATATATACATATATAAATAATTTGGGAAGTGAATTCCTGCTGATAGATTCCATTTAAATAAATAAAGTGCAATTTATATTATAGTAAGATTCATTATTTTATATCGCACCAACATATTTCACAGCTTTTTTACAAGTAGAGGGCATGTACGAATAACATAAACATAATAACCAGGGCAATAGGGATAAGGGCCCTTTCACATCAGCGTTTTTTTCAAATCGCGGCAGATGCGGTGAAAAAAAGGCATCTGCCGCGATTACCGCATACCGGCTGCACTTGCAGCACGGTTAAGGCGCGGTTGCGGTAAACGCCATACAAGGTATAGGCGGACTTGCGGCAGGTGCGGCAAGTGCGGTTTTGGCACTTGCGGCAGGTGCGGCCGCGAAAAAACCGCGGCTGACAGCATTTTTTTTCGCGGCCGCACCTGCCGCAAGTGCCAAAACCGCACTTGCCGCAAGTCCGCCTATACCTTGTATGGCGTTTACCGCAACCGCGCCGCAACCGTGCCGCAAGTGCAGCCGGTATGCGGTAATCGCGGCAGATGCGTTTTTTTTCACCACATCTGCCGCGATTTGAAAAACACGCTGATGTGAAAGGGCCCTAAGACAGGTATTTCTAGCCTGGGGAGGGCCCAATAACCATGGGCCTCCCAAGGCTGAGAATACCAACCCTCAGCTGTCTGCTTTATCTTGGCAGTGTATCAAAATTGGGGGGACACCACGCCATTTTCTAAAATGATGTATTTAAATAATTTTTAAAAAGGTGTGGGGTCCCACTTATTTTGATACCCAGCCAAGATAAAGCACACATTTGGGATGCAGCCTCCAGCTGTGTGCTTTATCTGCATTAGGTATCAAAATATGAGGGACCTCAAGTGATTTTTTAAATTATTTATTTATTTTTACACTAATGTGTAGGGTAACCAATCACAGATGCTGGCACAAAGGGGGGGGAGGCCCAGTCTGATTGCAACAAATCACAGACGCTGTCACAGAGCGTTAGCGGGGAATGCAGTGGAATATTCATAAAGTTTAAGAAGCAGACCCAGAAGTAGTGTGGCAGGGGCGCGGAAACTTGGTAAGTATAATTGTTGAGCTGTAATCCAAATTTTGCTTCCTTTTGCAGCCCCTGAGCCCTTACTACCACCATTTTGTAGCACTAAAGTTCAGGTCCCCATAGACGTATATGGGGTTCAGGCTCAAGTTTGGGTCAAGTCCAGTCCAGAACTGGACTTTTAATTTTATGTCTGGCTGGATCTGGTGAACCTAAACATTTATGGGTTCACCCATCTCTACTTACAATCTATGAGGAAATAGGGGAGGCACAAAATGTAATGTGGGGGTCTCCAGTGTCTGGTTATGCATTGTCTGCTAGCTATTAAGACATTAGTAACTACGGGTTGGTACAGCTTCGGGATTTCCGCAATACCCACCCCCAGTAATGCCATTTGTCCATTGAGGGTAATCGGGAGGCCCGTCACCTTCATTATGACCTCCTTCACAGCCGACCAATACCTCTGAAGCTTCAGGCACTCCCACCACACGTGTTCCAGGGATCCTGTCTGTCCGCATCCCTTCCAACACAGCTTGGAGGAGGTTTTACCAAATTTGGCAAGTTTAGACGGGCAGATATACCAACCCATTTGGATATTTTTTGCTTGTTCGAGGTGGTTGACACAGGAGGTGAATTTGGAAGCATGGATTATAGCCGAGTGCCAAGTGTCAGGCGAAGCCGTGAATGAGAGGCCCAATTCCCATTTTCGCATGTAGGGAAGTTTGTCAAAACCCTTTGGGCTGAGAAGTAGTTTGTAAAGTATCGAAATGCCATGTGACAGAGGGCCCATTGTCTTATAAAGGCGCTGCAGAGGGCTGGTGAGGTCTGGGACACCCAAAGAGAGGAGGCCAGAGGCAGCCAATAAGTGGCGGATCTGGAGATATTGATAGAACATTGTGTTAGGCAAGCCAAATTTGTGGTGCAAAGATTCGAAAGGTACTAGTCTCGATTCCTCGAGAATATCATGTAGTGTGGCAATGCCCCTGAGCGTCCATCCCGAGAGCGACAAGCCCCCAAACAGCAACTCCAGGGCCCGCAAAAATATATCTCGTAAAAGGAAGGAATAATGAGATCTGCCTAGCAACAACCAAGCTCTAAGAAGCGAGGCCATAGTGCGTAGGTGGGGAATTGGTTTTATAGTTTGGAGCAGAGATGCTTCTAGAAGGAGCCTTAGAGAGCTTCTGGGTGAGAACTGAGTTTTAATATCAAGCCAGGTATGTTGAGAAGGGATGCCGTCCCACCAAAGTTTTGCTGGTTCAAGTAAGGCCGCTAAGTGATAAGTTTTTAAATCAGGGACTCCCAACCCCCCTCCCTAACTGGTAGTGACATTATTTTGTGAGATACCCTGGGGGGCTTGTTGTTCCATATGAAGCCACTCAGTGCCCTTTGGAGAGATGAAATGTATCTGCTTGGGAAACAGAGAGGGAGATTTCTAAATACATAAAGAATTTTTGGTAGAATGAGCATCTTCACTACATGGACTCTAGCAATCCAGGATAGAATTGTTGCGGGGATGTTAGCTATAATGGATTTAACCTCGGAGAGCAGGAGTTCGCTATTGGATTGAACAATCTTATGCATGTGGGTTATCTGAATCCCCAGGTATGTGAAACCTGAAGGGGCCCATTTAAATGAGTAGGTGGCTTGAAGACGTGCAGCGATCGCAGGTGACAAGTTCAAAGGAGATATAGAAGATTTAGATATATTAAGGCAATAGAGTGAAGCATTGGAGAAATCAGTCAAGGTAGAAAGAAGTTCAGGCAGAGAGTGTTCGACAGACGTGCAGATCACAATCACGTCATCTGCATATCCGCACCCCAGAGATGTTGCTATTGAATCTGACAATAGAGGCCAACGGCTCCATCACCAAGGCAAAGATCACCGGAGATAGTGGACATCCCTGACGGGTGCCATTCGATATGTCCAGAGACGACGACAAAAATCCTGAGGCAAGGACCGAGGCAGAGGGAGCTGAGTACAGGGCTGCAATAGCCTTTTCCACAGGCCCCCTCAAGCCAAATCTGCGGAGAACCTCAGTCACGTATCCCCAGTGGACTCTATTAAAGGCCTTTTCCGCATCTAGAGACAAGAATGCACTGGGGATGCCTTCCCTCTGTACCGCGTCCAGGAGGTCCACAACTCTACGAGTTCCATCCCTGGTATGACGGCACGGGACAAATCCCACCTGGTCAGGGTCTACCAGTGACGGCAGAACCTCCTGCAGCCTAGTTGCCCAAATCCTCGCATAGAGCTTGATGTCACAGTTCAGGAGGGCTATCAGCCTATAGTCACCCGGGGAAGTCAAGGGCTTCCCCGGTTTCGGAAGGGTGACTATTATAGCTTCCAAACCCTCCTGTTTGATTGAACCTGCAGTCTGCCACTGAGAAAAAAGACGGAGAAGATAGGGTGCTAAGATGGAAGAGAATTGCGAGTAGTAAGGAAACGTAAACCCATCAGGGCCAGGGGCAGAACGCTTAGGAGCCTGTATAATAGCCGATTGGACCTCAGTTAAGGAAAGAGGGGTATTTAGAGCATTCAATTGGTCATCTGTCACCTTAGGCAGAGCGGCCCTATCCAGGAACTTAGTTATAGTCGCTGGGGAGGGATGAGAAGAAAGAGGGTCAGATCTCAAATTGTATAGTGTGGAGTAGAAACTGCCAAATTCAGATGCAATGTCAATAGGGCTGGTCACCCTAAAGCCATCCTTTTTAAGTAAAAATGGAATCTTGGAACGGATTTCAGCGCGTTTGACTCTTTTAGCCAGTAGCGCTCCCGCTCTATCTCCCATGGCATAGTACTTGGCTCTAGATTTTTTAAGGTTTTTTTTCCACCTTTACCAGCAGTAGAGACTTTAAGTCATGCCTGGCCTTGGTCAGGTCCGCCAGACCCTTGGGGGTGGGAGCAGGTTTATTTTGTTTTTCCAGCGATCGTAGTCGCTCAGTCACCTCCAACACCTCAGCCTGGTGTTTCCTTCTGGACATGGCTGACATTTTAATAAGGAAGCCTCAGATAACCGCCTTATGGGCAAACCACAGCACATCGTCCGTCACATCATTTGTATCATTACAGTTAAAGTATTCCATCAGGTGTCTCGAGAGCTTTTCAGAGGTGGTAGGGTCTGTGAGGAGGTATTCATTTAGTCTCCACCTGCCAGGGGGACGTATGGCCTGTGTGTCTGCTATTCGGACAGAGACGGGAGCATGATCTGTCCAAGTTATGCTTCCAATGTCAGCTGATAAGCAATGTGGGAGCAGAGCGTCATCAACTAAAATATAGTCAATTCTGCTGAAGGAACGAAACCTGTGCGACAGGTACGTGAAATCTCTTTCTGTTCCATGTAAGTATCTCCAGACTTCATGAAGGTGCTGGGACTCAATCAGAGAGCACATCTCTGATCTGGAAAATGTTGGACCCGAACAGTCCAACGTCTTGGTCATTGGGATGTTAAAATCCACAGCTATCACCCTGTTTCGACCAGCAGCAGAATCGAGAGTCTCGAAGAATTTCCTCAAGAATTTAAGTTGCCCCACATTCGGGCCGTATAGTGAGACTATAGTGAAAGGAACCTGATTGATAGAACAAAGTACAATGATATACCGGCCTTTAGGATCCTTGATCACCCTGTCCAGAAGAAAGGATACAGACTTAGAAATCAAGACCCCCACCCCAGCTTTTTTCACCTCTCCGCTAGCGTAAAATTGGTAAGAGTAGTGTGCCGAGCCCATTCTATGTTCATCTTGCGGGAGAAGGTGAGTTTCTTGCAGGCATATTACCTCACTCTTTGTCTGTAATAGTTGGCGCCATGTCAATGATCTTTTGGTAGGTGAATTCAGGCCATTGACTTTAACGGATAATACCGAGACACTCATGATGAGCGTGACAGGTCACCTCTCCTATGAACAATCAAATACACAGTATAGTATTGCAGAGGGGCAAATGTAAGGGAGGAGGGGGAGGGAAGGAAAGAGGGAGACAACACACAAGACAATACTAACAAGCAAAAAATTAGTAATATCAAACAGACGTAGAATCTCGTCGTGGAGAATCTACAAACAGTAGAAGAGTGTACAAAAAACACCCTGGGGGCTGGACCTTGAGTTCCAATTGGAACAAACTAGGATTTTTTTTTTTATTAGAAAAACAGAAAAGGGATCAGTTCCGGTCAGTCCATTTAAGTACAGTCACGCACTCCTTCAAGTTGAGTCTTTTTCAGGGCTGGAATTGGAGCCAGGGGCACCATGGCCGCAGTCAGACTTGGGTGAGGGCAGGTTAGTGGATGACGCCAAGTTCCAGGATCTCAGTGCCTTGCACAATAATGATGGATATGCAAAGGAGTGTTTAGTGCCTTTATATCTAAAGTTTAGGGAGACTGGAGATCCCCAGGAATACACAATGTTCTTGTCCCAGAGTATCTGGCAGCACGAGCCAAATTCCCTTCGATGCGATAGAGTCCCGGGGGAGAGGTCAGGATACACTGACAGACCTCCAAATGGGTCTGGGAGTTGCGAGGTACGTCTCATGGCATGTAGAAGAGAGTCTCTGATACCGGGACGGATCAGGAGTACCAGTACGTCCCTCGGTATGTCTTTAGGTAGACGATTAGGTTTGGGGATCCTATATGCTTTTTCAATTGCTAGGTCTTCGTGAAGCACTCCAGGTAGGATAGTGGTTAGGAAGTCAGTGACCGTTGCAAGAAGATCCGTGTCCTCCACTGATTCTGATAGGCCCCTTATTTTGAAGTTATTCCGTCGTAACTTGTCTTCTAGGTGACAGACTGTCGTATTAACTGACCCCATCTCTCGGTCCAAGGCCGAGTGGCTATCTGCAAGCTCATTGTGGGCTGACGAGTACTCCGCCATTTTGGATTCCAGATGGGAGGTATGATCTGCTACTGCCACTAAGTCATCTCGTATTTCACGCACCAGACCTTTCATGTCTTCGAACGAGGTTTGTTGCATAGAACCCAGTAGGGACTTAAGGTAGCTCTTTGTCACCGGAGAATCATCCCGCTCCCCATTAGCTGTGCCGTCAGACCCTCCAGGAGAGCGAGGGCTCGGTCGGGGAGACTGTTGTGTGCCTTGAGGGGCCTGCGCCATTTTAGAGGCAGGCGTGCGCTGACCCTCCGTCACAAAGAAATCAGTCACTTTGGGATCCTTGGTGTGCCTTCGGGAGGAGGATCTAGACATTGCCTGATTTGGCTTAAAGTTTATATATTAGAGAGATTGTAGTTCTGCAGCGGTACCAACAGGGTTAACAACAGCAAGTTTATGACAAAAATCTTTGAGCAAGTTTGTTTTGGTCTGTGTTATGTGCTGATTTCACCGGGGCACTGGGGATCTGTCACAGCAGTCAGTACTCGTATGTCTTGGTTAGCAGGGAATATTGCACCGTTCCATGCACATGCACACAGTCCAGTGTCACTCACCCTGTGGGCACGGGACCCCGCCGGTAGGAGCTGCACAGGTCCTCCTCCACAAGCGATCAGTCCCCCAGAGCAGACAGACAGGGCCAACAATCAGGGTTCACATGCACCCTGGGAGCTAGGAGAATCACCCGTATCCCACAGGCAGTTAACCCCAGTGGAGAGCGGCAAACGGGTGCCTTCACTCTCCAGCCAGACCTCCCCTCCGCCTCCGCCTCACCACAGCAGACCGCAGCTGTCCTGGGATCCCCACCGCACCGGTATAGCAAGGTCTCTCCGCTCTTCCTCTGGCAGACGTCTCCCGGGTGAAGCGGGAAGGGAGCCGGCGCCTCACAGGCAGTAAGGAGACAAAGGCTTCCGCCGCAGTCCAGCCTCGTGGCGTGGGGGAGGGATCCTCTGCAGACTCCAAAAGGGGTTTAAAATCCCGCTCCGGGGCTAGTATCCAGACCCCTACTTTGCTGGTAGGCTCCGGCTTGTAGTCCCTGGCTCTGGACCGTTTCAGAGTGGTGTAGGTGCCGCTCAGTCGCCGTTTAGGTGGAAAGATCGGGAGAGCTCCACTAATTTGCGTCCGGCGCCATAGGCTGCAGGACACGCCCCCCCATAATATGTATACACTCCCCCAACCTTTCTCTTTGCCGGAATACACCCCCACCTCCTTTCTCTTCATGCTGTCCTCATATTTCTTCCACGGCCATTTACTCACCATACTGTGCCTACCCTCTCCCCCAATACTGTATACTCAAATTTCTTCCCCCCTTCCCCTAATTACAATAAATCTTCAGTGTCTTCAGCTTCTTTGGAGTGCTTACCACACCAAACATCTGCTGGCTATGTGATGCCAAGGAGTGACATCAGCAGTGTGATCAGCTGACCTGATCACTGTGCTAATGTCACCTCAACCTGAAGGTCACAGCGGTCAGGGCTTAAATTGTACTCATGCCTGAAAGACATTAGTACAATTGATCATTGGGATTCGGGGTGCTGCAACTTGTCTGAGCCAGCTATCAGCTTGACAGCCATCTCAGTGAATGGCCAACTCCCACTATGGGAGGTGGAAAAATGCAGCTACCGGGGAGACACATTGGAGTGATGTATCATGCGGCCTCTTCCTGCTATGTATGGGACAAATTCGCCACTTGCCCATTCCTCCAGGAAATCCCTTGGCTTGATCTTCTTCAACTCCTTTTCCCCTTTCTTTTGGGGCTCCCCAGGGTTCAATCATAGATCCCCTTATCTTTTCTCTGTATACCGCCCCTATTGGACATACCATCCGCAGATTTGGTTTCCTATATCATCTATATGCTGATGACATCCAATTATTCCCATCTTCTTCTGATATCACCCAGACCTTGTCTTAGCCCACTCACTCTGCCAGATCAGAATATCCCACACACTACACTAATGAGGGGCAGGTACCCCGAAACGCAGCGTCTGTAGTTTGGGGTTCTGATCTGGCACAAATCCCTTAGTTATATTAAAAGCTTGTAGGAAAGCGATTATGACTTTGAGGGAGCTGCTTAAATGTGGCACGGGAGTTTCTCAACTTCCTTAGTGAAGTGCAAATTTGCATATATGCATATATCTGAGAGGAGGGAAGTGGCTTACAATCTCCTCACCTACTTCGCTCTCTCCATAAGGTTGAGAGCAAGTTCCCAGACCTTGTCTTAGCCCACTCACTCTGCCAGATCAGAATATCCCACACACTACACTGATGAGGGGCAGGTACCCCGAAACGCAGCGTCTGTAGTTTGGGGTTCTGATCTGGCACAAATCCTTTAGTTATATTAAAAGCTTGTAGGAAAGCGATTATGACTTTGAGGAAACTGCTTAAATGTGGCACGGGAGTTTCTCAACTTCCTTAGTGAAGTGCAAATTTGCATATATGCATATATCTGAGAGGAAGGAAGTGGCTTACAATCTCCTCACCTACTTCGCTCTCTCCATAAGGTTGAGAGCAAGTTCCCAGACCTTGTCTTAGCCCACTCACTCTGCCAGATCAGAATATCCCACACACTACACTGATGAGGGGCAGGTACCCCGAAACGCAGTGTCTGTAGTTTGGGGTTCTGATCTGGCACAAATCCCTTAGTTATATTAAAAGCTTGTAGGAAAGCGATTATGACTTTGAGGAAGCTGCTTAAATGTGGCACGGGAGTTTCTCAACTTCCTTAGTGAAGTGCAAATTTGCATATATGCATATATCTGAGAGGAGGGAAGTGGCTTACAATCTCCTCACCTACTTCGCTCTCTCCATAAGGTTGAGAGCAAGTTCCCAGACCTTGTCTTAGCCCACTCACTCTGCCAGATCAGAATATCCCACACACTACACTGATGAGGGGCAGGTACCCCGAAACGCAGCGTCTGTAGTTTGGGGTTCTGATCTGGCACAAATCCCTTAGTTATATTAAAAGCTTGTAGGAAAGCGATTATGACTTTGAGGAAGCTGCTTAAATGTGGCGCGGGAGTTTCTCAACTTCCTTAGTGAAGTGCAAATTTGCATATATGCATATATCTGAGAGGAGGGAAGTGGCTTACAATCTCCTCACCTACTTCGCTCTCTCCATAAGGTTGAGAGCAAGTCCCCAGACCTTGTCTTAGCCCACTCACTCTGCCAGATCAGAATATCCCACACACTACACTGATGAGGGGCAGGTACCCCGAAACGCAGCGTCTGTAGTTTGGGGTTCTGATCTGGCACAAATCCCTTAGTTATATTAAAAGCTTGTAGGAAAGCGATTATGACTTTGAGGAAGCTGCTTAAATGTGGCACGGGAGTTTCTCAACTTCCTTAGTGAAGTGCAAATTTGCATATATGCATATATCTGAGAGGAGGGAAGTGGCTTACAATCTCCTCACCTACTTCGCTCTCTCCATAAGGTTGAGAGCAAGTTCCCAGACCTTGTCTTAGCCCACTCACTCTGCCAGATCAGAATATCCCACACACTACACTGATGAGGGGCAGGTACCCCGAAACGCAGCGTCTGTAGTTTGGGGTTCTGATCTGGCACAAATCCCTTAGTTATATTAAAAGCTTGTAGGAAAGCGATTATGAATTTGAGGAAGCTGCTTAAATGTGTCACGGGAGTTTCTCAACTTCCTTAGTGAAGTGCAAATTTGCATATATGCATATATCTGAGAGGAGGGAAGTGGCTTACAATCTCCTCACCTACTTCGCTCTCTCCATAAGGTTGAGAGCAAGTTCCCAGACCTTGTCTTAGCCCACTCACTCTGCCAGATCAGAATATCCCACACACTACACTGATGAGGGGCAGGTACCCCGAAACACAGCGTCTGTAGTTTGGGGTTCTGATCTGGCACAAATTCCTTAGTTATATTAAAAGCGTGTAGGAAAGCGATTATGACTTTGAGGAAGCTGCTTAAATGTGGCACGGGAGTTTCTCAACTTCCTTAGTGAAGTGCAAATTTGCATATATGCATATATCTGAGAGGAAGGAAGTGGCTTACAATCTCCTCACCTACTTCGCTCTCTCCATAAGGTTGAGAGCAAGTTCCCAGACCTTGTCTTAGCCCACTCACTCTGCCAGATCAGAATATCCCACACACTACACTGATGAGGGGCAGGTACCCGAAACGCAGCGTCTGTAGTTTGGGGTTCTGATCTGGCACAAATCCCTTAGTTATATTAAAAGCTTGTAGGAAAGCGATTATGACTTTGAGGAAGCTGCTTAAATGTGGCACAGGAGTTTCTCAACTTCCTTAGTGAAGTGAAAATTTGCATATATGCATATATCTGAGAGGAGGGAAGTGGCTTACAATCTCCTCACCTACTTCGCTCTCTCCATAAGGTTGAGAGCAAGTTCCCAGACCTTGTCTTAGCCCACTCACTCTGCCAGATCAGAATATCCCACACACTACACTGATGAGGGGCAGGTACCCCGAAACGCAGCGTCTGTAGTTTGGGGTTCTGATCTGGCACAAATCCCTTAGTTATATTAAAAGCTTGTAGGAAAGCGATTATGACTTTGAGGAAGCTGCTTAAATGTGGCACGGGAGTTTCTCAACTTCCTTAGTGAAGTGCAAATTTGCATATATCTGAGAGGAGGGAAGTGGCTTACAATCTCCTCACCTACTTCGCTCTCTCCATAAGGTTGAGAGCAAGTTCCCAGACCTTGTCTTAGCCCACTCACTCTGCCAGATCAGAATATCCCACACACTACACTGATGAGGGGCAGGTACCCCGAAACGCAGCGTCTGTAGTTTGGGGTTCTGATCTGGCACAAATCCCTTAGTTATATTAAAAGCTTGTAGGAAAGCGATTATGACTTTGAGGAAGCTGCTTAAATGTGGCACGGGAGTTTCTCAACTTCCTTTGTGAAGTGCAAATTTGCATATCTGATATCACCTTTGCATTACTACAAAATATGAGGGATTGGCTGTTCGTGGTCTCTAACATTCTATATAACATTGAATCTGTCAAAACTGAACTACTTGTGTTCCCCCATTACTAACCTGCCTAAACCCAATATTGATATCAGAAACTGCTGTTGTCTATGGTACTACGGCTCTCCAGGCGCAAGTGAGCTGTTGCTGGGTGTGTTAGATTGTATTGTACTGGCCTGTATTGTTGCCACATGGGTTTTTTTCTGCCTTCCTCTGGATCAACATGTTAGGCTATGGGTTGAACCATATGGATTTATAGTCTTCCTTCAACCTTAAAAACTATGTTACTATGTTACTATGTAGATGACACAGTAGTCAACTCCCCCAGCCTTTAAGTAGTTCCACTTCCGTTTGCTAGGTGTCACTGATAGAGTTTTAGTCTGTTCAAGACCTCAAGCTGAGAAGACGTGTGTGCACTTGTGATGAAGTTTCTTGGTTTTTTCCTTATTTGTGAGAATTGATGTGTATACCAGTCCACGGGGCTGCTTGAGGAGCAGGGAAAGGGTGGTGGAGCAGACCTCCTAACCATCAGAAGTACCTCTGTGTACAAGGTCAGCTAGGGACCCCAGTCTATAGGGTAAGACTAGCTACTTAGTTTTCCTTGCCCATTATTGCCATTCTGCTTCCTATCCCCTCATCTACTATAGCACGTTTGTGACTTTATCAGCGACCTTACTGCTTTTTCACTGTGTCATAATGACTCAGTCTGCCGCAGCTACTCGTCTGTTTTCTCAGATTGTGCAGCAAGTTGTGGGATATCTGACCACAGCTCATGCCTGGCTGTGCCAGAACCCAAGATATCTCTCCCTAACATGTTTTTGGAAGGTAGAGATAATTTTTGTTCTAATTTATTCTGGTTTGGACTACTGACGCCCTCTACTTTTCAGTCTCCTTGCTTAACTCTCCCCTATCCAAGGTAACCTGATTACAGTAGCCAGAATCATATTTCTGTCCAACCACTACACTGGTGCCAGCCTTCCTTTGACAGTCATTGTACTGGTTGCCAATCCACTGCAGAGTACAATATAAACTTTGAACTCTCACCCACAAAGCACTCCACAGTTTTCCACCTAAGTACATTTCCCCTCTTATCTCTGTCTACCAAACTACCCATGTTCTCCATTCTGGTAATGATCAAAGGCTACCATGCTCTATCATCTAAACCTCCCACCTCCATCTCCAAAGCTCTTCTTGTGCTGCAAGGGTTTTCTGGAATGCAATACAGTTTTAAGCATGACAAGAAAACACATTTGTTTAGACTTGCCTATTACCTCACCTCACTAATTATTCTAACTAGTCCTTTTTCTCTGCTCCTAAATTTTCCCCAAAATCTAGTCCATCATATCATCTGTTTCTACACCCTCCTTTTAATATAGCAATCCAATAGTGTTACAACTGCCATGGCACCATCCATATCACAGCCACGAGTCCGACGGCTGCGACAGCTAATTCACCCACCCAGCGGTCCTGTGTTGTCTGCTGGCATGTAGTCTCCTTCTCCAGGCCCGCTCTCCCGCTGTCTGTCTCGAAGACCTTTCAGGTAAATGCTTAAGACACGTACGACAAGCCCTCTTCTCTTAAAGGGGGTGTTAATTTTTAAGGGAAGTACTCATCTATTTTGATTACTATAAGCACTGGCAGTTTTTTTTGTATATAGTACAGGGATTCCTGGTTAATAGGACATACCTGGTATTTATTTCTTTTGACTGGGGTCTTGTGATTTATCTTCATCTGCATTTCTCTGAACTACTGGTATGTGCTGATTGGTGCACTATCAAATTCAATTTCCTCAAGGCGTAGTGAACATCGGGACTGGCTCCGAAACGCGTAGGAGGAATAAAAGGAGAATCTTGTGATGATGATCACTGTCTGATTGCCTTAATGTGAGCAGCGCAGGTCGTGACACACGAGTCCTTTTTGAATTTGGAAGCCACATTGATCGTATGAGTGTTGACCCTGCAGCAGCTATTGTTACCTGCCTTCAAGCTGGTTGAGTGGTACCCAACCTTCCCAGGTGAGCGTATAACTTTCAGTTAGCCTCATCGCATAAAAAAGATAAGACCCTATTTGCGCTTCTTTACTTTTGGGCAAATTCATGATTTGTGCACTTTGACTAGGGATAATTCAACCCTGTACTGTGCCTTGTGATGGTAGTGGCTAGATGTCACTCCTTTTTGTGGATTTAATATCATTGTGGTTTATTGGTACTGGTTGTTTGTTGTGGCTTATATGTATTCCCAAAGGGGGAACTCAGGGATATAATAGGGATAGCCTCCGTGGAGTGGGGGCACCATATTGCGCGTGTCTAGGGTGCAAACCTTCGGTGGTAGGCAGGGTATATCCCACCAGGGACACCATAGGGGTTCCTAGGCATTTATGCAGCAAGAAAATATGGTATTTTGACTAAAGTCTCCTAAGTATCCAGTTTTCACATCAAGTGACCATGGTTATCGCTATATATCTGGGATCCAATTGAAAAACCTCCATCCAGTGCCAATTTTTATTGGTGTCATTTTGCATATTTATTTGCATATTTTTAATGCATTCCAAATAAATATTTATATTTTAATTGGAATTTTTTTTCACTTCATTATTGTGATTTTTTTTTTTAAATTCCCCTCTAAACTTTCTTTTTGCTAAATACTAATACAATACTGAGTTCAATTTTACCGGATTACCGGATTATGAAATGAGTTCACTGAGTTCACTGAGAAAATTCTGCATCAAATTTGAATCTCTGGCACAAAAATGCACCAACAATATGAAGTGTACGGACATACCCAGTGAAAAGGAGAATGGCAATATCCATGTTTAGGGATGGGCGAATCTACTCGCTAGGACTCGTTACTCGGCGAGTAGTAAGGGACTCACAGGACTCGGTACGCTGCGAGTTTCCCAGCGATTACTCGCACAGCAACGAGTCCAATGCAAATCAATGGCAATCCTAGTTTTGTCAGAGACTCTGACAAAACTAAGATTGCCATTGATTTGCATTGGTCTCATTACTGTGCAAGTAATCGCAGGGAAACTCGCAAAGTAACTGCTGTTACTTTGCGAGCTGAGTCCGGCTGTCTGCTCTATGCAGGCTGCCGCAGCTCCAGGGTCCTAGAGCCCGCCTGCTCACAGAGATGATGTAGCAGAGCTGCGATTGTTCTCAGTCTGCTCATTCCCTGAGCATAGACATCTATATCTATGCACAGGGGATGTAGCAGAGAGGACATCGTGTTTTGGACTACGTCGGACGGAAGAGGATTTTTTTAATTAAAGATGGAGTCCCTAATGGCTTTTTTTTTTTATTTCTAATAAAAACTTTTCTCTGTATTGTGTTTTTTTAACCCTTTATTGGAGATTGGCAATTTGCAGCGGGGGGTGCCCAGAAAGCTTGGGCATCCCTGCGCTGCGGATTCCAGCCCCCAGCTGCTTAGCTGGTTAATACCAGCTTTGTTATACAAGCTGGTATTAAGCCTGAGATTCTTAATGTCAGGCCAGGTTTAACCCGGTCACTAAGAATCTCCAATAAAGGGTTAATAAAAACACCACACAGAGAAAAATTATTTATTAAAAATAAAGACACAGACACCATTAGGGACTCCAACTTTATTACCACCACGTATCCCTTCAAAGACCCAGGTCTTCTCTCTTCTGTCTTCCTTCTTCTTCTTGTTGCAGCGCCGGTAAGCAGAGAGTTAACTGTGCTGTGACAGTGGGAGCCTAATATAACATGATTTAGCTATTGTAGCAGATATAGTCTGAAGCTTCCGAGACACATCTGCGATTTGTAAATCGCACATTACATTGGACTCGCTAGACTCGCAACGAGTAGCGAGTCCCAGGCTCGGACTCGCTAGAGTCAAGCGATTCCGAGTAATTTAGGACTCGCCCATCACTAGTGGCTATCTCTCAGGCGATGTTGCCGGCAACTCCGGGGCGTGGCCAAGTTGACGCAACCTGGCAACTGAGTTTCCGCATATAACAGGGCGATTTTTACGGCGATAAGTTGCCTGAACAGAGTTGCCAAGCTTCCCAACATGTTGGGAGACCTGTCGATGTTGCTCTGACGATCTGCTGCCATCGCTCCACGATATTTGAAGCAACTTCAGAGATCCTCAAAGCAATCCTGTAGGCGTGGCTGGGTGTCTTTTTTTCCTCGCCCCTTCTGCGTGGATTGGTGGATGTTTCACTGCGTTCCGATTGGCTTCCGTTGGTGAAGGCGCTAGATCAGATGTTTGAGCGTTGTTCAGCAGTGTTAATGTTGTAAATTGTACTCTAAGCAGCAATGTATTGTCCAAAATGAGCGTTGTTGTAGAACTTTTTCTTTCCATTCCTATTGCGTCAAACATTTGTGCATGTGTTCTGCAACGTTGTCAAGTCGCATGTTTACAGTGCGCTTCATGCGAGTTGTAGACGTTATTTTCTTGGCCTATTTAAATTCTCCGCATGTGCGACCATTTCTGGTAATGTTCATATGTTTGCACTTACCCAAACCTAAATGTCATCCCACAATACTAACTTCCATTATGTCCCTTTCCTCTGTCGTACGCATGAGCGTTTACTCTGCGGCTTCCTTCATGGTAATGCGTTGGCATACTTAAAAGTGTGTTAACTGTGTGAAGACACCGCTTTAGTGTTGTGTGGTTTGTAAGGACGTTATTACCGTGCGTTCTGACGTCATGACGTCCTAGAACGTCCTTACATGCCTTCCCGATGCTTTCCCTTCCCCTGCAGAGATCAGCATAGTGTCAGCACAGAGAGCAGCACCATGGGGGGAAGGCAGAATTAATAATCTTAGGCCCCTTTCACATCTCTGCGTTTGCTGCGTTTTGCTTCATTTGCGTTTTTTCCGCGTTTTTACCGCAAAAAACGCATGAAAACGCATGCGTTTTTGTCCCCATTGATTTTAATGGGAACGCATGAAAAACGCATGCAAAAACGCATGTCAAAATGCATGTGCGTTTGCAAAAACGCAAATCGCATGCGTTTTTGCAAGCGCAGCTCAAAACGTGGCAAACAACGTTTTGGGCTGCGTTTGCAAAAACGCATGCGTTATGCGTTTTTGCAAACGCACATGCATTTTGACATGCGTTTTTGCATGCGTTTTTCATGCGTTCCCATTAAAATCAATGGGGACAAAAACGCATGCGTTTTCATGCGTTTTTTGCGGTAAAAACGCGGAAAAACGCAAATGAAGCAAAACGCAGCAAACGCAGAGATGTGAAAGGGGCCTTAATAGATCTTTGTGACATCAAAGATTGCTGGTGTCACCAGCCACATCGCCACCCACGCCTACATAAGCAGGCTGTCCTGTTGAGGATTCAGCGGGCCTTTTCCAGGAGGCTTGGGGTAGACAGGACCTGTTGCCAAATCAGCAAGAAGGTTGCAGACCTTAAATTTAAAGCACCACAATGGATTGTGTACATCCGGTAGCGCATCCAAAGGAGACGTGGGGAGTATATAGATTTTGAAATTACACACATGCTTTATTGACACATTGCATACATGGCACTGTACACTGTCACATACTGTCCCCCAATTGCTGCCTTTGATGCTGTTAACACTGTGCAGGTGCATGTTCTGCAAAATACAACTTCTACCTGCAGCATACACTGAAGATAAACATGCTTTGGCAAACACAAGAGCAACCAAATAAGGTGTGTACAAAGACAGATTTTTGCATCTGCATCTTGGAAGCGAAGTAAGGACACACATTACTGACACTTTTAAGGGACTCTGTCCCCAGGTTTTTGCAATACTATCTGACAGCAACATAATGTATATATGGAGACCCTGATTGCAGCGGTGTGTCACTTATTGAGATGCTTGCTGTCAGTATGTTAAAGTTACTGGTTTATCAGCTTCAGATGTTACATTAAATGACTATGCTGTACTATTTAATTAGTCCTACAATATTATTAATCTCCAGCTTATTGCTCACGGTTTTTATGGAAAGAACACTGAGCAGGCCATTAGGAGACCCATCGTTGGAATCAGGGTCTATGTGTCTACATTATGCTGCTGTCACATGACATGGCAAAAACCTTGTGACAGTGTCCATTTCAAGATGTTGCTGCTGGGTTTTCTATCCTACCCAGTACCCTCTTGTTAACAATGCATTTATATACTGTAGCCATAACATTACTCGATTTGTCAACATGGACATTGAAATAAATGGTCCATGTGAGTTCTGCTGGATAATGCTGTCACCTATGGTGCCTATGCAGGGGTCATGTAGCCTGTACATTAGCAGTGTATGTGTTTTCTTCAATATGTGTGTATGTGTCTCAGCAATGTTCTGAAGAAAGTAGAGCCCATTGAAATATATCACTGTGCAATTCTGTGTGTCCCACACACTTCTACGGCCTTGACTATAAGCATGTGTGAACAGCATGGGCATAACAGTGTCACATTTTGGCCATACATGTTGTGATGTTCACAGTAAGTTCACATTTTGTTTTTCCCACATACACCCCAACTCTGTGGATCTTTGTGTAGATGTGTCATGTCAAACACAACATAAAATGTAGGCATAATAAATGCTGATTTTAATGTTGAAAAATGGAAGTAACTGCATTATTTTGTCCACAGACATTGAGGATTCGCCCCAGGAGCCACAACCACATGCTGCCACTCCTGCAGCCAGCCCAGCAGGAAGTCCTTCTCCCGGAACCCCATAGCCCTGCCCCAGCCACACCACCTGGAAGGTGTGCTGAAGTGTCCCTAACTGGAAGCCCTCCAGAAGACAGCCCACATGGAACACCCCCTGACTCACCCCATGTCCTGCCTTCACCACCAATTGGGCTGAGGACTACACCACCTCCTACTACCCAACAGGGACAATGGAAAGCAGAAGTGTCAGCCCTGATGGAGTGTTTGCAGCAGAGGTGTGTACAAAAGGTGAGTTATGTGTGGCTTTCTGTATGTTGCTTTTATAACAAATGTGTAATATAATGTTGTTGTGTGGAAAATAATGTTCAGTACATACAGTTAGGGCCAGAAATATTTGGACAGTGACACAATTTTCGCGAGTTGGGCTCTGCATGCCACCACATTGGATTTGAAATGAAACCTCTACAACAGAATTCAAGTGCAGATTGTAACGTTTAATTTGAAGGGTTGAACAAAAATATCTGATAGAAAATGTAGGAATTGTACACATTTCTTTACAAACACTCCATATTTTAGGAGGTCAAAAGTAATTGGACAAATAAACATAACCCAAACAAAATATTTTTATTTTCAATATTTTGTTGCGAATCCTTTGGAGGCAATCACCGCCTTAAGTCTGGAACCCATGGACATCACCAAACGCTGGGTTTCCTCCTTCTTAATGCTTTGCCAGGCCTTTACAGCCGCAGCCTTCAGGTCTTGCTTGTTTGTGGGTCTTTCCGTCTTAAGTCTGGATTTGAGCAAGTGAAATGCATGCTCAATTGGGTTAAGATCTGGTGATTGACTTGGCCATTGCAGAATGTTCCACTTTTTTGCACTCATGAACTCCTGGGTAGCTTTGGCTGTATGCTTGGGGTCATTGTCCATCTGTACTATGAAGCGCCGTCCAATCAACTTTGCAGCATTTGGCTGAATCTGGGCTGAAAGTATATCCCGGTACACTTCAGAATTCATCCGACTACTCTTGTCTGCTGTTATGTCATCAATAAACACAAGTGACCCAGTGCCATTGAAAGCCATGCATGCCCATGCCATCACGTTGCCTCCACCATGTTTTACAGAGGATGTGGTGTGCCTTGGATCATGTGCCGTTCCCTTTCTTTTCCAAACTTTTTTCTTCCCATCATTCTGGTACAGGTTGATCTTTGTCTCATCTGTCCATAGAATACTTTTCCAGAACTGAGCTGGCTTCTTGAGGTGTTTTTCAGCAAATTTAACTCTGGCCTGTCTATTTTTGGAATTGATGAATGGTTTGCATCTAGATGTGAACCCTTTGTATTTACTGTCATGGAGTCTTCTCTTTACTGTTGACTTAGAGACAGATACACCTACTTCACTGAGAGTGTTCTGGACTTCAGTTGATGCTGTGAACGGGTTCTTCTTCACCAAATAAAGTATGCGGCGATCATCCACCACTGTTGTCATCCGTGGATGCCCAGGCCTTTTAGAGTTCCCAAGCTCACCAGTCAATTCCTTTTTTCTCAGAATGTACCCAACTGTTGATTTTGCTACTCCAAGCATGTCTGCTATCTCTCTGATGGATTTTTTCTTTTTTTTCAGCCTCAGGATGTTCTGCTTCACCTCAATTGAGAGTTCCTTTGACCGCATGTTGTCTGGTCACAGCAACAGCTTCCAAATGCAAAACCACACACCTGGAATCCACCCCTGACCTTTTAACTACTTCATTGATTACAGGTTAACGAGGGAGACGCCTTCAGAGTTAATTGCAGCCCTTAGAGTCCATTGTCCAATTACTTTTGGTCCCTTGAAAAAGAGGAGGCTATGCATTACAGAGCTATGATTCCTAAACCCTTTCTCAGATTTGGATGTGGAAACTCTCATATTGAAGCTGGGAGTGTGCACTTTCAGCCCATATTATATATATAATTGTATTTCTGAACATGTTTTTGTAAACAGCTAAAATAACAAAACTTGTGTCACTGTCCAAATATTTCTGGCCCTAACTGTATGTGGATAACTAAATGTGTACACTTGTGGCAGGATCCCAAGGTCACTCCCTTGAGTAGGCGGTTAGTCTATCAAGGCCCCCCATGGGGTTGTTTGCAGAGCAGTCCCCTGGTAAGTGACATAAGTATATACACCACACACATGCTAATTAGTGTAATGGCTGTTGTTAATGTTTATTTTTTCAATATTAGGCTAGGGTCACACATGCCATGCGTTTTTTTAGGTGTTTTTTGGCCACCTGCATTTTTGCTGTTAGGTGTGGGGCCCCCTTAAAAAGCCCTTAAAAACGCATGGCTTTGTTTAAAAATGTGATTCAACCAGAGCTGGGGTGCATGAGGTACTCGGACACCGGGGCTACTGTGTGGGAAGTCACGGATGGTCGGAACCCCGATGCCGTGCCCTGGTGATCAACTATACCAGATGTTGATGGTAAACGGTGGGGGTTAAAGGGGTTATTTACAGGGGAACGTGACGCCACCTGTAGAGTCCGGTAAGATGGTACCAGCGCTGCCAGCCGGCCACTGAGGTGGCGCTTTACCTCAGGGCAGCTATTGTGGTGAGACAGTGAGGGAGGACAATGATGGTAATGGTGGTGCAGTTCTTACCCCTCTGCTTGATGACAGGAAGAATAACAGAAACAGTTCCAGTTTAACTCTGCTTTACTTGGCACCGACTGATGGCATAACAAGACACGGTACAGTTTGGTTTAGGGTGTTGTTACCAACTCAGGGTTTCTCTTATGGAGTTTCTAGATGTCCTCTCTTTGTCTTTCAGGGTTTACTACTTTCTTTCTAACTCTAGTTCTTTCAGTCTTTCACCACCTTTGAAGAGCTCCCCCGCCAGTTCTACGGTCTATGTCTAGAAGATAAGGTCTGTCCACTACTCGGTCTGGATAAGGCAACCCGGACAAAAAATAAAGAGGCTCCCTTCCAGCACCGCAGTAAATGTCTGTCCCTTTTAGTTTCTTCTAGTGTCCTGAACCGGTTTTCAGTCCTGAGGGGAGAGGTACCTTGTGGCGCTGTCAGCAACCCGTTCCTGTTGGGCCTACAGCTCGTCGGTTTTGCAGTCAGGGATGAACTCCTGGCTGCCTCAGTTGTCCGTGTCACCGGTGTCCCCTCAACATGACCAGCTGGCTCCTACCAGCCCTGGCCCGTTGCCTTCTATCCTGGGCCCCCACATAAAGATGGGGTACCCTCCACTCAGCTGGGCTGCCAGGCCTGACCACTCTGTCTGCCTTCCCAGCACCGTCTGAGGTAAATTGTCAACTGTCACTCTACCTCTATCCTAAGCTCCGCCCCCACCCTGTGGAACCTACTATATTACCAGTTCCCCCTACTCTAAGTGGTACGGTCCTAAGTGAGTGTAAAAATAGACTCCACAAGATTGAAATCCTAAACTAGCAACTTACAATAATATTACACATAAATAATAAATGCAATACCATTCTGTGGCGCCTAGCCACAGGGACACTACAAATGCATGCAAAAACACGTCCATTTTTGACACTTTCAAAAACGCATGCGTTTCTCATAGGGCCCCATGTTATAAAAACGCATGTGTTTTTGAAAAAGCACCAAAAAATACTGCTTGCTGCGTTTTTGGGTGCATTTTTCAAAAAATGGTGCATCATGTAGTATTTTTTGGTGCTGAGCCAAAAACGCACCCAAAATCGCATGGTACCTTCAGACATGCGTTTTTGCTATTGGGGCATGCGTTTTTGCATGGGGGCCTATGTGTGCGTTTTTACATGCGTTTTCAGAAAACGCAGGTCTCCAAAAACGCATGGAAAATCTGCATGTGGGACCCTAGCCTAATGCAGATGTCCATACAGGAGTTGTTGGAGGCTCATCGACAAGCAATGGCAAACATGGCACATATAGGTGGGCTCCTCCAACGTGTCCTCAGCCGACAGGCTGGTCCAGGTGAACCGCCTGTTCACCAGCTTGACCATAGTGATTGTTAAAGTGGCACAGCTGTACATTTTAAAAATAATGTTTATTGCCCAGTGGCTTTAAGCCATTTTCTACTTTGTTTGTTCTACTATATTGTTTAAGCAAAAAGATTTTTAACCAAGACAAAACAATGTTATAAAAAACTCAAAAAAATGTTAAAAACAAATTATTCTTTAAAAAAAAAAAATAGACACAAAACTGTTGACAAAAATAGGCCTTCTACAAGAACCTCCTGGCTAAAAGAACCAACATGGCGCTACTTCCGTTTCACCTATCCAATCTATCCTGAACTCCGATGCCCGCCTAATCCATCTGTCTCCCCGCTACTCCCCTGTCTCCCTTCTCTGCCAAGCCCTTCACTGGCTCCCTGCTCCCGGTTTAAAACACTAACCCTGACATTCAAAGCCATCCACAACCTGTCCCCTCAATACATCTCCGACATGGTCTCCTGATATCTACCCTCACGCAACCTGTGATCTTCCCAAGAGCTCTTCCTCTACTCCCCCTTCATCTCCTCTTCGCACAACCGCATACAGGATTTCTCCCGGGCATCCCCCATACTCTGGAACTCACTGCCACAACACATAAGACATTTTCCTACCCTGGGAACCTTCAAAAGAGGCCTGAAAACCCACCTCTTCCGCCAAGCCTACAACCTGCAATGAGACCCGGTCCACCGCATCGCCTCACGACCGACACCTCCCCCTCCTACTGTATCCCCTCCCGTCCCTCATAGACTGTGAGCCCTTGTCGACAGGATCTTCACCCCTATTGTATCTGTACGTTAGAATTGTCCACAGCCATTGTTACTTGTATTGTTACTATGTTACTTGTCCAAGTCTGCCCTCTTAACATGTAAAGCGCCAAGGAATATTATGGCGCTATATAAATAAATAATAATAATAATAAAACAAAAAAAAAAAGGGAAATAAAAGTTATTCGTTGCACTTTTAATTTTGATGTTTGTAATTTTTTGCGGATCACAAGGCTAAAACACGTGCATGAAAATTAAAGGTTTTGGGATCCTTTTTTGCAAATTTGTTGCTTAGGCTGGAGCTGTGCCAACACACCTACATCTGCATACACCATGTTACCAACAGTCTACTGCAGGAGGGAGTAAATAAACATCATGTGTATGTGTAGACAAACACATATTTCAGATTGTAATTATTTTCTAATGTTAGGCTAGGGTCATATTTGTTATTGAAATTGCGTTCACCGCATCCAGATCCGGATACGGTGAACGCAATTGGCTTCCCACACATTTTGCTAGCAAAATGTGAGGCTGAAGCCGCTACCCAGTAACCGGATTGCTCCGGATGTGTTATCCGGAGCAATCTGGTTACCATACAGTTTGCTCATCCCTGCTGCCGCATGGATGAGCACAGTGTTATCACTGTTAAAAAAGAATAAATATTATTAATAATTGTGGCCATCATGTCTCTAGGGGGGGCATATAATGTGTAAATTACTCATGTACAGTAAGCCGGCTCCTGTCGGCTCTGTACATTTTTCTGAATGAAGCCGCGGCTTCACTGACAGCTGCGCGCATACTATACGTAATGTACATATAGTATGTGCGCTGTCTGAGGTCCTGAAGGCTTTTACAGTAGATCTATGGAGCTGCGCTGCCCATAGATCTACTGTAAATGCCTACAGGACCCTGGACAGTGACACATACTATACGTACATTACGTATAGTATGCACGCAGCTGTCAGTGAAGCCGCGGCTTCATTCAGAAAAATGTACAGAGCCGACAGTAGCCAGCTTACTGTACATGAGTAATTTACACATTATATGCCCACCTGAGTGGGTAGCATGTCTCTAGGGAGGGTGGGCAGCCCCTAGAGACATGATGGCCGCAATTATTAATAATATTTATTCTTTTTCAACAGTGACAATACTTTGCTTATCCCGGCGGAAGCCGGGATAAGCAAAGTATGTACGGTAACCGCATTGCTCAGGATTACACATCCTGAGCAATGCGGTTACCACATTGCGGGGCACAGAACCGCTCCGAAAACTGCAGCCTGCATGATTTTTCACGTAGGCTGCAGAGCCGGAGCCGGTAACCGGATTGCTTGTAAAGCAATCCGGTTTTTTTAATGGGCTCCTATGAGGAGCGTTTCCTGCTTCGGTTTTGAGCTTTTTAAAAGCTCAAAACCGGATCAGGATTTGTAAAAAAAACCGCAGGTGTGACCCTAGCCTTACAAAAACAAAGTCAAGGTGAAAGTGAGTCGGTTATACAATGCTATTGTTTGCTAAATGGTGACATTCTCTAAGCAGGTTAAACAAAAAAACACACATAGGGCCAACCAAGTAGCTACTACATCCGTGAACAATGATATGTATTCAATGTTCACTGCTTTGTCCTTTATGCAGTTATGAAATGGGTATGTGGCCTGCTACAATGACACACATACTTAAGGCAATAATGTTAAAAAAAAAATGGACTAATGGTGAACAGTGCGTCTTTGTGTAAACAACAGCAATGTTCATTTGTCACACACTCGTGGCAAAAACAAAAGTGACATAACATTCGGTGTAAGGCAAACAATCATTGGCATTCTTTTCAAAGATTGTGATACTCAGACGCAGCCTCCTCATTCAAAGCCACTGCAGGACGCGACGTAGCTGACGAATGGATGTCTCGATAGTAATAGGGCTTGGTCCATGGCGAGGGAAAGGTGCCCTATGCTCCCTCGTCATGTCATGACTTAGTCCAGGCATAAAAAGAGATGGCCGTGAATACTGGGACAATGACGGATGCTCTGGGGGTTGAGCTAGTATGGTTTGTGAGTTAAGTGTCCCAGCCTCCATGGCGTCGAGGGCCAAGTGGATTACCCGCTCCACATCTCTTCTCTTCTCATGGTCCAGCCTCGACATGCGCTCGTTCACAAGTTGGCCAATAGCAGTGCTTGGTCCGTTGTGAAGGTGGAGCAGCACCTTCTTTGCCCAACTGCCCAGCTCCGTTGTTGGGGGAGCTTCTGGTCATCGTCGTTGACGCATTGGGACACTGTGGACAGGTGCTGCTCCACTACACTGCAATCAGATAGAAGGCTAGCGAAAGCTGTGGATGCTGGAGTCTCATCAACGGATATTGACTCTTGGGTAGAGGCAATGTCTTGAAGGTCCTGCAAACACGTTAAAAAGATTTAAAGTAAATGGTATTTTTAATTACAAAAATTACATTTCACAAAGAAAAAGATATGTTGGGTTGTGCAGTGACCCACTTTAGAACAAACATGTCAGCGAATACTTTTTCTGAAGAAAACACCAAAAAATCTTATACACGTTTAGTATTGTAGTGATGACAATACAGTACATGGTGAAGGAGATGCTTATTTAGAAATCTAAACAACAGACATGACAAGATAATTTCAAGGAACACCTTCAAAGATTGTGTAAGGCTGGTTTGACACTTTGTTTTTTTGCTATTGTCCATGGGTTCAAAGTATTTGTAAAATAACCGTGACAGAAAGGGAGACGACGTGAAAATAAGTATTTGATATTGGGTATCCATTAGGGATGGGCGAATCTACTCGCTAGGACTCGTTACTCGGCGAGTTTCCCAGTGATTACTCGCACGAGTCCAATGCAAATCAATATCAATCCTAGTTTTGTCAGAAACGCTGACAAAACTTGGATTGCCATTGTTTGCATTAGACTCTGCGAGTAATCACTGGCTACTGTGCCAGTGATAGCAGGGAAACTCGCAGATAACTGCTGTTTCATTGCGAGCCGAGTCCAGCTGTCTTCTCTGTGCAGCTCCAGGGTCCTAGAGCCTGCCTGCTGCCTGATGTAGCAGTGCTGAGATTGTTCTCAGTCTGCTCATTCTCTGTGTACAGAGCCGCCCCAGAAGATGGCGCGTTCATTGAAGCGCCATCCTCTGGCGCTGAACCCCGCTCTTCCAGCGGCCCTGGTAGCGATGGCACGCTGGGTAATAAAGAGGTTAGGGCCAGCTTTGTATTATCAGCTGGCCCTAAGCCCGAAATTTATGGCGGTCACGCCAATATTAGACATGACCGCCATGAATTTCTATTAAATTGTTTTAAAAAAAACACAACACAAGGAAAATTTTTTATTAGAAATAAAAAAAAAGCCATTAGGGACTCCATCTTTAATTAAAAAAATTCTCTTCCGTCCGACGCAGTCCAAAACGCGATGTCCTCTCTGCTACATCCCCTGTGCATAAATATAGATGTCTATGCACAGGGAATAAGCAGACTGAGAACAATCTCAGCTCTGCTACATCATCTCTGTGCACAGACATTCATGTCTGTACACAGGGAATGAGCAGACTGAGAACAATCTCAGCTCTGCTACATCATCTCTGTGCACAGACATTCATGTCTGTACACAGGGAATGAGCAGACTGAGAACAATCTCAGCACTGCTACATCATCTCTGTGCACAGACATTCATGTCTGTACACAGGGAATGAGCAGACTGAGAACAATCTCAGCACTGCTACATCAGGCAGCAGGCGGGCTCTAGGACCCTGGAGCTGGCAGCCAGAACACAGAGAAGACAGGATCTTATCTGTGCGAGTCAGCGATTACTTACAAAGTAAACGAGCAATGCAAATAAATGACAAAACTAGGATTGCTTCAGGCTGAAGCTTCCGAGACACATCTGCGATTTGTAAATCTCACACTACTCGCTATTACTCGCTTCCCCATTCATTAACATTGGACTCGCTAGACTCGCAACGAGTAGCGAGTCCTGGGCTCGGAATCGCTAGAGTCAAGCGATTCCGAGTAATTTAGGATTCGCCCATCACTAGTATCCATGAATATTATGGTTGCAGACACATAATTAGCTTCCTCTGGAAATTTTACTTCCATTATGTATATATGTGTTGTTTAAATCACAAAGTCATGAAATGTTGGCTTAAGGTTTTTTTTTTTAAAAAACAAAAATACTCTGCAGGTTTGTGGCCATAAAGGTACCTTTACACGCCGCCACAGGGTGGTAGCAACTGCCTGGCATTGGGGATTTTTGTGTCTGCTGCCTTGAAATTGCTACGAAATGGCAGCATGTAAATTGGGAAGTTGATCGCGATACCCGCTGTTGATTCGGATACCTGTTTCTGAGCCGTGCTCAAAAATCCAAGGCAACACAAAGACACAATTGCCTGGTAGTTGCGTCTAAATGGGGCACAGGGATGGAATTTCCGTCGCCTAGTGAATTCCCAGGGCCGTGACACAGCCTCATGAATACCGCGCCCCATCAGCAATCATTGGTGGGGGCTACTGTGTTTCCATTGGCTGTACCTTCACAGGGCGCCATATTTAAAGAGCTGTCCATTCACACTACACAATTGGAATGGCGTCATGTATTAGCCAGCCTTCCTGCGCAGGCTGGCCAATCTTGACGCTATTGCGTTGTCCAATCAGCGTATTAGTGTCACGGAAATACACAACTCTGTCACTCCTATGTACTTGCGGCGCGAAAGATGTACGCCCATATTCCTTTGTGTTAGCGCCGTGTGAAGCAGCGAAGGTATTCAACAGCAAGTTATCCGAAGGATCTGTCAGAACTTCCGGGGAACAAAGATACCTTCAGTTTACAATGCAATGGCGGCGTGTACATGCAGCATCGGCGATCGGTATCAACCGTTAAAAACGTGCACGTGCATGTGCGGTTGATACCGGTTGCTAGGCACTGTGGCGGCGTGTAAAGGTACCTTAAGGAAACGACATGGCTGGACAGGCCTACCCAGTGAGCGTCATTGTTCACATTACTGTTTTGGATGATAATTGCTAATGTGAGTGTAACGCCACCACAGATCATGTTTATCCGTTACAATCCGCACATTGGGGGATTGGTCGACAAATGTGTAATTTTGGTTTAAAAAATTGTGACGTCATTCTCCAACAATTTCAATACCACAATGTATATATACATAGCGGAAGTAGAAGGTAATGTTTATAACCAGTTTTACTGTTTTCAGCCTACTGAGTAAAGTTAGATGTTGTCACACAACCCATCCAATGATTACTCCTACACTAGCTCCTTAGGCCCCGAGGTTATGGTCCACGGATCATGTGTGATCAATTTTGCAATAATTGCATGCACTGTCACTAAATATTGTGACAGTACGTCAGTTTTGTTACAGCAACACAGGAAAAATGTCAACAAAATATTAATAATGTCATACTAGTAAAGGTTAAAGAAATATAATCTGTAGCTATACCATAACATTGTGGGCACATGACATTGGGGAGTCTCACTTTTTGAACGCACACTGATGGATTTGAATAAAACATAATGCTAAACCAACCAAAAGTGTAAACATGTACAGCAAGATCTTTGACCATTTTGTAAAACACCACCAGTGAATTGAAGCTCCAGCCAAGGATTGAATTAAACAAGTCACCTTACACGTACCTCTTGTGGCGGAGCCGTGGCTTGGGGAGTGGCGGATGAAGCTCCTAATAACTCCCTGCTGCACAATGTTGTTTGAGGGACACCCTGGTCCAGGGTGAAACGGAGGAGGTCATAGTACCACAAGGCGGGCCTATGCACCGCATCCATTCCCATCCCAGACCGGCTTCCCTCCTGCACCTTCTTGTGCTCCCTGGTGAAGACTGTGCGTATGTTTTTAATTTTCAATTGAACAAATTTTTAGATCCACGCACTCACCAGGAAGGTACTCCTGGCAGAGAGTAATCAGACGCTCATATGCCACTCCCTTCACCTGTGAAAGAAAGAATGCACAAATAGGGTCTTATCTCAATAACACACTTTCACTTATCGATGTGGAATTGCTCACCTTTGTCAGTTGTGAAACCCACAACTGGTAGAATAGCGTACAAGCAGCTGCTGCAGGGACCGCACTCCCAACGGTGACCGTGGTCGTAATGCAGATTCTGAGACAAAGTGCCTCAGTGTCCGCGCTGCTGCTCCGAGACCAAAGAAACACAGACACAGGAATGTCTGGTTCAGCTACAGCCTTTATTTTCCGACGCGTTTCGGAGCCTCCTCCCGAGCTCCTTCCTCAGGGAACATCCATAGGAACCAGACATTCCTGTGTCTGTGTTTCTTTGGTCTCGGAGCAGCAGCGCGGACACTGAGGCACTTTGTCCAAGAATCTGCACTCCCTTCACCTGACAGTTTTTATAATCAGGTGACGTCACGCGCCACAAACACTCGTGCTCCTCGTACATGGATATGAATGCCCGCAAAAAGTCATGATTGTCAGCCATCTGAAACATGATCAAACAGTATATCAGAAGCATAGAATGTTAATTTGTATTATACACTCTGTAAAATAAAGAGCCCACGTATGGGCCACAAAATGAACCTAAAAGGGAAAACTGCCTATAGACATGTCACCCATGTCTGACCAAAATAACCTATCTGGCACATAGATGAACCTATATAAAACTTCATAAACAACAAAAAAAATTGTGTGCTTCATATCTTCATTCTCTATAAGATATTGAGGCCTTCTTTACTTTCCCAACACTATGTTCCAATATACTAAATACTAATGTGTTGTAGTAAAAAATATTTTGAAAAACAAAACAAAAAATTAATGTAGCATAGGATCTTGAAAAGTACCCAACATTCTGGAGATGCATATGGCTAATCAAACATCACCATAATACACTTTTTGCAGTCACAACACATACTGTCACAACACATCACCTTGGCCTAAAGCCAAACTGAAATAATTGCAAAAAAACATGCAAGACACAAAAAGTAACACATACATACCGTCAGTCCTGAATTAGAGGATGAGTAGCAGAAAAGTTCTACAGTCAATTTGGAATTTGAGTCAAACTGTAGTACAAAATGGATGCATACATTGATAAGGTATACATGTGCAGACCTGTCCTATGTAATTGCAGCGTCTGTTGTGCGTTGTACTACAATGTCACCTCTTGCACTGCATTGTTCCCCTCTGCAGGACCTTCAATATTAATATGGGACAGTGTGTATAAAAATTTATGCTAAAGTTCCACAGACACTCACACTATACCACATACTTCAGTGAAGTTTGAAAGCTACACTACTCTCTTCTTTGCTGAGCACTTCTTCTCTGTAAGTTTTTACGGTCACTCATGTTCTATTGGATGCCATGCTCTGTAATAACGTTTCCTTACTACTTTGAGGTACTCTACTGCGTTCTCCCAACAGGTCCACATCCTGTCCAATTCTACAGCTCTTTAAGAACACCTTAAAGGGTGGTTGTGTCTTTCAAAACAACAAAGGACTGTGCCAACGTCACTATCAAGGGAGAACGCCAGAGTCGTGTGGTGTTTGCTGCCCATAACCACTGTGTAAGTATTGATGTGCAGACATGTTCTTTTGTATGGCTGAGTGTATAGAGCGTTGCAAAATTATTCTGTTGCCCCGTCATCATTTCTCAACAAGATCAGACCCTCATGGGCATTTGGGTAATGAAAATAATAATGGTAGCCTTTTAACAGCCATGTTATGAAGTGTGTGAAGCCATGGTGAATGCATGATTCTAATAAATGTTTGGCCATTCATTGTTCGAAAGTCATTCACGATTTCCAGCTAAACTCCTAAACATCACTCAACATTGGCCAGATACAACATTTTAAATATGTTATCAAAAGCTTTTGCTGCCCAAATTATATGCAAAAGCAATATTGACACTACAGCATTGTTGTAGCTTCAGAAAATACATGTATATTTTCACATACATGTATCTGCTAACATGGCCCTCTTATAAGGTGCAATGCTTAAAGGCTTTTGGTGTAAAACGTTATTGCAGACATGACATTGTGTAGTTTTTGTGTCACATTTCACATAGTCATCGATGTGTACCATATCGTACAATTCCAATAAATAATCAAGTGATTGTTTTTGTGGCAGCAAATCATGATGGCCATGCCTTCACAATATGTAATGTAGCTGATATGATGTGTGCAGCAATGTACTGCCTTGAATGATGAAGGCTCCATGATTTATGTGTGGTGCCTGTTAGCAGCTAAACCATAACACTGTGTATTACAGCTCTTCAATTAAGTAATGTACCTGACTTTATTAATGTCATTTTGGGTATGTAAGCGCCCATGATTAAACTTGTCTTCTTTCCCCAACAGATATTACAGGGAAAACTACAGACAGCATGGAATATGAAGACATGGCAGTTGTGGCTCTGGCCTTGCTGGAGAAGGCTTTGCTGACGGATGAGAGATCCGAAAGACTGCGGAGGCATAGACAACGGCGTATGTGGTCTTGGGATTGGCTCCTGCAAAGGACCAATCTAAATCACATGCGCCTTGTCCGTCAGCTGGAGGACAGGAATACGCAGGATTTCAGGAACTATCTCCGGATGACAGAGGACTCCTTCAAGTTCCTTTTGGACTTGGTTCAGCCGCATATTACCCGTCAGGACACTGTCATGCGTCCAGCTGTGTCACCAGAGGAGCGGTTGGCTGTGACTCTGCGATTCCTGGCAACAGGCCGCTCGATGACTGACCTGCAGTATTCTGCAGATGTCTCGCGGCCACTGCTGAGCCACCTAATCCCCTAGACGTGTGAGGACATTGTGGGGTGTCTGCTGCCATCTTATATGCGTCTTCCATCAAACCCCGCGGAATGGTTGCAAGTTGCCACAGGCTTCCAGGAGAGGTGGCAATTCCCAAACTGCGGGTGGGCCTTGGATGGCGAGCATGTGAGGATCACACAACCCCCCAACAGTGGGTCCTTTTATTTTAACTATAAAGGGTACTTCAGTGTGGTCCTCCTGGCCCTCGTCAATGCCAACTATGAGTTTCTCTACGTAGATGTGGGGATGAACGGCCGTATGTCTGATGGGGGTGTGTTTTCACACAGCTCCTTTGGTGAAGACCTTCGGAAAGGTGTACTAAACTTGCCCCCCAAATGATGACACCACTGAACATCTCAACTTTGCATTTGTGGCGGATGAAGCCTTCCCACTTCACGCCAACATCCTAAGGCCATATCCCAGAGGAGTCTGAACCCTGAGCAGCGCCTTTCCAATAACGGGCTATCTCGGGCACGTCGTGTGGTTGAAAATGCGTTCGGGATCATGGCCAATAGATTCCACGTGTTTCATACGGCTTTACATATGAAAATGGAATCTATCCAAATGGTTGTGATGGCGTGTTGTGTGCTGCATAACTTTCTGCATCGTAGGAATACTGCATCACACACGCCAGCATGTTTTGTAGATTCGGTGGACGCCACAACTGGGTGCCACTCCAGCCGTTGGGCCCGGTCCGTAGTCAGCAGGATGTGAGGAACAACAGAGACCGTTACTGCTCCTACTTCAGTGGGCTGGGGGCAGTTGCCTGGCAGCAGCACCAACTGTAGTGTCTTTGGTGTTGGCACGCTGCACCAACAGGATGACAGTGGAGGCTTATGCTTTGCCATACAAAAAAAAAATAAAAAAATTGAGGACGATGACAACAATGACTTTTAATGTTCAGTTATTCAACTACTAACCTTTTATGTTTGGTGGCCTAACAACCTAAATTTTGAATTACAAAATAGTTCTGTCGATTTTGACAAATGAATGGTTGTGTTTTTAAGTTATGTGGGCTCATCAGAGATTACTTTCAGCATTAAGCATCTTTTTTTTTTTTTTTTTTTTAAATATGTGTGTCCGCATATGCAAAAGCAGCCATTAACAACACTTCAGAACCAAAAAAGAAAATTTGTGTGTGTTCCCTGTTTACATACCTGTTCAACATAGCATTATAATGTGCATAGAGAGGATTACGCTACAAATGCGGTGTATGCCTACTTGCAGCGTTGTCGACACATGTAAAGTACACAGGTCCACTCCTTTACCCCACATTGTATGCTGAGTCTGTGTTACATTATCCATAAACAGCCATTTACACATACATATGTATCATCATACATACACGATTGTATTCTGCTGTAAACACAAAATATGTACACAGCCGCCACGAGACACAAACATGTGTGAGCACACATAATTATTGGATGCAGAGCCAATATCCATACACTGACCACCACACTGCTTTGTGTAGTTTACGTTACTTCCACTACTAATACACATCCACACATAGGTTAATCCATACTGCACCACACACGCGTTCCACTTTCACACTTTTGGCAAGCCAGAGTGTGAACGCAGTAAAGGCAGAAAACACAACACCTCAATTGTATCGCTACATGGACAAACAGAACATGGCTAATTTACTTAGCATAGTGATACACATGACGGACCAATGGGTAAAGCATTTGTGACATCCAATCGGAGTGTAAATGGGCATCCTTAAACACAGTGTTGCACGCCCATCTCCGAGCCTCTGCTAAACAGAACGCCCAAATTGCAGATGCGATTGTGCTGTGTGACACGGCAACCACGACCAGCAACTTCACTTCTGCAGTTGGTCAAGCAACTCGAGGATCGACGGAGCGACTGAAGTTGCACAGCAGATCGCTACATCTGACATCTCCACAGCAATCTTGGCAACCTTCCCAAAATGTGCATGCGCACGATAATTGCCGGCAACATCGCCTGAGAGGTCGTCACGTGTGACGGTTCCATAACACCCAAAGCTTATATACAAATAGAAAGGAGGATGGTTGAGGCTTGATAGGCGTCCAAGCCACCCTTATGGACAAAATTAGGAATATCCAGGAATACATCAGAAAAATGGAACAAAAAAATTGGATGCTGAGAGGGTGCCTAAGACTGCAACAACAGACCTGCAAGGAAGAACAGGAACAAGGGTCGGCATGGGATGTACCATTAATGGTACCTTTACACGCCACCACAGGAAGGTAGAAACCGTCAGGCATCGGACATAATTGTGCCTTTTGCCTTGAAAAGACCGCGAAGTGGCGGCTTGTAATTCAGGAAGTTCCTTCCTGTGTCTTCGGATACCTGTGTTTGAGCCGTGCTCAAAAACGGGCAGGCATAATCCCTATGGTGGTGGCGTGTAATCGGGGCACAGGCAAGGTTTTTGCATGGCCTAGGGAAAACCCAGGGGCGTTCCACAGCGTCATGGTTTCCAAGCCCATCAGCTATCATTGGTTGGCGCTACTGTGTATCCATTGGCTATCCCTGCACAGGGTGCCATATTCAGCGAGCTGACCAGTCACACTCCACATTTGCAATGGCGTCATGTATTAGCCAGCCTTCCTGCGCTGGCTGGCCAATCATGATGCTATTGCATTGTCCAATCACCGTACGAGCGTCGCGTAATACACAACTCTGGCTCGCCTATATACTTACGCTGCACAATATATACGCTCATATTCCCTTGTGGTAGCGGCGTGTAAATCAGGGAAGGTATTCCACAGTGGTGTGGAGCACCTTGTGGCGGCGTGTATATGCGGCATCAGGCACTGTTGGCAACCGTTGAAAACGCACGCGTGCATGTGCGGTGCCTGCCTGTTGCTGCCCTCTGTGGTGGCGTGTAAAGGTACCTTAACAGATAATGGAGGTGGTTGACATGGAGAAATCTTACTAAGGCGGCCGTCACACGCTGAGATATCGTGCAAGATATCGCTTGAAAGCGGCAGATTAAACATCGCGTAAGCGATGTCTGTGCGTGTGACGGCCAGATACGACGAGCGATATCTGATCAAATCTCTAAATCGTGATCTGAGGTTCGGTTCTCAGATCTGACGATATCGGCCAATTAAATACGCACAATCGACACGTGTAAATTCCCGACATCACACGAAACGTGTGATTTAAGCGATGGCAAAATCCATCACGTAGGCGTGTCAGGAGTTTCCTATTGCCTGACCTCCTCAGTGGTGATTCGTGCAACGAAATGGTTTCGGATTGGCTGCTTCACCACTAGCTCGCATTGGTGGAAGATGATGCGTTGCCATTGGCTGCCCTCACAGGGCGCCATTTTGAAAGCGCTGTCTTCAGCACCACACATAGGCGTCGGCTGCACAATATCTCCGAACTGTGCACCCAATTGCGTCAACTTGATAATCGATTCTGCGTGGTCCCCGACCCTGCTATATAGTGTCCACCTTGTCATATACCCACACAATGTTGGCGGGCGCGGCACACATAACGCGGCTGTACGTTTTGCCCATTGCAATTTAGTTATGTGCTACAGCACACATATACATTACGATCAATATCACAGGACATTGTGGGGATGAGGCCGCCATGTTTCAAAGGACATCTGACCCAATGAGGACGCAGTACTGAGCACCAATGGTGTAGTGAGGGGCGCAGCTTGGAGCCCATGTACCACGCCTATCGGCTCCAATTACGCCCACATTTGCTCCCACATCGTTTAGGAGATTTCTGTGTGACTTTAGCTGAACGATGTCCACTGCTGATAACTGCATCTCTCAGACGATCGCTGGATGGGTGGATCGGGGAATCGTCTGAGCGATGTCTGTGGGTGTAGCGTCGTGATGAGCGATTTTGCGCGTCGTTCGGACGATATGCAAATTTAACATCGTCTACGATATCTTTAGCGATATCTCAGCGTGTGACGGCCGCCTAATGGCTAGCGAAACCTGGACTCCAAGACCGCACTAATCATAGCTGCACAAAAGCAGGTGCACACATAGTGGCAGGATGCAAAATTCAAGCAGGAACAGCATACACCAATCACCAAAACCATGTAGCGTTAATTGTATACAGGAACATCTGTACAGAATATGGGCTAATTTCCTTTACGTCCAGGTGGAAGTCCCCAGAAAAAAATGGTAAAGAATGAAAGGAAAAATCATCCATGGCCAAACTAATGCTGCACAAGCTAGGTGTAAGGAACTTACCAAGTAGGAGCTGGGCGCAGTAAATATATCTCACTTATCTACATGATTGACTCCCTATGCAAGCAAACAAATCAATAATTTAACTGTTCATGCATGAACCGTCACATGAACATTCAGCATAAGTTACAGTGGGAAGATCACCATGTTACAATGGTATAATGGGCGTAGTGGGCCTGGCCAACCACTGACCACCCCATCAAGTGCATTAGTGGCTTTTTCATCCTCCATGACTGTAGGGACTGGTGTCACATAGACCTCAGAGATGTCCACCTCTTTACTAGCAACAGCCAGTGTGATTCAAAAGGTGTCATCTGTTTTTGAAGTGGATATGCCTGCTGGTGTTGAGTGCTGTCAGCCATCAAGAGCACCGCCTCTTCATGAAGGCAACATAACATCTCCACCTGCGCCTCCCTCAGAGTCCAGCAGGTTGTCTGGTATTCCCTACTCCACCCTGTCTCAGCAAAGCAGCCAGCCCTTGGTCTGGCAGATGTGGTCAAGTAAAAGACATTGTAAGGCACATGGAGGTGTGGGAGTAGTGATGTGGATCCACTGGACCACTGAAGTGGAGGCCGACCTGTAGACAGGAACAGGCAGGTAATGCCGGTAGTGATTAAGCAAAGGACTTTTAATGAGAGATCTTGCCAGTACAGTATGGAATGATTCACACGGATGAATCACAGTCTATGAAGAGCTTGCACGGAGCTCAGGGCTGCGAGGCTACTGGGAAACATACTAGGAGACGAGATGCCAGAGATAGAGATGCTATGAAAAAAAGAGAGCGCACACATGAGAGGTACCTGGTTTTCTAGTGGGGACCTTAGCCGAGGTGTGGGGGGATCACCCGCTCACCTTGTGTGGTTGTGCAATCTCTGCACAACCTCGGTGTGTTGCCAGAGGGGAGCGCAGCTCCGGGAATGCTCTACGGCTTCTTCCTGGTCCAGGTCACGTGAACAGGGTCCCGTCACATGATTCACGTGTCAGTCTGACATCACAGCAGGTCCTTCATTCACAGGGGAATGTCAAACTGGCCGGCAGCTCCAGCCACAATACCCACAAAGGGGATTTTTAGCAATAAGAAAAAGGTGAATATGGTCAGTTTGAGGAGCGCTCAGGCCTGTTATGACAAAGGGAATTTTAGCTAAAAAGTGGTATAACAAACCTCCTTTATTTGTTTAGTACACCAATTTCTACAGCAGTCCGCTGTCTTCCTCAGTTGGATTTGTTCTACCACTTTTTAGCTAAAATTCCCTATGTCATAACAAGCCTGTACGCTCCTCAAACTAACCACATTCATCTTCTTCTTAGAGATGGAGATTCGGCACACGGACCGATGGAATGGGCACAGTAGATGTTGTAACCTTTGGACAGGCTCATGCAAGTGTAACGGGATCCAAGGCAATGTGGTGGGTACACTGCAGGATGGATAGGTGGTGGTCAAGATGGTCTGCAGGTACATGTGGCAGGCTATAGGATGAAACAAGAGATATAAGCAACGCATAATGCCACAACAAATACCAACGCAGTGAATGGGTCAGGGACTGGAGGTGTTGCTCAGGCACCACCCAGTAGGGGAAGGTGCCTTATATATATGTAGCCCTTTATGGTTGGGGGGCAAAATTAGGAATAGGTGTACTGGCCCCTTAAATTTAACTGATGGGTGGTGCACGCCTCCTGAGCGCACTCCCAAAGATTCTGCAAACAGAATGCAAGCCTCAGGAGTGGAAGGAGGTGGAGGGAGTGCAGGAGGACGATGCAGGACTGGTGGCTAGGTAAGATATTAGGCTGGGGGGCTGCAGGGGGACGGAGCAGACTGCAGGGGGTTGCATGCTGGGTGCCAGTCTCCCGTGCTCAATGGAGACCGGTCCAACGGCCAAATTATGCACCCTGGGCTGCATGCTGGGCACAAATCTTTCAGCTCAGGAGAAGTTGGCCCTGCAGCTCTGGGTGTAACAACCATTTCTTCCTACCCATGCCAATGCTAAGAGCTTAAATTTTACCATTTCCAAGCTGTTGGCCACAGAAATTCTGCCTTTCCATCTGGTGGATACAGCGGATTTTTGAAAGCTCCTGGCCATCACAGTTCCCCAGTAACCACTACTTCTCGAAGAAAGCTGTGCCTGCGCTACAACACCATGTCTCTGACAACATCATCGCTCCCTTAAAAAATGCTGTGTGTAACAGAGTTCATTTCACCATAGACACCTGAATGAGTAAGGAAGTCCAGGGGTGTTACATGTCGCTGACTGGGCACTGGGTGACTGGTGGCTGCAGGGGGAAGGGCTGCTGTACAAGTTTTGCCACCCCATGGTCTTTGAGTAAAACCTCTCTATGTAGCAGTTGTTCCACTGCTTCTGCCTCCTCCACCAGCTCTAGGGCCTCCACCTGTTCCAAAACCTCTCTGGTAATGTGATAAGTGATCATACTGTGTAGAAGGAATCCGGCTCACCTTACTATGCTGCCAGCAGGGCTCAATGCCATTAGGCTGTGTTAACATTGAAATGCCTGGGAAATATGAGTCACACAGGTGAGGAGATGTGGTCAGCTTTGGAGACTGAGTTTCATCAATGGCTGTATCCACTGAACCTGCACTCAGGGAAGGCTATGTACAACAATGGTGCAAACCTGGGGGCAGCCCTATGCCGGGGCAAGGTGACACAAGTGCATTGTATGACTCACGTCCTGAACCTGGTCATCCAGCAATTGATAGCTCACTATCTCAGCCTAGATGCCCTGCTTCAGAGGGCATGGTTGCTGTGTGCTCACTTCCGCTGTTCGCACCCCATGGTTCAATGCCACAGAAGTCTTTCGGCAGGCCGGTTACCCGCCTGATATTCGGTTTGTCTACATGATGGAATTTCACTTTGCACATGTTGCAGCGATTGTGGCAGCAGCAACAAGCCCTGGTGTATGACATATAACCTGGGCCAATGTGATCCTGAGGTAGGGCAAATCAAGCTGCTGGAGTGGTCAAAGATCAAGGACCTCTGCAACCTTCTGCACAGTTTTGAAATGGCGATTAAGATGTTTCATACTGACAAAGCATTCTCAGCATGAGTGTTCCAGTCATGTACATGCTGGAGCACACTTTGATCAGCATGCAGAAGCAGGTGGTGGTCCAGGAGGATGAGGAGGAAGTTCAGCAGGACGCACACGCGGAAGGGATAACAAGATCTGAAAGGTACAGACTGTCGTCAGCACAAAGGTGGGTGACATTTTAGGGTGGAGGGGAGGGATCTATGAGGGCTCATGAGGGAGGGAGACATTGATCACTTTTCTGTTGTACGAGGTTGGCGGGAGAGGGTCAAGGAAGAAAGTGGGAATGTTATGGCGCCGCCACCAACACAACAAGGACTTGGGCCTTATGGATACGCAAGATACATGAGTGCCTTCTTGCTGAACTACCTGCAACATAATCTGTGGATTGTTAGGATTCGAAGCAATGCCAAATACTAGGCTGCCACCCTGTTAGCTCTCCGGTACAAAAGTAAATTTAGCCAAATGCTTCACACCTTGGAAAGGGATGCATGCATGAAGGAGTATCAAAAGAAACTTTTAGACAATCTGACTACTGCTTTTCCCCAATACACCAGTTGTGGACATAATGCACATTGCAGTTCTACGCTTCCAGCTCATAGAACGTCAAGTTGTCATCACAGAAATGTTACTAGCAGCAGTGTATCTGTTACCAGCAATTACTGGGAGACATTTGACCATTTTTTAGACCATCCTTTTCAACGCCACAAGAAAGGACAAGTTTGACACGTAGTAAACGCCTAGAGAGGATAATGCAGGAGTATCTACAGCTTAATATCGATGCCATGACTTTGGAGCTGGACCCTTGTGCATTTTGGCCATCAAAACTGGAAATGGCCTGAGCTCGCAACTTATGACTTAGAGATTTTTTCATGCCCGGCAGCCAGTGTTATCTCAGAACATGTCTTCAGTGCTTCTGGTGGTGTCCTGACAGGTAAGCTCATACGGCTGTCCACCGAGAGTGCAGATAGCCTAATGTTTATCAAGGTGATAAAATGAACAAGTCATGGATCTCCAAGGATTTTTTTACCCCAGTGTCAGAATGTGGAGAATAGGTGCTGGTGCACTTTTTGAGTGTGCTGCATTAAGCTCCACATTACAATATTTCAACTCTGGGGGAATTGTTGGCACTTTAGTGGTGGCTGTGCCTAATTTATGGAAATGTGGGGACTCTTTTTAGGATCTCTTTGCTGTGTGGTCTTGTAAGACCTGTTAACATTTATGTATATGGTTAAAGGACTGTTTTGTGGACTCTTCCTTGTGTTATACTGCCACCTGCTGCCAAAAGAAAGGATAGCAGACACAAAACCCCTGCTGCTGAGAGTGACATGGAACAGTCCAGGAGATGGATGGGTGGGGTCTCCAGAAGGAGAGGGGAGAAAATGTCCACGTGTGTTGGAGAGAGGAGGGTATTCAGGTGTGCTGCTAGAAAGAGGCCGCAGCCCGCCCCGCTGGATTCAGTCTAAGTACCTGAGAGTGGTGCTAGGCGTCTTTCCAAGACACAGACCTAAAGAGACTGGATGTGGAGTGAGGAGCCAGACGTTATTTAAAGACATTCAGAGACCTTGCATTCCCGGCAAACTAGTCACAATAGTTATATATATATATTGTATTTACTATTGCACACCTTCCCGCTCCTCCCCCGCACTTTTACCCTAATTGTATTAAAAGTGCATTTGTTTAACACTCTGTGGTTCCGTGCAGTCCTTGTGTATCCCGTCACCTGTGGGCTATTACAGTGCATTACTTGAGCAGGGCTCACTGAACACAATACCTGCTCCTGACACTTGTGCACCACTTCCTAAATACAAAACCTTGAAATGCTGGGCCCAGGCCTCCAGCCTTGCTGGTATTGTGGCCCAATACTTAATATTTAATGGATTCCACTTTTCTGTGGTGTGACATTAATTTTTGGAAAAGTGGGGACTCTTGTTAGGGTCTCTTTGCCGTGTAGTGCATTATTTCAGAAAGGCTTTCTGAGTGACATGGCTACTGCTGTAACTCATCCTCCTTTTACTCCTCCTCCTTTTAATTAATGTAGAAAACTGCTGCCACTTTTCCCCTGTGACACATCCATTTGTCAATTCCAACTGAGTTTCACCCTGCTCTGAAATTTAAGTGAATGTGAGCCACCTTCTATTTTGAACTGATTTTAAAGAGTGTGCACACTGGCACAGACAATGTCTCGTGCACCTAAGCTATGCCATGAGAGTATTTGTACTCTACGTAGATTTTTGTCCATTTTTGTAGTGTCTGGCACTAATATGAGCAGTTTGTCAGCTTTTATACACTTTTGAATATGTTTTCTATGTGTTTCATGTTGCCAGCCATTAATTTCAATGGGGTTTGGAAGGTTCAGTGAACTGTTCGTCGAACAATTCGGCAAACACTCGGGCGTTCGGCAAACTGAACAGAATCCAAACTCTCAGGTGTTCATTTATTTCTACTGAGGATCTCAACAGACTTCCTTGCTGTTGTGATGAAATATACAGGCTGACTAAGGGCTCTTTCACATTGGCATTTTTGCCTAACGGCCGCACTTGCAGCACACTTGCGGCAAGCCCCATGCATTGTCTATGGGGCTTGTGGTAAGTGTGTGACAGGAGCGGTTCCGGCAGTTGCGGCAGTTAAAAAAAACGCTGCTGACTGCGTTTTCTTGCGCGGCCGCACCTGCCACAAACGCACTTTCCACACCTGCCGCACATTACCGCAAGCCTCATACACAATGCATGGGCTTGGCGCAAGTGTGTCGCAAGTGCCGCCCTTAGGCGAGACCCTCGGCAAGCCCCATGCATTGTCTATGGGGCATGCGGTAAGTGTGCGGCAGGTGCGGCAAGTTCAGTTCCAGCAGTTGCGGCAGTTGCGGCAGGTGCGGCCGCGAAAAAAACTCTGCTGACCGCGTCTTTTTTCGTGGCCGCACCTGCCGCAACCGCCCTTGGCGAACCTGCCGCACATTACCGTAAGCCCCATACAACAATGCATGGGCTTGGCGCAAGTGTGTCGCAAGTGCCGCCCTTAGGCGAGACCCTCGGCAAGCCCCATGCATTGTCTATGGGGCATGCGGTAAGTGTGCGGCAGGTGCGGCAAGTTCAGTTCCAGCAGTTGCGGCAGGTGCGGCCGCGAAAAAAACTCTGCTGACCGCGTCTTTTTTCGTGGCCGCACCTGCCGCAACCGCCCTTGGCGAACCTGCCGCACATTACCGTAAGCCCCATACAACAATGCATGGGCTTGGCGCAAGTGTGCCGCAAGTGCGGCCGTTAGGCGGGACCCTCAACAGATGCGTTTTTTTGTCCAGATACGCCGTATCCGGACAAAAACGCCAGTTTGAAAGGGGCCTAAAGCTGATATATTTTTCATAATTCAGGGAATATAAACGAAGCATATTAATATCTTATATTGTATGTATGGCACTAGTGTGTTATTCTACCAAGGTATATTAATGAACAAAAGTCACAGAAAATGTCACTTTTAAACTATGAGATTACAGTGGATAACATTTCTTTTGAATAGAAATTGTACGTATAACTTTATTAAATGAAGAGTATGAGAAACATATTGAATTTAATTAAAAATTCTCCAATGCACAATGCACAGCGAAGCGATTATAATTACAGAATACTTGACTGCAGTGCGTATCTGAATGCGTGGTTAGTCATCTATGAAGATTTTACAACTATCCCTGTGCACTTTACATCAGTACCATATTGGAATATTTGTAGGTTAATCATTTGTATTAGAATTTTTTTTTCCTGAAAACTGCTAAATGAGATTTCTGATTATGCAAATGCAAGTTTTTATGCAGGGTTAAAGGCAGGGCTGCACAATATAAATTGAGTATATAGTTAACATGTATATATTAATATACAGCTGTAGAGGGATTTTCCCTATAAGGATTTTTAACTCAGAAATTTTCCCTTGAAATAGCAGCCTGGAGATTTGCAACTCCTCAGCTTAAATGGTAATAGCTCCACTTATAAAGGAAACAAGTGGGTGTTTTATTAAAGGCATAGTTACAGTGTTGTGACTTTGTGGATAAGGTTTAACCCCTTAGTGACGGAGCCAATTTCCACCTTAATGACCAGACCGTTTTTTGTAATTCTGACCATTATCCCTTTATGAGGTTATATCTCTGGAACGCTTCAACGGATCCTAGCGATTCTGAGATTGTTTTTTCGTGACACATTGGGCTTCATGTTAGTAGTAAATTTAGGTCGATCATTTTTGCGTTTATTTGTGAAAAAATAAAAAATTTGGCGAAAATTTTGAAAATTTAGCAATTTTCAAATTTTGAATTTTTATTCTGGTAAACCAGAGAGTTATGTGACACAAAATAGTTAATAAATAACATTTCCCACATGTCTACTTTACATTAGCACAATTTTGGAAAAAAAAATAAAAAATTGTTAGGAAGTTATAAGGGTTCAAAGTTCATCAGCAATTTTTCATTTTTCCAGCAAAATTTACAAAACCATTTTTTTTTGTGACCACATCACATTTGAAGTCCCTTTGAGGGGTTTACATGACAGAAAACACCCATAAGTGACACCATTCCAAAAACTGCACCCCTCAAGCTACTCAAAACTACATTCAAGAAGATTATTAACCCTTCAGGTGCTTCACAGCAACTAAAGCAAAGTGGAAATAAAAAATGGACATTTTAATTTTTCCAACAAAAATGTTCTTTTAGCCTAAATTTTTTCATTTTCACATGGGCAACAGGATAAAATGCATCCTAAAATCTGTTGGGCAATTTCTCCTGAGTACACCGATACCTCATATGTGGTCATAAACCACTGTTTGGGCGCACGGCAGGGCTCAGAAGGGAGGGAGCGCAGTTTGACTTTTGGAGCTAATTTACCATTCAAAAAGTCAAATGGCGCTCCTTCCCTTTCGAGCCCTGACGTGCGCCCAAACAGTGGTTTATGACTGCATATGAGGTATCGGTGTACTCAGGAGAAATTGCCCAACAAATTTTAGGATGCATTTTATCCTGTTGCTCATGTGAAAATGAAAAAATTGAGGCCAAAATTAAATTTTTGTGAAATAGAAAGTACTTTTTAAATTTTACGGATCAATTTGTAAAGCACCAGAGGGTTCAACGTGCTCACTATGCATCTAGATACGTTCCTTGGGGGGGTCTAGTTTCCAAAATGGAGTCACTTGTGGGGGAGCTCCAATGTTTAGGCACACAGGGGATCTCCATACGCAACATGGTGTCCGCTAACAATTTGAATGGAAAATTAGCTCCAATTGTTAGCGGACACCATGTCACGTATGGAGAGCCCCTGTGTGCCTAAACATTGGAGCTCCCCCACAAGTGACCCCATTTTGGAAACTAGACCCCCCAAGGAACGTATCTAGATGGGTGGTGAGCACTTTGAACACCAAGGTGCTTCACAAATGAATCTGTAAAAATGAAAAAAGAAAATTTTTGTGGAATAGAAAGTACTTTTTAAATTTTACGGATCAATTTGTAAAGCACCAGAGGGTTCAACATGCTCACTATGCATCTAGATACGTTCCTTAGGGGGTCTAGTTTCCAAAATGGGGTCACTTGTGGGGGAGCTCCAATGTTTAGGCACACAGGGGCTCTCCATACGCAACATGGTGTCCGCTAACAATTTTAATGGAAAATTAGCTCCAATTGTTAGCAGACACCATGTCATGTGTGGAGAGCCATTGTGTGCCTAAACATTTTAGCTCCCCTACAAGTGACCCCATTTTGGAAACTAGACCCCCCAAGGAACTTATCTAGATGGGTGGTGAGCACTTTGAACACCAAGGTGCTTCACAAATGAATCTGTAAAAATGAAAAAAGAAAATTTTTGTGGAATAGAAAGTACTTTTTAAATTTTACGGATCAATTTGTAAAGCACCAGAGGGTTCAACGTGCTCACTATGCATCTAGTTACGTTCCTTGGGGGGTCTAGTTTCCAAAATGGTGTCACTTGTGGGGGAGCTCCAATGTTTAGGCCCACAGGGGCTCTCCATACGCAACATGGTGTCCGCTAACAATTTGAATGGAAAATTAGCTCCAAGTGTTAGCAGACACCAAGTCACATATGGCGAGCCCCTGTGTGCCTAAACATTGGAGCTCCCCACAAGTGACCCCATTTTGGAGACTAGACCCCCCCAAGGAACTTATCTAGATAGGTGGTGAGCACTTTGAACCCCAAGGTGCTTCACAAATGAATCCATAAAAATGAAAAAAGAACATTTTTGTGGAATAGAAAGTACTTTTTATATTTTACGGATCAATTTGTAAAGCACCAGAGGGTTCAACGTGCTCACTATGCATCTAGATACGTTCCTTGGGGGGTCTAGTTTCCAAAATGGGGTCACTTGTGGGGGAGCTTTAATGTTTAGGCCCACAGGGGCTCTCCATACGCAACATGGTGTCCGCTAACAATTTGAATGGAAAATTAGCTCCAATTGTTAGCGGACACCAAGTAACGTATGGCGAGCCCCTGTGTGCCTAAACATTGGAGCTCCCCCACAAGTGACCCCATTTTGGAAACTAGACCCCCAAGGAACGTATCTAGATGCATAGTGAGCACGTTGAATCCAAGGTGCTTTACAAATGAATCCGTAAAAATGAAAAAAGAACATTTTTGTGGAATAGAAAGTACTTTTTATATTTTACGGATCAATTTGTAAAGCACCAGAGGGTTCTACGTGCTCACTATGCATCTAGATATGTTCCTTGGGGGGTCTAGTTTCCAAAATGGGGTCACTTGTGGGGGTGCTTCAATGTTTAGGCCCACAGGGGCTCTCCATACGCAACATGGTGTCCGCTAACAATTTGAATGGAAAATTAGCTCCAATTGTTAGCGGACACCAAGTCACGTATGGTGAGCCCTTGTGTGCCTAAACATTGGAGCTCCCCCACAAGTGACCACATTTTGGAAACTAGACCCCCCAATGAACATATCTAGATGCATAGTGAGCAGTTTCAACCCCCTGGTGCTTCACAAATTAGTCCGTAAAAAGGAAAAAAATATTTTTGTGAAAAAAAAAAGTACTTTTTCATTTTTACGGATCAATTTGTGAAGCACCTGGGGTTTCAAAGCGCTCACTATGCATCTAAATAAGTTCCTTGAGGTGTCTAGTTTCCAAAATGGGGTCACTTGTGGGGGAGCTCCAATGTTTAGGCACACAGGGGCTCGCCATACACGACATGGTATCCACTTACAATTCCAATTGTTAGTGGACACCATGTCAAGTATGAAGACACTCTATGTGCCTAAACATTGGGGCTCCCCCACAAGTGACCCCATTTTGTAAACTAGACACCCCAAGGAACTTACCTAGATGCATAGTGAGCATTTTGATCCCCCAGGTGCTTCACAAACTGATCCGTAAAAATGAAAAAGTACTTTTTTTCCACAAAATCTTCTTTTTTTCCTTTTTACGGACTAATTTGTGAAGCACCTGGGGGTTGAAAGTGCTCATTATGCATCTAGATATGTTCCTTGGTGGGTCTAGTTTCCAAAATGGGGTCACTTGTGGGGGAGCTCCAATGTTTAGGCACACAGGGGCTCTCCATATGCGGCATGGTGTCTGCTAACAATTTGTATGGAAAATTAGCTCCAATAGTTAGCGGACACGAAGTCGCATATGGGGAGCTCCTATGTGCCTAAACATTGGAGCTCCTGCACAAGTCACCCCATTTTGGAAACTAGACGCCTCAAGGATTATATCTAGGGGTATAGTGAGCATTTTGAATCTACAGCTACTTCCCAAAATTTGATATAAGTCATATTGAACATTTTCTTTTTTTCACACAATTTCTCACTTTTAGAGCATGTGCACAAGATACGGAGACACCGTGTCCTGGTCGTCTCCTCTCCTGCTTTTTTTTAGTATTTCTTTATTAAATTTTAAAAACAAAACGACGTGGGGCTTCCCCATATTTTTGGTCCAGCCAGGTACAACAGGCAGCTACGGGCTGCCACCAACCCCTTCTGCCTAGTTTTACCTGGCTGGAAACCAAAAATATAGGGAAGCCCTATTGTTTTTTTAATTATTTCTTGAAATAATTTTTAAAAAAATGGCGTGGGCTTTGCCACATTTTTGGGCCAGCCAGGTACAACTAGGCAGCTGGGGGCTGGAATTCTCAGCGTAGGGAGGCCCAAGCTTTCTGGGCCCTTCCCCGCTGCGAATTGCAGTCCGCAGCCGCCCCAGAAAATGGCGCATTCATAGAAGCGCCATTTTCTGGCGCTGTATCCAGCTCTTCCAGCTGCCGTGTAGCGGTGGCAGACTGGGTAATAAGGGGTTAATGCCAGCTTTTTTTGCAGTTGGTACTAAGCCCGAGATTCTTAATGTCTGGCCAATATTAGACCGGGCCATTAAGAATCCCTAGTAAATTGTAAAGAAGACACAAGACAGAAAAAAATATTTTTATTAGAAAAAACACACAGACATTATTTAGACCTCATCTTTATTATTCTTTGGCATCCGACATAGTCCAGTAGGAAGGTCCGAGGTAGTCCAGCAGGAAGTTCCGACGTAGTCCAGTGAGAGGTCCGTCGATGATTTTCAGTCTTTTACAGCATATGGGGGCGTCCCCCTTATGCTATAAAATCTGGCATTCTTCCAGGAGAATGACAGGTCATGACCTCAGTAGGGTGATATTAGGTCAGGATCCTTGGTTCACAAAGGGTCAATTGTGATCCCATCATGGGATCACAATTGACCCTTTGTGAACAAAGGATCCTGACCAGCCATGACCTCAGGTCATGAGCTGTCTATTAGCAGACAGAGCATTCTCTGCTCTGTCTGCGCATGAAGCCGGCAGACAGCACAGGGAGCCAGCAGAAGAAGGAGCCGCTCCAGGGAGATGAAGATAGGTGAGATTGGGGGATGACCGGGGGGGGGGGAAATTGGGCTGTTAGAAACAGGGGGCAGAGGGCCAGGGTGCATTAGATCCCTCCCCGATGTGACATGTCACATCGGAGAGGATTGAGCAGGAGGGGGCAGCCGGCGGTTCCTGAGCGCTGCGGCGCTGTTTTAGAGAGGGGGAGGAGGAGGAGGCTAACGGGGGTGCAGGGGGAGCCGGTTCGGGGTGTAAACGGGGAGCAGGTCAGTGCACTAGGTCCCTCTCTGATGTGACATGTCACTCATGTCATATCAGAGAGGAATCTGCAGAAGGAGGCTGATGGGCACCAGCACTGACATTTACATGCGATCGCATGGAGATGCAGCAGCGCTGCCGCCGCCATTTTGAGACACATCGGGGGAGGGGTGGGGGTGGGAGAAAGATCCCCGGTACCGGGGGTCTTAGGACACTTAGGGGTTAATGCTTCACTGTCATCCGATGTGTATTTTCACGTCAGATGAAAGTGAAAGCATTTTTTACCTGCAGTCTCATTTTTTGTAATGTGATGACCGGTAAACGGTGCTTACCGGTCATCACATTACCGGTGATGGTAAAAAAGCCCCCGGTCCATAATCTTGGGGGTCTCAGCTACCCCCAGTAGCTGAAACCCCGGAGATTTTTAACCACTGGGGGGCGCTAGAGCACTTTCCCTGGCTGACGTCTACAGACGTCAGCCAGGCATAAGTACCCTTTTTTTCAGATGTCTCTAGACGTTAGGCAGTCCTTATGGGGTTAAGGAGAACAGCTATTGCACACTCTGCTTATTATCTCTCTACAGACTCTATAAAAATAATAACATATTCATTATCCCACCAAGGGCAACATCTGCAAGGAGCTTGTATATTCTCCCCGTGTTTGCGTGGGTTTCCTCCGGGCACTCCAGTTTCCTCCCATGCTCCAAAGTCATACTGATAGGGTGTTTAGATTTTGAGATCCAAGGGGGGACAGAGTTTCTGATGTATGTAAAACACTGTGGAATTAATGGCGCTATATAAGTGAATAAGTAATATTATATTATTATTGTAAAAGTAAGTATGAAGCAATTACTTGTTGCTTTCACAAAATTAGATGACTCGTTTCTTGCAGAAAACACACTATATCTCTTCATGTCATCTCTCAGCGATTCAGAGTGAGGGTATCAAACGTCACTACCCACAATGTTAGTATTAGAGTATGTACGTATGAAACTTCTGCACCAAATCTGCATCTCCTGGCAGAAAAACTGTACAAAATCCATGTTTGACACATTTTTAATTAGTTTTTTGCATGCCTTTTTCCATGTGTTTTTCATGCATTAGAGTTGGAAAAACAGTGCAATTATTGCCTAGCTTCAGATTTATTTCTGCACCCAATCTGCGAGGAAAAAAGGCAGCATCTGCACAGAACTTTACAATTCCCAGTGTGCATGCTTATAAGATATATTGGATACATATATACACTACCATTCAAAAGTTTGGGGTCGCCCAGACAATTTTGTGTTTCCCATGAAAACTCATACTTTTATTTGTCAAGTGAGTTGCTAAATGAATAGAAAATATAGTCCAGACATTGACAAGGTTACAAATAATGATTTTTATTTGAAATAGTAATTTTCGCCTTCAAACTTTGCTTTCGTCAAAGAATGCTCCCTTTACAGCAATTACAGCTTTGTAGAGCTTTGGCGAGTACTATTTAATGAAGCTGCCAGATAAGGAGCTGAGGCATCGATTTCTCAGACTAGAGACTCTAATGTACTTGTCTTGTTGCTCAGTTGTGCAGCGGGACCTCCCACTTCTCTTTCTACTCTGTTTAGAGCCTGTTTGGGCTTTCCTATGAATGGAGTAGTACACAACGTTGTAGGAAATCTTCAGTTTCTTGGCAATTTCTCGCATGGAATAGCCTTCATTTCTAAGAACAAGAATAGACTGTCGCGTTTCACATGAAAGTTCTCTTTTTCTGGCCATTTTGAGAGTTTCAAGGAACAAACAAATGTAATGCTCCAGATTCCCAACTTCCTTCTCAAAGGAAGGTCAAATTTATAGCTTCTCTTATCAGCCAAACCGTTTTCATCTGTGCTAACATACTTGTGCAAGAGTTTTCTAAGGTTTGCTATACATCCATTAGTCTTCTTAGGCCGGCTTCACACCACAGTTTTCTGTTGTCAGGCTGTGTCCGGTATTTTGATCGATGCCCTCGACACAGCCTGACGGCTCTGGAGAAAACACAACCGGAGGGTTAATATGCCCTCCAATTCTGTTTTCTGCCAGAATCATCAGTGTGCGCTGATGCCGCTGTCCACATCCTTAAATTTCAAAATTGCGGCTAGCGGGGGAGCTAGCCACAGTTCTGAAATGTCATCCGGGAGCTTTCCAGGTGCTGAAGTTCAGCGACAGCCACCGCTGAACTTCACCATCTGGCATCTGGCAGCCGGATCCGATTTTCTGTCGGGAAGATCCAGGAGGATCCGATTTTGTCAGATTTTTTCCCTGGACACAAAAATCCTGCAAGCTGTGATTTTGTGTCCAGGACAAAAATCGAATGCAGACTGATGCTGCCGGACAGGGACAAAACCCGATGGCAAATCACTGCCATCCGGACCCATCCGGCACCGTAGGCATGCATTAGTATAAAATCAAGTCTGGGGCTGTCCGGTTCACACCTGAAAAAAACGAGGTGTGAAGCCGGCCTTACACAGTTAGCAAACATAATGTACCATTAAAATACCAGAGTGGTGGTTGTTGGAAATGGGCTCCTATACACCTATGTACTGTACATATTGCATTATAAACCAGACGTCTGCAGCTAGATTAGTCATTTACCATATTAACAATGTATAGAGTGTATTTCTGATTCATTTAATGTTAGCTTCATTGAAAAAAAGTGTACTTTTCTAAGGGTGCTTTCACACTAGCGGGTTTGCCCGGATATGGACAAAAAACCACATCTGCCGCAAGTGCAGCCTAACGGCAGCACTTGCGGCAAGCCCCGTGCATTGTCTATGGGGTTTGCGGTAAGTGTGCAGCAGACACTGCAAGTGCGGTTTCGGCAGTTGCGGCAGATGCAGCCGCGAAAAAAAACGGGGTCAGCGACGTTTATTTTCACGGCCGCATCTGCTGAAACCGCACTTGCCGTGTCTGCTGCACACTTACCGGAAGCCTCATAGACAATGCATGGGGCTTGCCGCAAGTGCCGCCTTTAGGGAATAAGGAAATTTCTAAGTGACCCCAAACTTTTGAATGGTAGTATATATGGAACGAGCTCAAGAGCTGAGAACACTCCACACACTGCTTAGGCCACTGTGTTATACAGCCAACATACGCCACTAGAGTCAAACAGGAATGGTATCCACGGTCCGCGCTGCTGCTCTTTACCAAAGGATTTCACAAGAGGGTATTACCATAATAAGGTGCTTTAAAACCTTCCTAGGTGCTGGGACAGCCCTGAAACGCATAGGTTTTTAAAGAATAAAGGACCTTATGATGGTAATACCCTCTTGTGAAATCCTTTGGTAAAGAGCAGCAGCGCGGACCGTGGATACCATTCCTGTTTGACTCCTGCTTTTCCCGCAGTTTTTGGCGTGACAGTGGAGGTTCTGCAGCAGCTGCCTTATGCTTTCAAACTGGTTGTGGGTCTCACAACCTTAAAAGGTGAGTGGATATCTATATAATCCACACTAAATCAAATAGTGTCCTTTTGATAAGGCACAATCTGCGCCTCTTGTATCTCCTCTCTTTTCTAGTTAACATACGCCACTAAACTTAGTGATCGGTCCTAGCTCAAGTCATCGCTGTATTATCAATTAGATGACACTGTCAACCACTAACAACAAAATTAAATGATTAAATCGGGGGGTGACACCTTTACTTGCTCATCAGACTCTTGCTGAGTTTCATAGAGGAAACTGAATTTCACCGTATATTGTAAGGCCATGTGCCCATGTTTGATGTTTTTATGCATATTTTGAGAATCTGCCTCAAAATCTGCATGTCTATCCTGAATCCAGCAAGTCTATGAGAGTTCAGAAGTGCTGTGCCAACCTTGCTATATTTTCCTTGCAGATTTAGTGCAGATTATGATGCAGAAACAAGAGTACTGCGCTACATCTGCAAAAAAAAACATGCACAGCACTTCTGAACCTTCATAGACTTTGCTGGCTTCACGCTAGACATACAGATTTTGATGTAGATTCTCACAATCTGCATAACGAAAGCATCAAACAATGCACAGGGTCTTAAGAATCTGAATTAAAATCTGCATGTGTATCCTGAAGCCAGCCAAGTCAAGCAATTGGATACCAGCCGGTGAACGGAGAAGGCTGGTAACCAAGGTATACATCGGGTATCTAGGCAGCGCGCGCTGCCTAGATACCCACAGTTTACCTTGGAGACCAGCCTGCTCACGCTAACCGCAGCCTGGCAGCGAGAGCAAGACATCGTGGAAACGATATTTGTTTCCACAATGTCTCTGTTCCATTGATTGCTGGTGAGTCTGCCTGTGTGACAGTTCACCAGCGATCTGAACGATATTGTTAGCGATCGCGCGTGCATGTCATCGCTAACAATATCGTTCATCGCATCGCTGCGTGTGACGGCACCATTACTTTCAGGCATCTAACTCTGTTAGTATTCTTACATTTTTCTAACGAAAATAGTCTACGAAGTTGATATTTGTGCCACCTGACTGTGGCTGATCAGAAAACTAGTTTAAGCTGTATGGCGTATGAGGGCTTCCAGCCAAACAGGCCTAAACCAGTCACTCACCCACCTTATAAAGGGGTTGTCTGGGCTTTTTGTATAATTTATATGTGTATCTAGGCTGTAGAATGCTGACAGTTTGTAATTTTCACCCTGTCAGCATTTTGCAGGGTTACCTAGATATCACTGTTTTGCATCTGGATAAGACTGACCAGGGGGCGTGTTTGTTTTGGATCTTGTGTGTAAATGTTATAACTGGTTGTTTCCACCCACTCTCCTGCAAGCATGCCCCAGAATGCAACAAGCCCTCCCCACACAGCAACAAGCCCGCCCCAGTTCCAAGCATGCCCACCCCCCACAGCCTCAGGATGCCCGCTCCCATTAGTATCAGTATGCCTGCCCCCTCCAGTCTCAGTATTCCCGCCTGCCCCAGTATCAGTATGCCTGTCCCCCATGTCTCAGTATGCCCGCCCCCCCAGTCTTAGTATGCATGCCCTCTCCACATTCCATTGCCCTATGTAATCTGAGATAAAACCGACACATTGCAATGTGAGCTGTCATCTTCTTCTGAGACACTGTGATGAATCCTCATCTCTAAGATGACCATGCTGTATGTGGGAGCTCATCTACTCCCCTGTGCCAGCGCTAATGTGATATGATGAATCTGCCCGGGCTTTCCCCTCTCCTTCTGACCTCACAGCCCTGCCCCCTCTGTGAAGCAGAAAGAATCATTGCAGACTGTGATGAAGAACACAGCATCCTTTCACCGCAGCCTTCAAACATTGAATGAATGAGCCACCAGCTTCGGTCTGGTAAGGTCATCCGACGGCAGCTCAGGTAACTATGGTACCAGCTATGGTTGGAGGCCACCATGATTACTTGAACGGTTACCTCACGAGTCACCGATTACCGGACCAGAGCTGGCAGCACATTCATTCAATGGTTGGAGGCTGTAGTGACAGGATGCAGTGTTCTTCACCAAAGCGTGCAATCAAGAAGGTGTCACAGAAAATCAATGATGGGTATGAGGGAGTAATAATGAAGATGTCCACATAGGTGTTTGTGTTTTTATTTCTAATAAAATATTTTTTCTCTATGTTGTATCTTCTTTACTATTTACCAAAGTAGAGAAAAGGCTTGCATATACAAATGTAAACACCAAAATAGTATTAAAAAATTACAGCTTTATTACATATATACTAAGAACACAAAAAAAACACTTAAAAGCAGTTAAAATAATGTGGGTCCAGACCACAAAATTCCCAAAAATGACACAGCTCAACACAAGCCGGTAGACCCGATGGCTGGGGAGACTGTAAATTAGTTGTAGTCCCCAGATAACGAGTCATCTGGCAAGTGTTTTGGCCCCAAATAAACAGATAAAGTTTTAGGGACATTTTAAATTTCAAGCTTTTTCCCGAGCTTATCCACGTTTGCCAACTTTTGGCGAAAGTGTTCTGGTTTCCTATCACCAATCCAAACCAGACATGTTCTTGCCGAATTTGAAATTGGCAAACATGTTTGAACAAAGTTCGCTCATCTCTAGTTAGTACTAGTAGTCTATGAAGCTGAGTGTGGCTGAACAGAAAAGCAGTTTAAGCTGTTGCATGAGGTATGTGGGCTCCTGGAACAGCAGGCCTGCACTTTTAGTCATCTACCCGTGTGACTGTCCTTACATTTTTCTATCAATATTAGTTTATGAAGCCGATATTTAAGCTACCTGACTGTGTTTGAGCAGAAAAGCAGCACAACACAGCAGACCTACACTGGTCACTCAATCACCTCCTAATTTTAACTTAATTTGAAATCTGTACATACCAGACCAGATCCTGTCTCTTGTTGGGCCCATGCCTGAATGCTGGGCCATTCTACAATTTGTACTATGGAGTTATTGATGTCACTTTCCTGGTGTCTGGCCCTAATTTTGTGAAAAGGGGATGGGTGCTCTTAATTTGGTTTCCTTTTTGTGCATTCCATTTAACAGTAGGGCTCCCAGGTCAGTCATTTATCTGTGGTACTATCCTTTAACTTTTCTACTAATAGTCTATGAAGCTGGATATCTGAAATTGCTACATGATTCAGATATCCAGTGGCATTGAGGTGTCCATTGATGAAGAATGGCCCCACTATCTTTGTACCCCATATACCACACCATACCATCAATTTTTATGTTCCAACAGTCTTGGGGGTTCTATCCACTGTGGGTTAGTGTCAGACCAATAGCGGTGGTTTTGTTTGTTAACTTCATTATTCACAAAAAAGTTTGCCTCATCACTCATCTGAAGGCAATTGTCTATGCTGTGAAGATACGAGATGTGCAGCATCTGAAACAACGGATACTGGAAGCCTGTGCTAGCATCTCTTCTGCGGTATTGCTATCAGTGTATCAAGAGTGAGAGAAGAGGGTTGCATTGACAATCCAACACTATGGGCAGCACTTTGAACATATTTTATAAGTAGTCATAAACTTGTAAATAACTCATGAAAGAATAAAGTTACATTAAAACCAAGCACATCATTGTTTTTCTTATGAAATTCTCAATAAGTTTGATGTTTTCACACGAGCCTCTTCCCATTGAAAAAAATAAAGCTGGATCCAAAATGGCCGACTTCAAAATGGCCACCATGGTCACCACCCATCTGGAAAAGTTTTCCCCCTCCCATATACTAATGTGCCACAAACAGGACGTTGATATCATCAACCATTCCCATTTTATTTAGATGCATCCATATAAATGGCCCACCCTGTATTATTTCCCATGCTGTCCCTTATAGTAACATACATCCAGATGACGTATCTGGAAGGGCTGACAATCTTTTACAGTTGCCAGTGTTGCAAGTGATAGGTAGCGAAGTCTGCTTAAAATTCTTTTTATATTTTAAAGTATAAATGTAATGAGAGTACGGTAATTCTGAAATGTTAAAATAAATGAGTGTATAAGCCTTTTATTTATTCTAGAGAACACCAAAGTGATGTCAACTCAGGCGGTATTAATATACTGTGCTAAAATATCCTGCAACAGTTATATAAAACATCAAGGAGTATCGACCGTCAGGTGCCAAATGATAGGATGTATAACAATAGTTTGCCCACAATGGTACCGTAGAACATTATACTGCTTGTTACATACCCCCTGTGTGTTGTAATAACATTCATGTAAACTAGCCCAGAGTCTCCAGTGATCAAATCAGAGAGGGGATCGTTTGTAAGGTCAAAGAAGGATAACACAGACACGAAGTGAGTTGGTGGAAAAGAAAACAAGCCTGAAAAAAAAAACTTAATTGCGCGAACATTATTTTTAATACCAGCCCTAGTCAACTGGGACACTCTTTAGTATGAACCCAGTGACTCGGAGGATGCCTCATATCCACATACACGCCTGATTAACTGCTCACTCCTCATGCTGCCAAGTGTCAATAGATTTGTATAATTGGCCCCTTTGGTGCCCAGCTGCCTCAGTTAATTTGTGTTTAACAAGATATTAATACTGGGTATTCAGTTGTATCAATGCAAAACAATTTGTGCAATTGAAATAATAGGAAATTAGTAATTTAAAATAAAGGCCATTGACAGATACTGAAAACATCTTTTGAACTTGTTTGGTATACAGTATGAATAAAAAATTTAAGTCAAAGCACTTTTAATTTATTTATTTATGTGCAGTCACAGACCTTGTTATTTTTGTTGTTTCTTAAGGCAGGTTTACATGTGTCGACATCGTTAACAATGTCGCTACAACTTGTGATGTTGCAGCGACCTCGTAATGATGTAGCTACGTGTGACATCCTGCAACGATCAGCTCGCGGAATGGCCAGGGCAGTTTTTTGATCATTGGTCTCCCGCTGGGTGGCCAGCATCAGCATGTGTGACAGCGGGAGACCAACGATCATTGACCTCCCAGCCAATGCCCAGTACTACCCAGTGCACGCTGGGACAGGTAACCAGGGTAAACATCAGTCAACTAAGCGCAGCACTATGCTTAGTTACCCAATGTTTACCCTGGTTACCAGCGTCCTCGCTGGTCGCTGATTGCTAGTGAGTCTGCCTGTGTGACAGCTCACCAGCAATCAGATAGCGATGTCCCAGCGATCCCGATTCTTGGTTTGGTCGCTGGGACATCACAACGTGTACACCGGCCTTTAATAAGCATCATGGACCAGAATGGTCAACTTAAGGAAGCCTTAGGGGTGTGCACTCGACCAGTAGAAGCAGCGTATTACTGTTGCGTCCAAAACGCTGCGTTGTACAATATAAGCACAGTGGATGGGATTTCTAGAAATCCCATGCTCACTGTGCTTCTCGCCACCGAAGCGTTATTCCAGCTGCAGTGCCGGTTGCCGTGCTTCCACGTTTCTGCAGCATATTCATTTATTGCTTTAGAGTCAGAAGGTAGCCTCAGTGCGTGAATGCAGGGAAAGGTCGCCATGCACCCAATGCAGATCATGGACACAGGGCTTCTGCGCTCACACAGCATTTACCCATGGCATCCCTCTGGACGCAGTGCCTCCGAATCATTTGCGCATACCCTTAAATGTAATTCTTGATTCCATTAAAGTGCATACAGTCTTCGCTGGGTAAAGGGGTTATTCCACATGTGGCACCCCTGCGGGGGATTGCAATAGGTTTCACCGGTGCAAGGAGGGAATTACACCTTGGTTAACACAGCACACACCACCTTCCACCCCAGACCTGAAGGGGGAGCTCTACTGGCTGCCTAAAGCTAGTTCCCCTTTAAGAACATCCAGGCCTGAGGGGAGGAGTTAGTTGGTCACTGTAGTTTCAGTTCAGTTCCTGTGAGGAAGGGAAGAGAGAGGAGACGGAGGAACTGGTCGCTGAGGGAGATCCAGGACCAGGGACCACTGACTGCTGTGTGCACCCTAGGGAAAGGGGCGGAGGCAAGTGGAAAAGCAGGGAACTAAGGAAGGGAATCGGTTACTACAGCCCTTTAGTACACCCGGACACTGGAGTCCGATGCTGCCAGCATTCAGAGCTGCAGCAAAAGCCCAGAAGACTCAGCAGGAGTTCAGCCCTGAGGAGAGCAAGTAAGAGACACTAAACTGACCAAGCACAGGACCAGGGGTCATAAGAGGAACATGGACCACGCAGAAGGACCTCATTGCCAGTTTAGGACAAAGCCCAAAGAGGGAAAAGATGCGGTGGGTTCAGGCTCAGGCAGGACTTATTCCAACCACAGAGCACAGACACAGAGGAGGCCTCATAACTTTCTAAGGTGGAAGTCCCAAGTTGCATCGGGGACCCGGTTATTACTCTGGACTGTACCTGTTACTCTGTCACCAGTTAAAGGTACCGAAACAACAATCCCCATGTGTCTGTATGCCTTTCTAACCGCCGCAATTCACCGCTGTGTCAGCAAAGACTCAACTACTACTCCCCTCATCCATCTCCGCTGCCTTGAGGTAAAGCTCTACCTGTGGGGAGCCGTTCCACACTCTGCTGCACCCACCATCACCTCAGCTTGCAGCACCGGTACCATATTACCATATTACTGGAAACTACAGGTGAGGTCACGTTGAATTGTAGATATCCCCTTATCCCCCACCGTTCCCCGCCATTGAGGGTCCAGGGCACAGGACCGGGGATCGAGCAGCCGTTATTCCCCCATCAAAGCCGCCATCAGCCCCGGTACCCGAGTACTTCATACCCTGTCGACCGCCTCACACACATATATGATTTGGTTTAAAAAAGCTTTATTTACGTCTGTTTTATATTTATATTTTCCTAACTAACTTCAAGGTTGGACAAGAGATGGCTGAATTAGTTCATAACAATTTGAATTTGTTAGAAAATTTCACAAAGTTTTAGACTTTTCAGAATTAACAAGGTCATGTGCCAAGCAAAAAATGTCACTGAAATCACTTAAAGTGTAAATGTCATTTCATTGCTCTTTTAAAAACTGTGTTTTATGGCTGTGTGGTCATGGCCAGCAGCTGATATTGAGCACTGCAATGTGACAGCAGAGAGGGGGATAACAGAGATCGTTACTGAGCTGTGTGGAGCCAGATGACAGATCTGAATCTTGTGCCGCAGAAAGAGGAGTTTGCCATGTTCCTGACATTCTGACATTACTTCAGCCTATAGTACAGTTGCTAAGCAATCTGATACATTGTTTCCTTATGTGCTGCAGTCAGGAGTTCTCACACAGTGAAGGCCATGCCCCCACCCTAATATGGTTATGTGGCTGTATTTAAATGTGAAGACTAATCTGACTAAGAATGAACATATATCTGCTTCACACACAGTGTAGTGGAGACACCTTGTAGAAAGTTTATGAATGGTTTTCCACCAGATTTCTCTGATAAAATATATTTGAAAGTTTATTAAAAATCAATTGCTCTACAATATCAATAAATAAAAATTTGAATGGAGGTTACGCTTTAAGTATGTCACTTCTTCCACCAGAACGGAGTGCCAGAAGAACTGAAGATAGAGAAGTTGGAAGCTACTTCAGAGGTAGCATAAGGAGAGGTGAATGCTTGGAACAAGCAGGCATAATATTTTATCATTTTTTTCCTCTACTCTCCTCCATGTATTTGTGGCGCCCCTGCGTCCAGGAGGCCACAAAAGGGAACTGCAGCCAGGCAGGTAGGACACTTGTTGCACAACAACACCCTCACAGCCCACATAATCCAAGTCCACTAGATGGCAGCATCCAGCCCTAAGATTGGAATACTCTAGGCAATTGAGGGGTGGTGGATTTAGAGGAGTGGGTTGGGCACACACGTAGTCAGGTGACTTGACAGTATATAGGAAGGGGGAGGAGGAAGGAAGTCAGTAGGCCGAGGTAGGCTGAGAGGAAAAGACTGGAACCACACGTCCTGCAAGTGTAAGGCCTAGGAGCGCAGAATCTGTACCGAGCCAGTGTGAGCTGGAGGAGAGAGAAAGCACGTCCGAAGCTGATACCACCAGGAGTGTGAGAGGACTGAGAGGGACGGTGATACCCGGGCCCTAAAGGACAGCCGAGACGACCAGACTGAAGGCAGAGAAGTCCCTCCTATGATACCGAGAGGAACAGAGAGAAAGGAGCCTGGTAGAGCCTCACACCTGAGGACTGCTGGAGGCTGGGCTGAGTAGAGTGTCGGCTCTAGAGGGGACTGTAGTTTACCTGGCATCCCAAGACACCGACGGGGGAACACAGCTTCACGTTAGGGTCCCTACCCCAAAGGACAGGCAGCTCAGTGACAAACTGGACGGCCCACAGGGGCCCGAGTCACCGCCATACTGTCCGGCGTTTCACACACACACACGTGGAGACGGAGACCGTTAACAGCCCGGAAAGGACACAGAAACTGTGTGAGGGGTCACAGAGAGAGAGGCCTGGCTGCAGAGCAAAGGGAACCCGGAGAGGGAGAGTGTGCCCGTGTACTTGTACTGAACTGTGTAAGAACTGTACCTGACTTGTGAACTGTCTGAAGAACTGAGAGTAAACACGGAAAACCCTGAGATTGCCTCCCTTGTGTCTCTGCATGAAAGCGATTCTCTCGATACAGGATTGCAGAAAGCCCTCCACCTGCAGAGCCACCACAGCACCAGCATTGAGGAGAGATCCCTGCAGCGTCTGCAAAGTAAGTGCACCACGCACTCCACAATAGACTTAACCCTTACTGCCCCGGGGAACACAGTTCTACCCACTGGAACTATACCACCTAAGCTGCTATTCCATCGTCCCCGGAGGTTCTGCAGCAGCGGCAGCCCCATCACTGGTCGCATATAGTGGGTGGCGTCACGACTGACAACCCCTGTAAATATCCCCTTTTATTGCCGAGCCCGGGACACGGACCAGACCAGGACCACCCGTGACTTCCCCAGCAGCAGACCGGTCCGGTACCGAGTACCCCCGTCCCAGTGGGCCCGACATATTTCTTTCAAGAGTCCGAATAGACCTCAGAACATAATTAGCACCTTTTATCTGGACTGCATGGAATCAGCAGGCCAAAATGAGATAAATTGGCCAAAATAAATTTAAGTAATGTGCTTATCTCTAATTTGGACTCATCAGAAGAAAAAAAACATATCTGTTTTGTAACAATTCATTGGTGATAAAATAAAAGGTCAGAGGTAATTAAAAAGCCCATACAGAAATCTTCATTTATATACACATGTGAAACAACAAGTTAAAGCCGGTTGCCACAGTGGCATTGATTCCCTCAAAGGGGGTGATTTCATGCCTGGACGTAAGAAGAGGTCACCTTGTTAGGTAACACCAGCATCCAACACTTGTATTGGCTGCAGACCAGAAGGGGAGCTCTGAACCCGGTTTTAGGGGAATGTCCCTATAAATTCCGGTCCGGAGGCGGGGTTTAAACAGTAAAGTTCAGGACAGAGAACAGTACAGACGTCTTGGGGACTGGAGCCAGTCGAGTTCATCCCAGGACAGTGGAAAGCTAGTGGAAGAGAGGAGTCAAGAGAACCTGGGGAGTGGAGCCGTGACCAGGCTCACTCCGGAGGAAAGCGTTAGAAACAGGACGCCGGAGTCTGTAGTTGTCCAGGTACTGAAGTCCGAGCAGCTAAATTTTGAGGGCAGGGGATTGCAAGTCCCCTGCCACATCAGACACTCGAAGGTAAAGCAGCATACCAGAGTCCGGAGCCGCCACAGTGGAGCGACACCTAGAATAGGCTTGAGCTGCCTACCATACAGACAAAGACTAGACATGCAGGAGAGGGTCACGGCAGAGCTTCAGGCAGTGAGGACCAAACAGCACCGCGCAGAAGGAAAGCCTCTAAACCCACCTGGCTAGGTGGATCCCCAATTGCTTCCTTGCTGCCCGGATCTCCACTACCATCTGTGGCCAGTACCCTAGTCTGCACCATTGACCATCAAGTAAAGGTAAACTAAACTTCAGCACTAGTGCCCTCCAGTCATTTGTTGCGCCCTTCCTCCTGCACCCCACCGTTCCCTATTCTCTATATAAATTGGTGTCAACTGGCCTCAGGCCTCCCGCTCTATCTGTGGAGAGAAGAACATCTAGCTGCATTACCAACAGCCCCAGAGGATCTGACCACAGCGTTAGCTACCCATCTCTAATTGCCGAAACCCATGGGTGGCGTCACGTTAAATCCCATATAAAATACTCCCCCATTTTATGACACAGCCAGGTCCATGGAGCCAGATCACAGCCCCAAGACCTTACCAGAGAACTTCCCGACCCAGTTCTGAGTACCTCACAGCTCTGGTGGGCGTGTCACATACATAGGCACCCATGCCTATCTGTTTTTCTGGAAAAGACAGCCACCCCTGGGGGGGCGCTATATCAGGTGCTTGGGAACAAAATGTTGCCTCCATAGCATACAGTTGGGCATCAAAGCTCTTGAAGCTTGTGTAAATCTTGAGAGTAACCTTACATTAAATGTTTCTCCTTTTTAAAATTTTCTTTTGGAAACTAAAATTACATCATATATCATGATTCTTTGCACAGATATGCAAATGAAAACTGTCGGCTGTAAAACCATGTCATAAAGAAAACGAATATTATTTCTAAAGACAGTTTGTATTTATCTTTGCATGAGCAATTCAATTGAGGCTGTTGAGGGAATATAGGAAATTTATATATTTCATTTCTACAACACATAGTTTGTGGAGCACTAGGTTTCTCCTAATATCGTGACCTCCATGCTGGAGTGCATACAAGACACATTTCATTTCTCTACAAGAGAAAAACATCTGTGGGCACAAATGAGCTCTCTTGTGATTTTCCATATCTGACCCTTGACACTGTATGTTCCATTGAGGAGGTGTACATGGCATTTCTATAATACACAATTTATAATGGGCATTCATTTAAACATAAATAGCAATCATAATTTACCTCCATTTTTTTTGTTAAATGTGCTGTAATAATTGAATAAATAATGTATATATTACATAGGATACAGATTTCATGTGTTTATGTTGTTGTATGGTTATAATCTAATACATTTAATTCAATACCACAATAGGATTTGATACAAACGTATTGTGTTTATTTCTACATTTTAGTATCTCTAATGGTACCTTTACACGCCGCCACAACAGGATGGATACCAACTGCTACTTCACGTGCACGAGCACGGCCAAACGGTTACAAACGGGAAACGCACCCTCTTTACACGCCGCCACAAGGTACGCTACGCTATGCTACATTTACAGCTAGCTACATCGCCGGTTGTCTCAAGTAGCCATCTTGTAGCTCAGTGTACCTCATTTACACAACGCTACAACAAGCTAATATGGGCGGACCTGGTGCAGCAGGGACAGCACATAGGCGTGCCACAATTGTGGATTACAAGACGTCCGTACGGTGATAGGACAAAGCCAGAACACCATGATTGGGCAGGCATCGCAGGAGGCTGGTTAATACAGCACGCTCGAGCAATTGTGTAGTGTGACTGGTCAGCTCCTTAAATATGCCGCCCTATGCAGCGACTACCAATCGTCATGCAGGAGCTTCCACCAATGATCGCAGATGGGGCGCGGTAACACGGAGCCTGGGTGACGCCTTAGCTACATTGCAGCTACATCGCCGGGTGTCCAGAGTTCCCTTCTGTGGGTTCTTTACACGCCGATACAGCTCGCTACAATCGGCGATGTTACCATCTGTTTATGGGCAGTGCACGGATACAGATGTATCTGTAGCCGGCTGTGTCGTCCCGTCTTCAGACGCCGCTACTACGGGCGATATTGGCGCCACAAGCTACATTTGTAGCCTGTAGCGGGTTGTATGCATCCTGTCGTGGCGGCGTGTAAAGGTACCATAAGGGCCCCTTTACACGCGGCTACATTTCTTGGGTGGCTACAGGTAACTTACTGGTTGCAGTGAAATCATGGAGAGATTATTCCATTTGTACACAGCAACAAGATAGAACCTTGTCTCCATGATTTCACTGCAACCAGTAACTTACCTGTAGCCACCCAAGAAATGTAGCCGTGTGTAAAGGGGTCCTAAGGGTACCTTTACACGCGGCTACATTTCTAGTTTATCCACAGTTAACTTACTGGCTGCAGTGAAATCATGGAGACATGGTTCTATCTTGTTGCTGTGTACAAATGGAATAATGTCTCCATGATTTCACTGCAGCCAGTAAGTTACCTGTGGATAAGCTAGAAATGTAGCCGTGTGTAAAGTGGCCATTAAGGCACCTTTACACGCCGCTACCGAGAGGTAGAAACCGGCAGGTGTCGAAGACAATTGTACCTTGTACCTTCAAAACACCGCGAAGTGGCGACATGTAATTCAGGTTGTTGCCACCCGTCTCTTTGGATACCTGTTTTTCAGCCGTGCTGAAAAACAAGCAGGTATAAACTCTATGGTAGCGGCGTGTAATCGTGGCACAGGAAGGTATTTTCGACACCTAGTGAATTCCCTGGGGCGTGACACAGCCTCCGGGATACCGCACCCCATCAGCGATCATTGGTGGAGGATCCTGCGTTACGATTGGCTCTCCCTTCACAGGGCGCCATCTTGGATGAGCTGTCACTTCAGCGCTAGAGATACGCGCCGTATGCACGATCAGATACATTAGTACAATTACGCGGCCACACAATTGCGGAAGGGCAAAGTATAGTGCGTTATGGTCCTTTATAGTGTGTACATTCACATACCACATACAAAGGAATAGTGCTGTACACAGCGCACATGCATGCCGTACATAGCGGCCTGGGAAATTTTTCCCATAGTTAACGCAGAAGTGTTTTTGCCGTGTCGCACTGCGCGCACTATATAGTGTGCACATTCTCATACCACATACAAGGGAATATTGCTGTACACAGCGCACAAGGTTGCGGTACGCAACGCCCTGGGGTATTGTTCTGTAGGTGTCGCAGAAGTGTTTCTGCCATGTCACAAGCGCTTATTGCGCGTGACAATCCAAACACTACTACTACACACACATAGCCCAACACTTAGTTTTTAATATGCACGCAGTGTGTGACTGTAAACGGCTCCTGTGTGACGCATAAGCATCCCCTAGCTGAATATCGCCACACTCCGCCATGTCACAAGCGCTTATGACTCACCGCGGCCGGCTGACTCCGGTTGATACAGACGATGCTTCCTTCCTCCTTGTCACGGGTGGACCGCGCCTGCCGGTAGTGGGGCCCGGTGTAGTGCAGATCAAAAGTGAAGACGTCTTGGTGGAACAGATTAAAGGGGGTTTAATTTATTCGTGACGCCACCTATGAGTAGATTCGGTAAGGGCTACCGACACTGCGGAGCCCCCGGGGGATGGACAGCAGCAAGATGTTACGCTCCCCACAGGCTGAGCGGTGATCCCGGAGGCTGGAGCTGCTCAAGATGTTGTGCGGCAGCTGCGGTTACCTTTTAGTGCTGACGGACAGTTCATAAGGAAGCACAGACACAGAAAGTCTCTGCAACGGGTCTTTACTGTAACCAGTAGGCAGTACATGGCATACAGTGGTTGAGTAGTAGACCGGGTAGACTCAGCAGTGATGGTGTCCCTTAGAGATCCGCAGTGTTCCTCCTTTCTACCTACTTAGTTTCTTGCCAGCGTCGCCCAGGAATACCAGGTCGGGTACGGGGAGGCTGCTTCAATGCCCTATCCATGCTGTACGTTCTGGATGCTTTGGGGAGCCTTGGATCCCTCAGTGGGTACACCGCTGGTTAGACGACTGGAAACTGGCTGGTGGTGGGGTGCTCCTGTGAAGCTGCTCCTCCACTCTCCTGGTTCGCGTGGCAGAGGTGAACTGCTGCCAGCTTCGGTACCAGTGAACCGGCTGTAAGTTGTGGGCACGGGAGTCTTTTGGGAACCCGTGTTGATAATGCCCAATCCCGGTGGTTAAGGCCTCAGGTGCTGACACCCGACCGGTGATGGCCCAGGGGCCCGCACGGGGTGCGGAGCCCCGCTCCTCTCCAAGTTCTAGTCTCCTCTTGTCAGGTTCTAGATCTTTTTCTTTCTATATAGATTATTGACTGTGTTCTACCACACTACCCTAACACTCCACCCCCAGGACCTATGATTGGTCCCCTGTTCTAGGTGTTGTATGTTGGGTTGGATCTCTATGTTAACCGGATCATTGCTGAGTCAGAGGATATTGCGGCTGCATTTGTGGCTGCAATACCCTCTTGTGACGCACTCGTTGCGGGGCGCCACACTCCCCCTTGGTTGAATACGCTTGTCCCCAAGCGTCACACTACTCACATTACAGAGGTTTTTTTTATATTTTATAACAGGTAATACACTTTTATTAATGACAAAGCATTGTATGCATAAAAGCGAAAAAGGTAAATAAACAGGTTAACACATTACGCAGACCCGGCGGGCGGTCGGCTGTCCTTAGAATAAAATTTCAGGCTGTAGCCGCCAAGTCGCGGTGTTACGGTGCAAACAGGAAGAAGTCTCTTTTAGTGGCAAAGTTCAAACAACAACAGTCACTTATGGAGGGCAGTGTTCCGGACCCGTATAGCGAACCACCCATCACGGCATATATGGCGCTCATAGGTTACTATGTCCCCTCTATACAAGTCTCGGCTTGGATGACCTCGCGGTAGATGTGATTCCACATCACGGCGCCCCACAAACACTTCGGTACTCACAGCCTCCTCCCTTACGAAACCCCACCCGGTGGACAAGTTAAATGTGCTTACCCACCCGGTTTTACGGAATTGTTCAGGCAATGGAGATTGACGGCGGGCCTCGGCACGAGCCTGCATGTTGGCTTGCAGTCGAGTGTGCCACTCCTCTCTCCGGATACGACGTACCTCTTCATCGGAGTGATGCGGGGTGTGGATAAAGTCACTACGGCGTGCTGGTTGTTGAACCGCTCGAGCTTGGTGGGCAGTCTGGAGTGGAGCCCGGTTCAACGGAACCGGAGAAGATACTGTTGCGGCGGCACCCGACCAGTGCACCCGAGCTGATCGCCCGGCAGAAGGGTTCCTTGTGTCTCCCCAGGCGAACCCGGTGTAGAGATCCTCAGCTGGACTGTAGGTCTCCTCGTCATCCTCCTCGACCTCTCCTTCGATGACAACGTCGGGCTGCTCGGCTGACGAAGACGATGGGATGGAATCCTCTGGATCGGTGGGTGGCTGTGCTGCAAAGTTCTCCTTGGGGTCGTTGTGCAGGACTTCCAGGCTGCCTGCCTCTTCTTCTGTAGCAGCGGGAAGTGGTGTTTCAATCCCGGTCACCAGGTAGGCCTCTGTATTTGCAGAGGAGGCCCCGGTTCATGGGAGAAACAGGCGACAGTCTCGGTAGTGTGGAAACTAGTCGCGGGTTCCGCAGGTGGAACCAGGTAGGAGTCAGCTTCTTCGTGGGAGCATATTGGAAGCTCCGGCTCTGGAACGGGGTCGGCTGCGGTATCGTCCGCTGGAACGGGTCGAGCTGTGGTCCTCACGGGAATGATACAGTCTATTGGCTCCGGTGACGAAGCAGGACAGGTGGTGGGCGACGGTGAGGCTGTTGAAAAACTGGCGATGTCGTCTGGGCTTGGAGAAGCTGTACCCGGTCGGCTCTGCTGCATCGCATGATGGAGTCTTCTGCCTAGGGTCGCGCTCCAGCTGCGAACCGTCCATTCCACTGTCTCAAGTAGTCGCACCCGGAGGTCTTGTAGAGCCTCTAGCCAGAAGTCGGGGCTGCCGTCTATGGTAAGGGCAGGATCCGGACCCGGTTGGCCTATGGCTGCTCTGGCCTCCGCCTCGACCTCTCGCATTAGGTCTTGGAGTCTCGTGCTGGCCATTCTCTTCTTGGAGGGAAACCACACCCGTTCAACCGGTAAGCGTTCTGGTAGAGCTGGTGAAGAAGTCTGTCTGACACTCCCATTTCCTCTGGGCTTTTGTAGTCCAATCGTGGGAAAAGTCTTTGGGGTCCGCCCCCATGGTTGATTCCAGCAATCAGGGCGGACAAAGAGTTTGGCGCCTTTTGTCTTTAGCCCTCCCACGATGAGGGGGGGGTTGACTCACTCCTGGGCTTACACGTGGCGGCTTCTTGTGGCGGGAACGCCATCTTGGGCGCCATCTTGGCCAATGGTGAAAAGGCGGGAAAGTTCTTTTAGGGACGAACAAAGTCCAATTTGTAGACAATAAAGTCCATTTTAAGCACGTTATACCCGTTGGGTAACGGGCCTGCTCGTATCCTGTTCGTGACGCCATTTTCTGACTCACCGCGGCCGGCTGACTCCGGTTGATACAGGCGATGCTTCCTTCCTCCTTGTCACGGGTGGACCGCGCCTGCCGGTAGTGGGGCCCGGTGTAGTGCAGATCAAAAGTGAAGACGTCTTGGTGGAACAGATTAAAGGGGGTTTAATTTATTTGTGACGCCACCTATGAGTAGATTCGGTAAGGGCTACCGACGCTGCGGAGCCCCCGGGGGATGGACAGCAGCAAGATGTTACGCTCCCCACAGGCTGAGCGGGGATCCCCGGAGGCTGGAGCTGCTCAAGATGTTGTGCGGCAGCTGCGGTTACCTTTTAGTGCTGACGGACAGTTCATAAGGAAGCACGGACACAGAAAGTCTCTGCAACGGGTCTTTACTGTAACCAGTAGGCAGTACATGGCATACAGTGGTTGAGTAGTAGACCGGGTAGACTCAGCAGTGATGGTGTCCCTTAGAGATCCGCAGTGTTCCTCCTTTCTACCTACTTAGTTTCTTGCCAGCGTCGCCCAGGAATACCAGGTCGGGTACGGGGAGGCTGCTTCAATGCCCTATCCATGCTGTACGTTCTGGATGCTTTGGGGAGCCTTGGATCCCTCAGTGTGTACACCGCTGGTTAGACGACTGGAAACTGGCTGGTGGTGGGGTGCTCCTGTGAAGCTGCTCCTCCACTCTTCTGGTTCGCGTGGCAGAGGTGAACTGCTGCCAGCTTCGGTACCAGTGAACCGGCTGTAAGTTGTGGGCACGGGAGTCTTTTGGGAACCCGTGTTGATAATGCCCAATCCCGGTGGTTAAGGCCTCAGGTGCTGACACCCGACCGGTGACGGCCCAGGGGCCTGCACGGGGTGCGGAGCCCCCGCTCCTCTCCAAGTTCTAGTCTCCTCTTGTCAGGTTCTAGATCTTTTTCTTTCTATATAGATTATTGACTGTGTTCTACCACACTACCCTAACACTTCACCCCCCAGGACCTATGATTGGTCCCCTGTTCTAGGTGTTGTATGTTGGGTTGGATCTCTATGTTAACCGGATCATTGCTGAGTCAGAGGATATTGCGGCTGCATTTGTGGCTGCAATACCCTCTTGTGACGCACTCGTTGCGGGGCGCCACACTTATTCCGTGTGACAATCCAAACACTACTACGTCACGTCTCTGCCATCTGCCCTTCGCGCCGTGCCCAATCAGAACACTAGTGTGTTGGCCAATGGTTGTCGTTTGGGCGCGGCGTGACGGACTGTGGCACGCCTATGTGTTGTCCCTGCTGCCCCTGGTCCGCCCATATGTGGTAGCGGCGTGTACATAAGGGAAGGTGCTCCACAGAAGGTAATTCGCGGCTCCCGTCGGCACTTCCGGGGAACGAAAATACCTTCTGTGGAGCACCTTGTGGCGGCGTGTATTTGCGGTATCAGGTACCGTTAGCAACCGTTGAAAACGTGCGCGTGCACACGCGGTGCCTACCTGTTGCTACCTTCGGTAGCGGCGTGTAAAGGTACCATTATATTTTATATGCAGAATTTCAAGTCTACTTTAAGCTGTAAGGGGTTCACCATATGATTTGTAATGCCTTTAAACTCTTAAAGGGGTTGTTCTATGATCAAAGATCATTATGATCAATAGATCTTGGAATAATAATAAATTCCACAATTGGATGTGTTTAAAAAATTTTCCTGTTCTGAGATAATCTTATAGGCCAGGGGTGGGGAACTCCAGTCCTCGAGGGCCGCAAACAGTGCATGTTTTCAGGATTTCCTTAGTATTGCACAGGTGATAACATAATCACTTGCACTGGTGATGATTCCAATCCCTGTGCAATACTAAAGAAATCGTGAAAACCTGAACTGTTTGCGGCCCTCGAGGACTGGAGTTCCCCACCCCTGTTATAGGCCAAGGTCACACATACCATCCATTTTTGGCTTAGGCTGGGGTCACACTTGCGTTTTTTTCATGCTTTTTTGGAGACCTGCGTTTTTAAAAAAGCATGTAAAAACGCACCCATAGGCCCCCATGTTAAAAAACAAATGCCCTAATAGCAAAAACGCATGTCTTAATAGCAAAAACGCATGTGTGACAGTACCATGTGTTTTTGTGTGCGTTTTTGCAATTATGTGATTAGCTGACATCAAAAACGCATGCAAAAACGCATGTACAATTAGTACCATTTAGTACCATCTAAAAATGCATGCGTTTTCCATAGGAGCCCATGTTTAAAAAACGCATGCGTTTTTAAAACAGCACCAAAAAATAGTGCATGCACTATTTTTTGGTGCTGTTTTAAAAACGCATGCAAAAACGCAGGGCGCCATCACACACCTTAGAAAACGCATGCAGAAACGCATGCGTTTTTTTAAGGGACATAAAAAACTCATGCTAAGTGTGACCCCAGCCTAAAATCTATTTTTGGGAAGGTTTTGGACATATGCGTTAACGCATGTGTGTGTGCATTTTTGAAAAACACGCATGTGTTTTTATGCAGCATCCCAAACAAAACACTGCTAGCAGCAGTTTTGGGGTGCTTTAAAAAAATGCATGTGTTTCTTTTACATGGGGCCCTATGGGAGACGCATGCATTAACGCATGGCACATATAAGTACCATCCGTTAACGCATATGCGATTTTGGTGAAAAAATGACTAACTCCCAAAATTTCCCAAAAACGTCCAGGACCTCAGGGGACACTATTGGCACCCTTAGAAAACTGGATCCGATTTTCTAAGGGCTTAAAAAAGCACATGGGCATGTGTGACCTTGGCCTATATGTGTCCGTGCTATGTACTGTGTAATGGCTGTGCCTGACCGTACAGGAACATGGTCTGATCATACCACATCCCTGTGCTGAGATAACCTTATATATGTGTGCTTGCTATGTACTGTGTAATGAATGTGTCTGACCGTACAGGAACATGACAATAATAAGGGACACAGAACCAAGTGAACTTAGTGAACGTAGCCTGTATGGACTTGGAATAGAGAGGTCTGAAGTTGACATCAACGTGTGAGGCGCTGTCCTTTACTTTGTGCGTACAGGAACATGGTCTGATCATACCACATCTCCTGTGCTGAGATAATCTTATATATGTGTCCCTGCTATGTACTGTGTAATGGCTGTGTCTGACTGTACAGGGCCATGGTCTGATCATATCACATCTCCTGTGCGGAGATAATCTTATATATGTGTCCCTGCTATGTACTGTGTAATGGCCATGTCTGACCGTACAGGGCCATGGTTTGATCATATCACATCTCCTGGGCAGGAGAAGTAAAAAAGTATACAGACATTACAGCAGGGGACCACAAAAATGATTTATTTGAGGTAAAACATTGTTTAAAAACAGGCAGGGAAATTATTTATCTCACAAAAAGAATCAGCTGTGATCCCATGCTGTAATGTCTGTGTACTGTCTTTCACTTCCTCCCCGGCCCAGGAGATGTGGTATGATGAGACCATGTGCCTGTACGGTCAGACACATCCATTACACAGTACATGCAGGGACACATATAAGATTATGGCTAGGGTCACACTTAGAAGGCACAATCCGGTAGCCGCATCCATTACCAGATGCGGTATTGGACTATGCCTTCATACTTCTTAAAAGTTGTCAAAATGCAATCCTCATTCCGGATCTGGATGCATTAATGCATCCGGTTTTGGAAGGAGGATTTTTGCAATTTTCAAAACCGGATCCGGAACCAGATCCGGCACCAGAAGGTACATTTATGTACCTTGCGGAATCGGATCTGGTTCCCATAGGTGCCCATGTTAAAAAAAATGGATCCGGTTTTGCAACTGCTCCGAAAAATGCAGCCTGCATGATTTTTACCGCAGGCTGCAAAACCGAATCCAGTAACCGAATTGCCATTTGGACAATCCAGTTTTTGTATTGCAGCCTATGAGCTGCCGATCTGGATCCGGTTTTGAGCATTTTTAATGCTCAAAACCGGATCTGGATGTAAAAAAAACGCAAATGAGACCCTAGCCTATCTCAGCACAGGAGATGTGGTATGATCAGACCGTGTCCCTATACAGTCAGGCACTCGGATTACACAGTACATAGCAGGGACACATATATAAGATTATCTCAGCACAGGAGATGTGGTATGGTCAGATGATGTCCCTGTATGGTCACACACATCCATTACACAGTACATAGCAGGGACACCTATATAAGATTATGGCCAGGGTCACATATGCGTTTTTATTATAAAATCCTGATCCGGTTTTGATCTTTTAAAAAGCTCAAAACCGGACCAGGAAACGCTCCTCATAGGAGCCAATGCAAAACACCGGATGGCTTCACAAGCCATCCGGCGGCCGTATCCGGCACTGCTGCCTGCGTTAAAAATCATGCAGGCAGCAGTTTTCGCAGCGGTTCTCTGAACCGCTGTGCAGTAACCGGATGGCTCAGGATGTGTAATCCTGAGCCATCCAGCAACTGCATAGTTTGCAGATCCCGGCTATTGCCGGGATCAGCAAACTGTCCTATGACTATTAAATAGTTAAATTAACTAACTAAAGGAATGTTTAAGGTCTGTAGGGGGGCTTAGACCCCCCTATAGACCGGCCGCCCACTCCGGTGGGCTTCTACTACAATTCCCCACTATGGCACGGGCTCCTCGGAGCTCCGTGCAAGTTCCCCTACCTCCCGCCCCCCGTATCTGTACAGAGGGGTGCCTGCACCCCTCTGTTAGAATTATCCGTAAATGTGGCATCAACAGATTACAGTAATAATGTTCTATAGTTACGTCATTCTTCATGTTGTTTCACAATCCCTCTATGGGCGGGGCTTTGTTCTTCTGCCGCCGCCCGTGGAATGATGATGCCCGCCTCCTCTGGCCTTCTCCCTGTGTTTTCAGGGCGGCCGCGTCATGAAAGGGGCGGGGCTACGGAATGATGCGCACGTAGCCCCACCCCTTTCATGACGCGGCCGCCCTGAAAAGACAGGGAGAAGGCCAGAGGAGGCGGGCATCATCATTCCACGGGCGGCGGCAGAAGAACAAAGCCCCGCCCATAGAGGGATTGTGAAACAACATGAAGAATGACGTAACTATAGAACATTATTACTGTAATCTGTTGATGCCACATTTACAGATAATTTTAACAGAGGGGTGCAGGCACCCCTCTGTACAGATACGGGGGGCGGGAGGTAGGAGAACTTGCACGGAGCTCCGAGGAGCCCGTGCCATAGTGGGGAATTGTAGTAGAAGCCCACCGGAGTGGGCAGCCGGTCTATAGTGGGGTCTAAGCCCCCCCTACAGACCTTAAACATTCCTTTAGTTAGTTAATTTAACTATTTAATACTGATAGGACAGTTTGCTGATCCCGGCAATAGCCGGGATCAGCAACCTATGCAGTTACCGGATGGCTCAGGATTACACATCCTGAGCCATCCGGTTACTGCAGTGCGGTATTCTGCACACATTTTTGTAAAAAAATGTGTGTGACCGGCATTACGTTCACCGCATCCGGATCCGGATGCGGTGAATGCAATTCTTGTTTTAAATGTGACCCTAGCCTATCTCAGCACAGGAGATGTGGTATGGTCAAATGATGTCCCTGTATGGTCACACACATCCATTACACAGTACATAGCAGGGACACATACAGAGGCGTAACTACAATAGGTGCAGGGGCTACTATCGCACCTGGGCCCTGCAGCCTAGGGGGCCCCAAAAGTCCCTTTGGCCTATAGAAAAAGGCTAATACTATTAAAGATTTCCAATAATTGAGGGCCCCGTTGGAACCTTCGCATCGGGGCCCTTGGGTCTGAAGTTACGCCACTGGACACGTATATAAGTTTATCTCAGCCCAGGAGATGTGGTATGATCAGACCATGTCTCTGTACAGTCACACATCCATTACACAGTACATACATACAGGGACACATATATAAGATTATCTCAGTACAGGAGATGTGGTATGATCAGACCATGTCCCTGTACGGTCAGTCACATCCATTACACAGTACATACATACAGGGACACATATATGAGATTATCTCAGTACAGGAGATGTGGAATGATCAGACCATGTCCCTGTATGGTCAGTCACATCCATTACATAGTACATACATACAGGGACACATATATAAAATTATCTCAGTACAGGAGATGTGGTATGATCAGACCATATCCCTGTATGGTCAGACACATCCATTACACAGTACATACAGGGACATATATATAAGAGTATCTCAGCCCAGGAGATGTGGTATGATCAGACCATGTCTCTGTACAGTCACACATACATTACACAGTACATACATACAGGGACACATATATAAGATTATCTCAGTACAGGAGATGTGGTATGATCAGACCATGTCCCTGTACGGTCAGTCACATCCATTACACAGTACATACATACAGGGACACATATATAAGATTTAGGCTAGGGTCACATTTGCGATGTGCCCCTAGCCTGCCGGATTCCGGTATTATCTTAGAACTTTTTCCAGCGCCGCATAGCGTTTCCGCTATGCGGTGCTGGAAACCGCTGCCCTTAGTTACCCGCTGTTTACCTGCACGACCTGTCACACAGGCAGCGGCTCGGAGGGCGTTTTACAGCGCCGCACAGGAAATCGTGTCTGCAACGGTTTCCTGTGCGGCGCTGTAAAACGCCCTCCGAGCCGCTGCCTGTGTGACAGGTCGTGCAGGTAAACAGCGGGTAACTAAGGGCAGCGGTTTCCAGCACCGCATAGCGGAAACGCTATGCGGCGCTGGAAAAAGTTCTAAGATAATACCGGAATCCGGCAGGCTAGGGGCACATCGCAAATGTGACCCTGGCCTATCTCAGTACAGGAGATGTGGAATGATCAGACCATGTCCCTGTACAGTCAGACATATCCATTACACAGTACATACATACAGGGACACATATATAAGATTATCTCAGTACAGGAGATGTGGTATGATCAGACCATATCCCTGTATGGTCAGACACATCCATTACACAGTACATACAGGGACATATATATAAGATTATCTCAGCCCAGGAGATGTGGTATGATCAGACCATGTCTCTGTACAGTCACACATCCATTACACAGTACATACATACAGGGACACATATATAAGATTATCTCAGTACAGGAGATGTGGTATGATCAGACCATGTCCCTGTACGGTCAGTCACATCCATTACACAGTACATACATACAGGGACACATATATGAGATTATCTCAGTACAGGAGATGTGGAATGATCAGACCATGTCCCTGTACGGTCAGTCACATCCATTACACAGTACATACATACAGGGACACATATATAAGATTATCTCAGTACAGGAGATGTGGTATGATCAGACCATGTCCCTGTACAGTCAGACTCATCCATTACACAGTACATACAGGGACATATATATATAAGATTATCTCAGCACAGGAGATGTGGTATGATCAGACCATGTCCCTGTACAGTCAGTCACATCCATTACACAGTACATACAGGGACATATATACTGTATAAGATTATCTCAGTACAGGAGATGTGGTATGATCAGATCATGTCCCTGTACGGTCAGTCACATCCATTACACAGTACATAGCAGGGACACATACATAAGATTATCTCAGCACAGGAGATGTGGTATGATCAGACCATGTCCCTGTACAGTCAGACTCATCCATTACACAGTACATACAGGGACATATATATATAAGATTATCTCAGCACAGGAGATGTGGTATGATCAGACCATGTCCCTGTACAGTGAGTCACATCCATTACACAGTACATACAGGGACATATATACTGTATAAGATTATCTCAGTACAGGAGATGTGGTATGATCAGATCGTGTCCCTGTATGGTCAGACACATCCATTACACAGTACATACAGGGACATATATATATAAGATTATCTCAGCACAGGAGATGTGGTATGATCAGACCATGTACCTGTATTTCACATAGCCATTACATAGTACATAGCAGGGACACATATATAAGATTATCTCAGCACAGGGGATGTGGTATGATCAGACCATGTACCTGTACTGTCAGACATTCTCATTACACAGTACATAGCAGGGGCACATATATAACATTATCAGCACAGAAAAAAAAAAATTAAACACATACATTTGTGAAAATTAATTATTATCCAAACAACATACAAAGATATGCATAGAAAGTATTATTATAAATTAATCCATTGAAGGGTAAATATGCACAAATACGGTAAATCAATGATTACATTTTCAACCCAAGGTTTGGAACTGTACTGTAAGATACCAAAAAAGTATCTGCCATCTGAAATGCTCAATATGCTAAACCCGCCACACTGTTAGTGCTAAATTCTAATTGCAATTTAAAAAGGAAGAATCAGCAATAAAAAAGATTGGTTGTTAGTCCAAATATCATACAATGCATATGCATAAAATATTACTGTAAATAAATCAATAAAGAATACAGCGAAACCATAGCATTGAATGTAAAATTTGTTTATTTGCAGCTATTCCATCCTTATTCCCATTTAGAATAAAATAATAGGGGGTGCAGATGGTATATGCTTTTTGTATATGTTTATAACCTACTAGCTGGGTGCCCGATGCACATGCATCGGGATTCTAGAAGAGCGAGTCTCTGACTCGCAATGGCCGCTTTGCGGCCAATGCTTCGGGCGTATCCACATGACCACGCTGACTCGCAGCGAGAGTGGACTCAGAAGGGGCAAAAAAACCCATTCGCAATTATATCTATTATATAATCGCGAATCGGAAAAGCGCCCCTTCACGCGCACTTTCCGATGTCGTCATGTGGATACGAATTTAACATTGGGCGCGAAGCGCCCAATGCTGCGCGAGCAATGGCCGCGAGGCCATTGCGAGTCGCTGGCCCAGGGCGAGCAATGGCCGCGAAGCGGCCATTGCGAGCCGCTGGCCCAAAATCGATCCACAGGCCCGGCTACAACCTTAGCGATTTACCGCTCAGGTAGCGCGAGCAATGGCCGCGAGGCCATTGCGAGTCGCTGCCTGAGCCGCAAATCCCTACCCGGGGACCATGGAGCGGAGGCGGCACTGCCGCCTCCGCTCCCCGCTACCCACAATTCGCCAGCCCGCCCCCTATGTCCGCACAGCCCGCCCCCTATGTCCGCACAGCCCGCCCCCTATGTCCGCAAAGCCCGCCCCCTATGTCCGCACAGCCCGCCCCCTATGTCCGCACAGTCCGCCCCCTATGTCCGCACAGTCCGCCCCCTATGTCCGCACAGCCCGCCCCCTATGTCCGCACAGCCCGCCCCCTATGTCCGCACAGCCGCCCCCTATGTCCGCACAGCCGCCCCCTATGTCCGCACAGCCCGCCCCCTATGTCCGCACAGCCCGCCCCCTATGTCCGCACAGCCCGCCCCCTATGTCCGCACAGCCCGCCCCCTATGTCCGCACAGCCCGCCCCCTATGTCCGCCACAGCCCGCCCCCTGTCCGCACAGCCCCCCCATGTCCGCACAGCCCGCCCCCATGTCCGCCACAGCCCGCCCCCATGTCCGCACAACCCCCCCATGTCCGCACAGCCCCCCATGTCCGCACAGCCCCCCCATGTCCGCACAGCCCGCCCCCATGTCCGCACAGCCCCCCCATGTCCGCACAGCCCGCCCCCATGTCCGCACAGCCCCCCATGTCCGCACAGCCCCCCATGTCCGCACAGCCCCCCATGTCCGCACAGCTCCCCCATGTCCGCACAGCCCCCCCATGTCCGCACAGCCCCCCCATGTCCGCACAGCCCCCCATGTCCGCACACCACCCCTAAGCCCCGCCGATACCCCTAAGCCCCGCGTCTACCCCTGCCCCTATCGCTAAAGCCCTACACCCTAAGCCCCGCAGTCCCCTAACCTAACGTCGCTGTCACCTAAGGCCCTATACCCGAAGCCCCCGCCGTCGCCTAACCTAACGTCCCCGTCTTTCACTTACATGCCTTCAAGTCATCTGATCGTCCGTCCGGCCAGGCGTCCTCTTCCTCCGGCCCCGGGGGTCTTCTCTCTTCCTTCCGCCATCTCCGCCTCTTCGTCCGGCCCCGGGGATCTTCTGTCTTCTTTTCGATAACTTCCTCCTCCGACGTCTTCTTCCTTCTCATTAACATAGAATGGACGAAAAATCCGCCATTCTACCTTAATGAGATGAGATCTGAGGCCCTCTTCTGATTGGTCGCTGTAAACTGCCCTCAGCCAATCAGAAGAGCCCCTCAAAACTGAGACGCAGTTCTCATTCAGGTCCGCCTTTTTTTCCCCATTGACATACATTACCGGTGTGTCGCCGATTTTATGGCCGCCCACCTGGTTCTATTTGTCGGCCCTAAAATCGCGACACACCGCTAATGCATCTCTATGGGCAGTCAGCCCGATTTCGGATTGAACGCCGACCAATCAGAATTCGAGCTGTGACTGCCCATAGAGATGCATTGGCGGTGTGTCCGCGATTTTACGCCCGACAAATAGAACCAGGTGGACGGCCATAAAATTGCCGACACACCGCTAATGTATGTCAATGGGAAAAAAAAGGCGGACCGGAATGAGAACTGTCTCTCACTGTCGCAAGTAAAAAAATAAATAAATTAAATAATAAAAAAAATGATTTAAAAATAATTAAAAAAATAATAAAAAAAAATAATAAAAAATAATAAATAATTAAATAAAAATAATAATTTAAAAAAAAAAAAAAAGCGGACCGGAATGAGAACTGTGTCTCAGTCTGACTTAAAAAAAATAAATAAATTAAATAATAAAAATAATGATTTAAAAATAATTAAAAAATAATAAAATAAATTAATAAAAAATAATAAATAATTAAATAAAAATAATAATTAAAAAAAAAAAAAATGCGGACCTGAATGAGAACTGTTTCTCACTCTCACTTAAAAAAATAAATAAATTAAATAATAAAAAAATAATTTAAAAATAATTAAAAAATAATAAAAAAAATAAATAAAAAATAATAAATAATTAAATAAAAATAATAATTAAAAAAAAAAAAAATAATTCGGACCTGAATGAGAACTGTCTCTCACTCTCACTTAAAAAAATAAATTCATTAAATAATATTAAAAATAATTTAAAAATAATTAAAAAATAATAAAAAAATAAATTAAAAATATTCAATAATTAAAAAAAAATAATAATAAAAAAATTAAATATATGCTAATTATATCAGCCCTTTCAGCGGACCTGAAAGAGAACTGGGTCTCAGCCTAAATAATAAATTTAATAATAAAAAAAATTTAATTTAAATATAATAAAAAAATAAATAAAAAATAATAAATAATTTAATAAAAAATAATAATTAAAAAATAAAATGCTAATAATAATGATATTACTGCTAATAATAATTCTATTAATGCTAATAATTATGCTATTAATGCTAATAATAATGTTATTAATGCTATTAATAATGCTAATAATGCTATTATTAATGTTATTAATGCTAATAATAATGCTATTAATGCTATTAATAATGTTAATAATGCTATTATTAATGCTAATAATGCTATTATTAATGCTAATAAGGCTATTATTAATGCTATTAATGCTAATAATAATAATGCTATTAATGCTATTAATAATGCTATTAATGCTATTAATTATGCTATTAATGCTATTAATGCTAATATTTCTCCTATTAATGCTATTAATACTATTAATAATGCTATTAATGCTAATATTTATCCTATTAATGCTATTAATGCTAATAATAATGTTATTAATGCTATTAATAATGCTATTAATGCTATTAATTATGCTATTAATGCTATTAATGCTAATATTTATCCTATTCATGGTATTATTAATGCTATAAATGCTAATAATAATGCTATTAATTCTATTAATGCTAATAATAATGTTATTAATGCTATTAATAATGTTATTAATGCTATTATTAATGCTAATAATGCTAATAATAATGTTATTAATGCTAATAATGCTATTATTAATGCTATTAATGCTAATAATAATGCTATTAATGCTATTAATAATGCTATTAATGGTATTAATTCTGCTATTAATGCTAATATTTATCCTATTAATGCTATTAATGCTAATATTTATCCTATTAATGCTATTAATAATGCTATTAATGCTAATAATAATGCTATTAATGCTATTAATGCTAATAATAATGCTATTAATGCTATTAATAATGTTATTAATGTTATTATTAATGCTAATAATGCTATTATTAATGCTATTAATGCTAATAATAATGTTATTAATGCTATTAATAATGCTATTAATGCTATTAATTATGCTATTAATGCTAATATTTATCCTATTACTGCTATTAATGCTAATAATAATGATATTAATGATATTAATAATACTATTAATGCTATTAATTATGCTATTAATGCTATTAATGCTAATATTTATTCTATTCATGGTATTATTAATGCTATTAATGCTAATAATAATGCTATTAATGCTATTAATGCTAATAATAATGCTATTAATGCTATTAATAATGTTATTAATGCTATTATTAATGCTAATAATGCTATTATTAATGCTATTAATGCTAATAATAATGTTATTAATGCTATTAATAATGCTATTAATGCTATTAATTATGCTATTAATGCTAATATTTATCCTATTAATGCTATTAATGCTAATAATAATGCTATTAATGCTATTAATAATGCTATTAATTCTATTAATTATGCTATTAATGCTATTAATGCTAATATTTATCCTATTAATGCCATTATTAATGCTATTAATGCTAATAATAATGCTATTAATGCTAATAATAATGCTATTAATGCTATTAATAATGTTATTAATGCTATTATTAATGCTAATAATGCCATTATTAATGCTAATAATGCTAATAATAATGCTATTAATGCTATTAATAATGCTATTAATGCTATTAATTATGCTATTAATGCTATTAATGCTAATATGTATCCTATTAATGCTATTAATAATGCTATTAATGCGAATAATAATGCTATTAATGCTAATAATAATGTTATTAATGCTATTATTAATGCTAATAATGCTATTATTAATGCTATTAATGCTAATAATAATGCTATTAATGCTATTCATAATGTTATTAATGCTATTATTAATGCTAATAATGCTATTATTAATGCTATTAATGCTATTAATAATGCTATTAATGCTATTAATTATGCTATTAATGCTATTAATGCTAATGTTTATCCTATTCATGGTATTATTAATGCTATTAATGCTAATAAAAAAGCTATTAATGCTATTAATGCTAATAATAATGCTATTAATGCTAATAATAATGTTATTAATGCTATTATTAATGCTAATAATGCTATTATTAATGCTAATAATGCTAATAATAATGCGATTAATGCTATTAATAATGCTATTAATGCTATTAATTATGCTATTAATGCTATTAATGCTAATATTTATCCTATTAATGCTATTAATGATAATAATAATGCTATTAATGCTATTAATAATGCTATTAATGCTATTAATTATGCTATTATTGCTATTAATGCTAATATTTATCCTATTCATGGTATTATTAATGCTATTAATGCTAATAATAATGCTATTAATGCTATTAATGCTATTAATAATGCTAATAATGCTATTAATAATGTTATTAATGCTATTATTAATGCTAATAATGCTATTATTAATGCTATTAATGCTAATAATAATGTTATTAATGCTATTAATAATGCTATTAATGCTAATAATAATGTTATTAATGCTATTAATTATGCTATTAATGCTAATATTTATCCTATTAATGCTATTAATGCTAATAATAATGCTATTAATAATGCTATTAATGCTATTAATTATGCTATTAATGCTATTAATGCTAATATTTACCCTATTAATGGCATTATTAATGCTATTAATGCTAATAATAATGCTATTAATGCTAATAATAATGATATTAATGCTATTAATAATGTTATTAATGCTATTATTAATGCTAATAATGCTATTATTAATGCTATTAATGCTAATAATAATGCTATTAATGCTATTCATAATGTTATTAATGCTATTATTAATGCTAATAATGCTATTATTAATGCTATTAATGCTAATAATAATGCTATTAATGCTATTCATAATGTTATTAATGCTATTATTAATGCTAATAATGCTATTAATGCTAATAATAATGCTATTAATGCTATTAATACTGTTATTAATGCTCATAATACTGCTAATAATGCTATTAATACTGCTATTACTGCTAATAATAATGCTATGGCTTATATTATTGCTATTGATGATGCGATTATTATTTAAAAATCTTTAAAATAACAATAAACATATTTTAGATACCCGATGCATTTGCATCAGCCTAACAGCTATAACTACTATAATCAAATTAATGCACGTTCTAGAATCCCGATGCATTTGCATCGGGCTCACAGCTAGTAATAGATATTTCACTGTTATTTACTGCAATCCAGCCCAGGGATTCGTTCTGATGATGGGAGAGGGATTCAATGAGTTGCCTTGAGACCTGAATGCTGGCTTAGGCTAGGGTCACACTTGCGTTGTGACCCTAGCATGACACCCGTTAAAGGAAACTTGACCCCTAAAAATCAGCCCCCAGCCTTTTAAGACCTGTCCCTGCACCATCATAATCGATTTCTAGCCATCCCTTTGTCTCAAAAATGGCGATTTCTAAAGTTTATAAAAGTTAGTTTTGTACCTGCAGAACTGTGGCTTCTCAGTTCTTGAGGAGTCACACAGGGCGTTCACTGTGGCTTCTCATCGCCGCCTGCAATGTAATTATTCACGCCCCGATGGGCGTGCTAAACAATACAGAGCCTCCTCGTCACCGTAAATGGGCGGTATAGCCGCTATACGCTAATCGCGTCATATCCGGCTATATTGACGTCAGTACACCCATTTGGGTGTATTGCTGACTTCGCAATGCGCATCGTGAAGTCAGCAATACACCCAAATGGGTGTACTGACATCAGTATAGCCGGATATGATGCGATTAGCGTCACAGCGGCTATACCGCCAATCTTCCCTTGTGTATTCTAATAGGGCTGGACAGCTATCTGACTGTTGGGCCAGTAGGACCTAGTTAACAAAAATGTGTAATATGTGAGTATTTACCTTGTTGAGCTGGATAGTCAAGTATGATAAATATACTGTGTGAGACTTGAACATTGCCATCAGGGTTGAACCTAAGCCCTGCCACACTGAACTTTTATTTTATTTTTATTTTGAGTCTGTTTTGCCCTTTTATGCTGTTTCTCTTATTGGTATTTTTTCCAGAGAAGGACTTTTTTTTAGTTTGTTTTCAGTTCTTCCTTGAACGAGGCCTGTTTTATATTTCCTATTTCACATTTTGCGCCGTTTGCGCTTCCCAATGTTGAATTAGCAGGCATGATTGCAGCCTTTGGGCTACATCTCAAAGCCCTTTTATCAGGGGTGAAATATTTAGCCAAACGTTGAGATTTATCACTACGTATAACCATGAGGGGGAGAACATGAGGTCCATATAAAGTGCCACTGACCAGTCCTATAGACCGGCCCCCATTTTAGGAACTTATTGTCTTATCATTAATTGATGACAGCCCAGAGGTCTAAAAACCTGTGTGACATGCTTGTTCGGAGTCACTATGTGCCCCAAACACCTTCTTTGTTCAAGTCCACTAGATCTTTGAGGGGATGTTTCCAATGTGGACACTGTTTGGCCTGCAGCAATGTCCTCGCACTGCTTCCTCTGCGTCGGTGGACGGAACTAGGGTATATGATATTAAGGAATATGTGAATTGTGGCACTAGCAATGCGGTATATTATGCCACTTGCGGGTGCCAACTCGTATACATTGGAGTGACATCAAGAGAGATATTCAAACGTGTGAGAGAGCATGTGAGGGACATTGCTGCGACCCCAACAGTGGAGGATCTTACTACATTAAAAACATTGCCCTGTCATTTCAGGACTCACCATGATTGTGACCCAGTTTTGCTGAAAATGCCCTACTCCTTGTTTTTTTTTTTTCAACAAGTAGGTCACTTAATGCTGTGTGTATATCACAGTGTTTATTACTATAGAGGAACATGGCTTATTAACTACACTTTCTATTGATGCGGATCATTATCATGCACTTGCACTTTAGATTATACTGTTGGTATTGTATCCTTATCTGTGGATTGTTGCCTATTATGTCATGACATCTGTCCCTCGTACTACCGTAATCCATCACTCTAAGGAGAATTGTTTTGTTGCAGTAGAAAGGCTTAAAGTACGTTTTTTTGCAAAAAAGGTATGTACCAAGTACCCTGTGTTTATACTGCACTAGCTTTTATTTATTTATTGCAAGGTATCTGGACACACTTTACACATACTTTTTTGTCTTATAGTTGGTTTTTCACTTTATACTGTGTGTAGGGATGAGCGAGTACCGTAGTATTCGGAATCGCTATACCCGCAACGAGAAGGTCCCGGTACTCGGTACTCGTTGCGAGTATAGCGATTCCGAGTACTACTGCAAAAGTTCTGTAAAAGAGAAGAAAAGTGGTTACAAAATAAAAAAAATCGGATACTCACCTTAACTGACGGCTGCACCGGTCAGGTACACCGAGGACTTTTCCATCTGGCCAATCAGGTGACCGCTAGCGATCACGTGATTGTGACGTGGTGGCATCTGATTGGCATGTGAAAGGTCCTTTTCCATGCATAGATGTCCATCGGCCAGTCCCGATGCAGCCGTCAGTTAAGGTGAGTATCTGATTTTTTATTTTGTAACCACTTTTCTTCTCTTTTACAGGACTTTTGCAGTGTATCTATTGATACACTGCAAAAGTACTCGGTACTTGCCACTCCCGAGTAATCCTAATTACTCGGCGAGTAGCGAGTACCCGAATACCGCTACTATTCGGCGAGTAGCCGAATTGTTAGCAGCGCGTTAATCAGCAGGATGTCCACAGCGAGCAACAGAGAATGTTCATTTATTCAGAATTAACAACATGCAGCTTATAACATGAGAATAGGATCAATCTGGTTTCTGGAGAGGGAGAGAGAAAATCTGCTGTGACCTTCAGCTTTCAGCTCCACACTAGAATGTGCATGCAGGGAGCAGGGGGAGGGACATCATGTCTCTGACTGAGGACCCTTTTTTTTTTTTTTTTTTTTTTTTAACTTTGTTGATATCTGAACAATATGCATGCAGACATAAAATCACATCATATTAAACAAACAATAGTTGTTGCAATACATACAGATAAATATGCATTAGGCCAACACCCCCACTCAACAACTACTTATTCTGTTAGTCCCATAGCGGCTCTCAATCCATGGAACCTAGGTCGTGGCAATGCCTTGGTCAAAATGTCAGCTACCATCTTATCAGTCTCACAATAAACAAACTGAATTATGCCACGATCTATCAAATCACGTAGATGATGATATCTGACGTCGATGTGCTTGGTTCTATCACTGATCTTCTCACTGCATGCAAGTTTAATGCATCCTTGGTTGTCCTCATATATCACCATTGGCTGAGTTAACGGTTTACCAAGATCATCCATCAGTTGTCTTAGCCAAATGATCTCCTGACTTCCATAGGCTGCGGACACATACTCAGCTTATGTGGAATAATGCAAAGAAAATAAGTTCATATTCACTTAGAAACAACAATACTAATGTTGTAACTCAGGAAGAGTTCAGAAATCAATATTTGGTGCAGTAACCATGATTTTTAATCACAGCTTTTATGTGTCTTGGCATGCTTTCCACCAGTCTTTCACACTGCTTTTGAGTGACCTTATGCCACTCCTAGGACAAAAATTCACCAAGTTCTTCTTTGTTTGATGGCTTGTGACCATCCATCTTCCTCTTGATTACATTCCAGCGGTTTCCAATGGGGTTCAGGTCTGGAGATTGGGCTGGCCATGACAGGGTCTTGATGTGGTGCTCCCTTCATCCACACATTCATTGACCTAGCTGTGTGGCATGGGGCATTGTCCTGCTGGGAAACCAGTCCTCAGAGTTGGGGAACATTACTGGAGCAGAAGGAAGCAAGTGTTTTTCAAGGATAACCTTGTATGCGACTTGATTCATACGTCCTTTGCAAAGATTAACCTGCCTAATTCTAACCTTGCTGATCATCAGTGATCCTCCACCAAATTTCACAGTGGGTGCAAGACACTGTGGCTTGTATGCCTCTCCAGGTTTCCGTCTAACCATTAGACGACCAGGTGTTGGGCAAAGCTGAAAATTAGACTCATCAGAGAAGATCACCTTACTTCAGACCTCTATGGTCCAATCCTCATGGTCTTTGGCAAACTTGAGCCTGGCTCTTCTTTGCTTCTCATTAATAAAAAGGCTTTTTTTCTAGTTTTACATGGCTAGAGACAGTCACAAGACATCAAACAATGAAGAACTGCTAAAATTTTTGTGCCAGGAGTGGCATAAGGTCACCCAAAAGCAGTGTGAAAGACTGGTGGAAAGCATGCCAAGACACATGAAAGTTGTGATTAAAAATCATGGTTATTCCACCAAATATTGATTTCTGAACTTTTTCTAACTTACAACAAGAGTATTGTTGTTTCCAAATGAATAAGAACTTGTTTTCTTTGCATTATTATATACCTATAAAGAGAAAAATCAGAGAAACTGAAAATTTTGCACTCGTCTCTTAATTTTTACCAGAGCTGTATAAATATGTGAGTTTGAGGCTACGTTCACACATAGCAGTTTTTTTTTGTGCGAGCGCTTTTTGCAGCATTTTGCATCCGCGCAAAAAAGCCCCGTAAAAAACACAGTGAATTCACAGACCGCATTTTTGTACTGGCTCACTTCTTGCCCTAAAGTGCAGGGGAGAAGTGATGTCACACAGAGGAGGAACAATCCTCCCCTGTGTGACGTGTGTGACAGCCTCTTTTGGGTTTCATAGTGTATTAACATACACTACGAAACCCAAATTAAACAAAGGGAAGTGTGTTAAAAATAATAAAGAATGAATAAATACCCTCCGCCGGGTGTTCCAGGAGCTGGGAGATCCACAGGTATCAACCTTCCAGGGCCTGGCAAGATTGCTGATTGGCCGCTCACGGTCATATGATATGTGACGCGCTATGACGCACATATCACATGACCGCGAGCGGCCAATCAGCAATGACAGGTCCTGGAAGGACAGTGCCTGTGTACCTCTCTCGGCTCCCAGCACCCGGAACACCCGGCGGAGAGGAAAGTTTTCATTCTTTATTATTTTTCACACATTTGCCTTAGTTTAATATAGGTTTCACAGTGTATATTAATACACTGTGAAACCCAAATGGGCTGTGACAGATGTGACACAGGGGAGGAGGAACAGGATTGTTCCTCCCCTGTGTGACATCAGCTCCGACGCATTCCTGTTGGAATTGCATATCATCTGAACGGCGATGTGTAATTCCAGCGGTGATAATGGGCTCCTGAGGGATAAAGCGCCGGCGCTGCTGCATAATGAATTGACAAGTCAATTCTTTTTACACCTGCACTTTTTCCCATAAAAGCGCTGCATATTTTTACGCTGTGCCTGTATGGCAAAGTGAATGTCACATTCACTTTGCCGGCAGACACAAGGCACATTGCGCATTTTTGAAAAGCACACGCAAAAAAGCACTCAAAAATGTGCAAAGTGTGAACGTAGCCTGAGACTTACAGTCTGTGTTAAAGTTTTTTTGTACTTCACTCCTTGTATTCTGGACTGTTTCTGCAAACAGGTGTTTTGATACTGCTCCACAGAGACTGGTGACCAGGTCGCAGGCCACTTACCTAAAAGTGTGCGGTATGGAAATACAAGACACTACACATACTCTTGTACAACAGGGCTGGCCAAGTGCAGTCTTCCAGGGCCGCAAACTGCATGTTTTCATGATTTACTTTGTGTTGCACAGGGTGCTGGAATCATTACTTCTGCAGCTGATGAAATAAGCACACGTGAAATGCTAAGGAAATCCTGAAAACTTGCACTGTTTTCAGACCTTGATGACTGGAGAGGGCCACCCTTGCTCTAGAAGTCTCTGTGGAAGTAGCCAGGGGGCAAAAGGAATCCTCGATCCCTTTCACCACAACTGCGGCTATGCATGAACCCTCTTAAGCCCTGTGACCACGCTTCATTGTTTGATGCTTTTTTTGACTCAGATTTTAAGAATCTTCATCAAAATCTGCATGTCTATTCTCAGGCCAGCAAAGTCTATGACAGGTCAGAGGTGCTGTGTCCACATTGTTTTTTTTTCCTTGCACATGTGGTTCAAATTTATTTTTTCCGCCCCAAAATCTGCACCAAATCTGCAAGAAATAAAAACACGTTGACACAGCACTTTTGAACTCTCAGACTAGTTTCAAGATAGACATGCAAATTTTGATGCAGATGATAAAAATCTGCATCAAAAGAGGCATCGAACAGCATATCGTGGGCATTGGGCTTTACAATAATATGTTGGGGTCACGTTCACAGTAAACATCCCCCATTTGCTGTTACAGCAGACACGCAGGCACTGGTTAAAGTGTGACAAGCGGTGCCATTCCAAACATTACTGCAGTTCAGACTTCATTGGTCATATAGGGGCTATCCCGCAAATGTGAACTGCGCTGCACTTCCTGACATCACCGCTCCTCACACACGCTGTCTCATGATATTGCAGATTCGTAGCTCTCACGAAACAGCTAGTGTTACGAGCACTGACTCCACTGAGGTTGTCTCAGGACACACAGCGTGATTCCCTGCTGTTTGATTCCCGCTGAATAACCTGAGACAACCTGAGGAATGTCATAAGGATGTGGGAGGTTCAAGAGAGTGCCCTGGAGCATGGTGAGTGTGACAGCGGCACTGAAGCTTGCTATTTCATGGTGTAGGAAGCTAATGTCTATGCCAAGACAGCAGGGCTCCACTGCCACTGTTTCGCAGCTATTGGGTCCCTTTGAAGGTGTTTTCTAGGCCCTTGATTTTGCCTCCCAATGATTTGAATGAGGTTCAGATATTCGGCAAATATTACGGTGAACATATGCCCATGCGGCAAACCAAACCGAATCCGAACTTCAAAAGGTTCACTCTCTAATTAGCATTCTCCACACCCTATGGGTACACATGCTGTATATCTGACACCATCAATCCCAACTAGAATCACCTCAAATGTATATCTCCTTGCTTCAGCTGGATTCACATAGTGTTTGCCACTATGTTTAGTTGCTCCATTGATGCTTATGTCCAAAAATCCCAGAAAAATAGTATTTGGGTGTATGTGGCAATCAATGAACCATTGATTATAATGATGCAGAAGTGTCATAGTGTGCTCTGCATTGCACCATTTTCAGCTATACATGCCTATCGGAGGCAGGCAGCATGACATAGTCTATTATATCTTACTGCCTACCTCGAATAGGTGTACACGGACTATTGGACAGAGCACAATGTTATGGCGGGTTTACACGTTGCGATATCGTAGTCCAATTTCAATGAAAAGTCACGTGGTTCGATCGTTGGACCCGAGATCGTTCCTGCGTTGTATGGTGTGAACGTCCAATATGATGCAGGAACGATGTCAATGCGATATCGGGGATTGAATGAGCGTGCTATTCAATGCCCCGATATTGAAGGGAGATTGAAGTCGGATCGTGCTGTGTAAACGCCCAACTACGATGCGATTTGAAACGTCACCCATTCACTCCCATGTTAAAGGATCGTTCCTGGTTTGGGAGGCGTAGACATCGCACGGACGTTGTATTCCGATATCGCAGCGTGTAAACATCCAATGCGATGCGGGAGAAACGTGCACTAATTGCGCGCTCCCGCACCATTGAGTTGCAATATCGCAACGATATTGAAGCGTGTAAACCCACCATAACCCTGTCTGCATTATTATAGTCAATGGACTAATTGGCACAAACACCTGAACCTCATTTTTGCAGGGGTTTGAAAGTAAGCTCAGATGTAGCCAATAATGATTGTGGCAAACTCTAAATTTTCTCAGCCTTACGACCCATGTGCACTTTTGGACACCACTGATTAATAGAGTTAGTAAGGGAAGGAAGTAGAGATGGACACATGTATTCAAATGGAATTAAATTCTGCTCCAATTAAAAAAAAAAAAAAGTGCATTCTGACGAATACACATTTTTTTTTTTGTAATTCATTAACAAGGATGAGCAAACTGGACTTTAAAGGTCGGTGTTCATTCCTAACACAGACTTTACAAACATTTCAGTATTCGGGTTCAGATTTCAAGTGCTTTATGTATGCAAATCACTGGAGCGAGCATCGCTGTGCTTGGGTTGGCTTGGTGCTTGACCAGGTGCAAGTCACTTGAAGTGTTTGAACGTCTCGCACTAGGACAAAAATCCGTGTTATCGGATGTAGTGTGAACCAAAAAAGAAAATGAAAAAACCCTGTCCTCCCTTCCCCGGAAGTGCTTTGCTTATGGCTAGCTGTATGTTGGCGGAGATCGGAACTGCCCAATCAGTGACTTCCAATGAGGTTCGGGTCAAGTTTGGGTCCAGAACAGAATATGAAAAGTCTGGCTGAACTCCCAGAACCCAAACTTCCATGGGTCCACTCATCTCTACTCATTAATCATGAATTCAGCAAAATGGTGGGCAGCTATGGCTGCAAACTTGCTGAATAGTAGAGGGCCAGCAGATGGTAATAAAAAAATCATATTCATCTCACTGCTCACCTCTCTAGCCATGCTTGATACCCTCTGCCCTCATGTAGCCACATTGGCTAATCTGCCAAAACACGGGAAATTCAAACACCTATGCTGTAAAAGCAGCAATAAACCCGAACTACATTATAACCCGGGAAATTCAAACAACGCTGCTGTCAAAGCAGCAGTAAACAGATTGGCTCATCTGCCGGCAACCCTATGAAATTCAAACACCGCTGCTTTGACAGCAGCAGCGGTAAACCCGATCTTACTATTAGAACTACCGATCGCTCTATACAGGGCCGGTGTCAGCATCTGGCGCACCCGGGCAAGTTTCCGGGGCCGGACTGCTTGGAGACGGCCCACTGGGCCCCTGAGTGCTAAGGCTAGGGTCACACTTGCATTGTGATCCTAGCATGACGCAAGCGCTAATTATTTAGAAATTTCCACTGCAGCACAAAACATTTAATGCTATGCGCTGCCAACAACTGAGCCCATAAAAACCCGCTGTTTACCTTGCCAACCTATGGGCTCTGTTGTTGGAAGCGCATAGCATTAAACGCGGAAATTTCTAAGTAATTAGCACTTGCGTCAGGCTTTGCCCATACTTAATAATAAGATAATCTATAATAGTCCTGTATTTCAAATACATATTTAAGGGAAGGATCTCAGATTTATAAAGGGTGGTAACTGGACACAACCCATGGCACAGTCCTTTAGGGACTGACCAAAAGCTGTCAGTGCGCAACCTATGTGGATGACTGCAAATGGTTAATCTGCAATCACCACACAGCAACACACATACACTAGCCCAACCCTCATTCATACGCACATTCACACCAGTCCACTACCCAAATCAAACAATTTTTCTCCAGAACTCATAGAATGGTTATTAATTGCTATTTATTATACGAAGAAACATATAAAAAAAGTTGGCCCATATTATATGTTACAAAACAGTTATGGTACCTTTACACGCCGCGACGGCAGGCTGGATACATCGCGCTACAGGCTACAAATGTAGCTTGTAGCGTCAATGTAGCCCGTCGTAGCGGCGTCTGAAGACGCGACGCTACAGCCGGCGACAGATACATCTGTTTATGGGCTCTGCTCGAAAACAGATGGCTATATCGCCGATGGTAGCGAGCTGTATCGGCGTGTAAAGAAGCAACGGAAGGGAACTCTGGACACCCTGCGCTGTAGCTGCAATGTAGCTAAGGCATGACCTCGGCTCCGTCTTACCGCGCCCCATGTGCGATCATTGGTGGAAGCTTCTGCATGCCGATTGGCCCTTGCCGCACAGCCCTCCATCTTGGATGAGCTGTCCCTTCAGCACTACACATACGCGCCGTATGCACGATCATACCTTAGTACAATTACGCGGCCCACAACTTACGGGAAACCAAACCAAATGGTCCATGATTCTCATATACAGTGTGCACATCCTGTAAACACATAATGAATAATGCTGGACACTATGCTGGACACAGCGGTGAAGTATGTTACAGACCGCCATGCCTTATTGAAATGCAGATGACTGCTAAAAGTGTCCCTTCAGTGCCTGCGCGCAACTCACACAGTGATGCACGTATACCCACACCGCATCGAAGAACATTACTCACTACACAGCGCACAGGCTTGCTGTACGCATCGCTATATGGGTGTTGTTTAGTAGGTGCCGCCGAAGTGGTTCGCCCGTGTCTGCGCGTAGGGCTCGTTCAAAATGTGCGTGACCCCGAACGAAGCCGTAATGACGTCATTACGATAGTTACAGTTTCACTCTGCCTGCAAGGAGCAGCTCAAAACTCTGCACAGACCTTTTGCAGGCATGGCGGCCGGTACCCGCGCTGCAACTTGGGGCATGGCGGAGTTGATAATCCTGATAGATTATTGTGACCGTTGGGACTATTGGGGCCACCATCACCACCGGCACCCCAGGTTGCGCAATCGGTGCACCGTCCGCCGGATCCAGCGGGCCCTGATCCGCAAACTGGGGGTAGAGCGGCAAGTCAAGCAGATCCAGAAGAAGATCGCAGACTTGAAACAAAAGAGCCCGGGTCGCATACTGGACATCCGTGCCAGGATTGCCAGGCTGCGTGGTGAGTAATAGTTGGGGTCAAACACACACCGCCACATGTGCATGTCCCACAATACTCAAAAATGGATGGCAACATATGACAAGGGACAGTGTGGCCTACACAATCCTAAACATCTTCAGAGTGTTGTGGTCCTCCAGTCAGCACACTCAATTTTACACACGCACAGTACATGCATACAACGTCAGGGTATGCATCCAGCATCACCTGGTTGAGGCTAAGTTAGCTGTCAAATACATAGCCACATGACATATATGTATGGGAACAATGTGTTTGTACGATTTTAGCACTTTTTTCTTTTTTCTTCGGGAATAGCTTCAGAATCATCATCTGAAGAAGGGCCCCATGCCCCACCCCCAGGTGGCCCATCCACAACACCCCCACATCTGCCTGAAGTGGCACCCTTGGCCACAAGCTCCACACATTCCCCCGGGCCTCAGGAGCAAGACCTGCCATCACCTACCGGGACAGAGGACCTGGAGGAGCAGTCAGCACCTGGCAGCCCGCTTGAGTGTGACGAGGTGTCGTCATCTGGTTGGCTGGAGGAGGACGAGATCACCTCCCCACAGGAGGGCCAGGAGCTGGAAGCACCTGTTGGGCCAGAGGAGGGTGTGCCTTGTAGTCCAGGATCCCTGTTACCATCAAACCACGTAATGTGGCCACGGAGCCCCAGGCAGGGAGTAACACCACCTCCCACTGTCTCCAGCTCAGTGGCGAGTCCTGGGGTGACCATGTCCCCACACAGTGACTATGGTGGTAAGTGTGTTATGTTGCCACATACACCCTGCACACTGATCCATTAATTTCATCTTGCACAACACGATTTCAGTCCACAAAGTTAACAATGTGGTTTAACTATTCATGCAGATGGTGAACGTGCGGGTTCATCTGGATGGAGCTTGAGCCCATCTCTGTCCCCGTCTGATGTTGATGTGGATTTAGAGGAACAGGGTAAGTGGATGGTTGTGTGCAGTCCTGCCTACCCATCACCAGCGACTGCTGTGTCCTAAAGTGTGTGTTTACTCCCAATACAGGTGCCCCTACCATGGAGGAATTTGTCGTTGCCCATCAGGCGTTTGTGTCCCGCATGACCAGGGCTTTGCAGCGTGGCCTGCAGGACCTTGCACGGCTGGGTCAAATGCTGGAGGGCCTATGTCCAGAACATGGATCCCAGCCATGAAGTTGCTGGCTGCATTTTATTCAGGCCAAACATGGCCACAAAAAACTGTTGTCCTAGTTGGACGCTAAAAAATTACCCAAGTTGCCTTGTTGGCTTAAAAATGTGGTAATGTGTTTTTTTTTTTTTTTTGCCCCCGTTGGGCTATTTTCTTATAGTGTCCCACATTGGGACCATGAGGAGTGTGGACTGGCCATCCCTTTGGCTTCTGTACCTATACTGTCCCACATTGAGACCATGAGGAGTGTGGACTGCCCATCCCTTTGGCTTCTGTACCTATACTGTCCCACATTGGGACCATGAGGAGTCTTGGATGGCTACACCTATGTGGAAGCTGCATTATGTGTATTGTGGCATATGGCTTACACACATGTATGTAGCGAATAAAATGTTTGTTTACCTTTGTATTTTGGCTCCTCATGTCATCATTGGGTGGAAAACATGTTCTACAGGTAAATATCTCACACACATTACCACACCTCTTTGTGAAAGTGCTAACACAGTACAAAGGAACCTATGGTCGTCCTACTCTGAGGCCATTGGCCCATATTGTGTGGCCTGGCCCAAGCTATATTGTGCACAACATCATTCACCCACGCTGCCCCCCCAACCCATATACCAAAAAGACCACACAATTGAGTATCCTCCAAAATTTAATAAAGTCAAAAAGGTAAAGTAACAAAGAAATCATATTAAGCAAGTCTGCTAAAAAGTAATCCAAAAAAAACACGTAGAAACAAAAGTAGGTTCCTACAGATGCAAAAGTCCAGAGTGCCAATTTGGTGCATTGGCTACTAGTGTCCAAATTATTCATCTTCTGTCGGCTCTGACAATGCCGCATCCCCCCTCCTCTCAGGGCAGCCCCGACCTGCCTGAGAACGTCTTGTTGTACGACGACGTGTTGGGGGGGGATGGGGTGACTGTGGCGGGGCCGGTCTTCTCACGGGCCGAGATGGGGCAGCTGGGGAAAGGGGCCACAAGGTGTGTTGCATGGGGGGGGGGACGTGGCAGCCCCATTGAAGGGCCCCATCATCGGCAGCATCAGCGGCATTGTTGAAGACCCTCAGAAGGATCTTTTTCTGGAGCGGCTCCATCCCTCGCATTCTGTCGCTCATGTAGAGGGCGTTGCTGTCGATGTGGGTCCGCTGTTCATCCAACAGCACGCGTCGGGCCCAGGCGCCCAGCTCCGTCTCGGGTGGTGCAGGACATCGGCGGCGACGGATCCTGGAGCTGGGCCCTGGGCCCGGACCCACATCACTCGCCCCGCCCTCCTGCTCAGCCCCAGATGTCATGGGCTGAGCATCATCAGCGACAGAATGCTCCGCAATGGAGCCGTCCTCTTCTGGGGCCTGTGGGGGGGAGAGGAAACAAAAGAAAACATTAGTGACGGCAAGGACCACACCATACCATGGACACAGGACACAATATACCACTCCCACTAAAGTAAAGGCACTAACAAAATATATGGAAGGAATCTACAAACAGCAACCCACCAAACTTTTACAACAACCAAACCTGTATTGCGCCTGGACACTCACCTCTACGATTCCCGGTACTCAGCACAATACAGATTTAGGTGTCAGTCACAGAGAGCCGTAAACCAATTAGTACATGTCACCACAACACCTTGATACTGGGGGCTGGGCTGCCCAAACACAGAAGGTGGCCACCTTCCCATTTGTAATACAAATATGATGTCAAACCACCAAACCTTAAAATAACTAAAACCCACTTGCACCAGAGCCAACACACATGTGTGGCAGCAAAATTTAGTACATGGCAGTATGTGCCTCTTTCATTTTAATCCAATAATAATTAAAACCACATTACACATGTCATTTTTCCAGTACCGATATTTGGTGGTAATGCTATTTTGGAATGCGGCTCTCTGCGTAAAAATCATATAATCCACAATCATGGAAGGAGGGCAGATTCACAGACAGAAAAAGGTTTCCCACACCAAGGCCGAAAATGTGTCAAAAGTGTGCTAGTTCTTGTTTGGGCAAAACACACATGTGAAGGCAACATTGTGGGGCAACACTGTAACACGATTACCCACCTCCTGTGGCGCAGATGGTGATTCATCCGGGCCTACATGGGACGCAGCAACGGGGCGGTTGGTGGTCTTTCGACGCGAGCTCCCCTCGCCCAGGATGAAGGTGAAGAGGGGATAGTACCATAGGGTAGGTGATGGTACCTCCTCAGCTCCAGCTCCTGAGCGACGGCGCAGGTAGTCATTGTGAGCCCGCATGAACGACTGCCGCATGTTTTTGATTTTTAAGGCCACCGCATGCTGGTCCCAACTCTTGCCTACCCTTGACTCCAAGCGATTGGCTAGAGCCACAAGAGTCCTGTAGGCCTCGGACCTCGCTGCCTGGTTTTTATATTGAGGCAGCGAGCTGCGCCACAAACATTCGTGCCGCTGATACTCCGTGAGAAGCTGGGTTTCAAATTCCACAGTACACCTCGGCATCTGGGGAAGACAAAACACAGCCAATCCAGACCGTCACGACACAAGCCATATGGATCTGTCAAAACCTTGTGATCATTATTTACATGCTCATAAGGTTCTCATGTCCATTATAGGCAGCAATAACTGTTATTACAACTTGCCCAATGTGTGCCATTTGCACAATGTCACACCGGTCCTAAGTAAAAGACATATGTGACACAATTACACATGTCAGGTACTCTGTGGCCCCCTAAACATGTATGAAACCTCATGTAACACCCCACTGTCTATATGAAAACAACACCTGGAGACGGTGTGTGCGTACCAACCTGTAGGCCAACATGTGAGCAAAGACATTGTGTGGTAGCTACTACCTTTGTAATGAGCAAAATGGTTAACATTAAGCAGATGAGAAAGGAGGGCGTGGTTTGTGGGAAGACTGCACATACTACATGTAATGTGCAAACACATCATCATGTAGTTGTGTGGCCATCCATGGGACTACAATTGTAACAAAGGTAACAAGAATCCCAGCAATGAAGGGACCAATAATTGCAGGCATCAAATGCTGATGTGCCTGACAGTTCTAAATCTCTACTTTATATGTTTGACTCACAAATTACATCAAAGGCCAAATGTATACGCACACAATACCAGTTGAGGCTCTACCTGGCTATTACCATACACTAGAAAAACTGACCCATCTGTCTAATTAGAGGGCCACAATTAAAGGCCGTATCAAACATGCCCATACACACAATGCCTAAGCGGCCGCCAATACAAGCATCAGCGTCCCGTGCACTTTCATAGAAACCGCTAAAGAGGCTTACCGTCAGAGCAGCAGAAGATAGGCAGGACACTAGTAGCTCAATGCACATGGACCTCTGGACAAGGTGTAGTGGCCATTGGCCTGCCTTTATAGTCCGCTAAACCAATCACAACGGACACAATTACGCACAGCGTAATGGGACACCTGGGGCCGCAATTAACCTCCGCTAATTGGTGGAGATCGCTGAATCGTGATAGGTTGGCGGCCCTTTAAAAGGTCCGCATGCCGGCAAACATTACGCTTGCTGGCCAGACCCATTAAGTAAGTATCTGTGGACACACATGGAAATGGCGGGGTGTGGGTGCATATGTTGTTATTTGCGACCGCAGGACACTGTTTTAGCGTAGTGTATAGGGGTCTGTATTGCTGGGGAAGATATAGTGTACTGTGTGGACTTGGAGTAGGCATTTGGTTTGGTGCTTATGAATATTTGAACATATACATTGCTGTGTTTGTTTCCAGACACCATACAGGAGTTTGGCTGCAGGACTGTAGACAGAAATGTGTGACTCCTGTCACCTGGATCAATTTCTGCATACTGGTTGTGGCCAATGGAGACTGGGTCGAACGGGGATAGGATGAGACATGGCTTGGAGGTGTGGCACTCAAGACATAACATAGATGGTTCGGACAAATGCCACCAGCAAAAACATATGTAACCATGGGTACCCAACCTCACTCATGTGCTCAGTTGTTGGCTTCTTGTAAGCTTACTTGACCAGCCTATCGGGGTACGTATTGTGTGTTTTACCTCCCAGAATAGTAAATGGCCACATTTTCATTATGGTCTGTGTAATGGCATCTGCAAATTTGTTATCATACATTATTGGTGACACATGTCCCTTTCTAACTCACCTAGGTGCAGATGTTTTACTTTGACAAACTCCCATAGAAGTTGATGTAGAGGAGGCCATTATCATTGGGCGTCTTCCATTTTGTTTGGGGTGACTACTGGGTGTTTGCCTTTCCTGGCTTCAGGGATGTGTTTCGGGGCCTGACGCAAGTTCCCCTCCAGTTGGCTATAGTGTGTCCTCAAAAATAGGTGTGGCTTGCTTAACCTGCTGACATTGGCACATATTGTTCTACCTACTCATGTTGTGGTTTCTCATCTACAGGTGCTGATATTGAGGATGCAGAATATCCATGACCGCAATGTTATCGTGGCTCTTGCGTTGGTGGAAGAGCAAATGTGGTATCAGGATCGGTATGAAAGGTTGATGAGGCGCAGACAGCGGCGGTTGTGGACCCGTGATTGGCTTCTCAGGCGGGAAACCCGGGGCCACATGCAGCTGTTGCGGGAGCTGGAGATTAACTGTCCTGATGATTACCGAAACTATCTCCGTATGCCCGAGGACTGTTTCACCTTCCTATTGGAGCGTGTAGGGCCAATGATAGCGCGTCAGGACACTATAATGCGCCCATCAGTATCACCTGCTGAGCGGTTGGCGATCACTTTGCGGTTCCTGGCTACAGGGCAGTCCATGACATCACTCACATACATGTCACGTGTCTCCCTGCCCCTGCTGAGCCGCCTGATCCCTGAAACGTGTTGGGCCATCTGGAGAGCTCTGCAGCCAGCCTACATGAAAATGCCAGAAACAGCCGCAGAATGGCTGGAAGTAGCCCGAGGGTTTGAAACCCGGTGGAACTTCCCCAACTGTGGCGGGGCATTGGATGGTAAGCACGTGAGGATTACCAAACCTGCCAACTCTGGCTCTTTGTTTTTCAATTACAAAGGGTATTGTAGTATAATCCTCATGGCTGTAGTCGATGCCAACTATGAGTTCCTCTACGTGGATGTTGGAATGAACGGTCGCAACTCAGATGGGGGTGTGTTTGCCCGAAGCTCCTTGGCAACACTACTAGGGAATGGTGGGCTAAACTTACCCTCAAATGACCACACGACCGAACATCTCAACTTTGCGTTTGTGGCGGATGAAGCATTCCCACTTCAGGAGCACCTACTGCGGCCATATCCACAGAGGGCCCTTACTTCTGAGAGACGCATTTTCAACTACCGGCTATCCCGGGCCCGCCGTGTAGTTGAAAATGCGTTTGGGATAATGCCGAATAGATTCCGGATTTTTCATATGGCTATGCATATGAAACCGGAGTCTATTGACGCGGTAGTGGTGGCCTGCTGTGTGCTGCATAACTTCCTGCGTCGTAGGGATAGGCCATCATACACGCCAGGAGGTTATGTAGATCATGCAGACGCTACAACAGGGGAGCTCCGTCCAGGGTCTTGGCGTGATGAGGGCCATGTGATTGTGCCACTCCAGCCGCAGAGCCATGGCCGCACTCGGCAGGAGGCCAGGGACAGTAGAGACGCTTACTGCTCCTACTTCAATGGGTCTGGTGCAGTGAGCTAGTAGTCAATACAAAAACCCGGCACTCAAAGGTATGATGAGAAAAATTGAAAACACATCAGACGGTGTAGAAAGAATGAACTGTGTTTTTATTATTTTCTTGCAGTCGAGCACGGTGTACAGTGTAACGTTTCGGCTTTTATAGCCTTCTTCAGACACTGATTTTACACTAGATTCAAGTACAAATAACAAAAAAATGTCATAAATCAAATAACAAAGAGGTATCTCTTCACATAAATGGATACAAGAGTCGAAAATAAAAAACACAGTTACAACAAATCAAACAAGAGTATCCAGAACGTTTCACAATGGTGCGAAGAACACATGGTAAAGCAAGACTAAGCATACCTAGGTGCGTTTTTTGTGCTAAGAGGAAACTGCAACGTGGATAAATGAAAACAATGTCACAACTCTGTGTGTAGAAAAAAACATACAATTATTACCACATAATTGAATGTACATCCATGTAAACATACGTGCTGTCGCAGGTAAGCTATAGCATGCAGGGAGTGAAAAAACTACGTAACAAAAGACCATTTGAAATAAAAAATGAAAAAAAGGGGGGGGGTTGGACAAAGGAAAGTAAATCTCCCAAAAAGGGAAAAGTGGGGTCATATATGATTGGGCTTACCATAAGGCTCTAGGTAAGTACAATGTATGGGGTCATCTGTATCAGAATGTCAGGGGAAATCCACTTGGTTCTATAGTGATCACGTGGAACAACGATGAGCTCCTTATACTAATGTAGTCAATAGGATTCTGTGTATATAAAACAATAAGGGGTAGATTCTGCCATCCAAGTAATTATAAAACAATCAAAGTCAAACACTGGAAGTTTTACCTGGAGCTTACGTCCGTGGGTCTATATACTGTTATGGTTCTAAGTACCCCATAAATGGTCTGAAAGTGAGTCCGGACAAATGAGCATATTATAGCACTACATTAAAGTGGCAAATAGTCTAAGACAAGGGAAATGATCATGCTGAATATGAAAGAATAGTTAAAGAAACAGACCTTATAGATCACATAGTCTCTCAGTAACTTCTAGAAATGTATCTCACTAACAAGACTACCTGGGGATGAACAAAGCATAAACCGTCACTAAAAAACTCTTGGTGACATATATCTCATGCATATTGTACACATATTGCATAGTGTCTACCTTGAAGAAAGAAGAAGATATGGTAAGCCCCTGGCTTCTAATAGTGCCCCACAAGGACTGTGCAACATGAAGGGTGAAAATGCCTGCAAATGAAGCATAAACAATGAAAAACGGCAGAGTCAGGGTTAAGTGCCCAAACCATGCTTATTACCTTAGGCAGAGCGGCTGTGTAGCGTGCTGGGGTGGTGGGGATAGTGTGTCTGTAACTGGGGACCTATATAGTGGGTGCCCAGGTGCTGTGCATCGCCGTAATGAGCACAGAACGCTTCCTGCTTCCTGCCACTGGAACGCAGGAAGCGATCTGAATTGAGACGCAAGCGGCCCGTACTGCGCATGCGCGGGGCGTGACATTGCTGGTGATGTGTCTGGTGACCGTGGATCCCGCCTCCCTCTCGGCTCCATCAGAATCTCTGCCAGGAGAAGGAAAGACATAATTAGTGCACACGTTTAGAAGCATAGGAGCTACAAAAGAAAAAAAGCAATGCACTGAGTGCATGGAGATGTGGTGGTATAATACAAAGAGCAGGAAAATGGTCATATACCATATTATAAACAATGGTGAGGTATAGATATTGCATGATTAGGACCTGGCAACAGATGTGGACTAGTGAAAGGCATTATTGTGTTACAGATATCTGTTTTATATATGAGCCCACCTGACCATCCTGTACCTTGTATACATATCCTCCATAGATAATGAAAAAACATGCAGAAATATATGTTATACAACAACACATGTACACATGTACTGATGAGATATTAAAGACAACCAGGTCGCAGTGTAATCAATCGAATGTCAAAAAACTCCATTATTATTTTAGAAATATGTACTTGTTGAGATGGAGGCTTCAGCTAAAAATTCGTCAGAATAAGTAGTATACGTCAATTTACTTAGAAAGTAGTACGTCATGTTCCCTATTAAGTCCATGTGGTGCTAACGTCTGTAGCTGGTGGATCCAATAGGATTCCCGTTCCTTCAGTCTTTGGACCCTATTACCACCTCGTCTACCCACAGTGACCTGTTCGATGATTTGAAACTTTAATTGGGCAACGGTGTGTCGGTGTTCGCTGAAATGGTGCGGTATGGGTAAAATGTCTTGTTTGCACCGAATTGTCGACTTATGCTTCCCAATGCGGTCTCGGGCATGCTGGGTAGTCTCCCCAACATACCCGAGGCCGCAGGGGCATTTGATGAGATACACCACAAAAGTGGTGTCACATGTGAAAAATCCTTTTATCGGGTATGCTTTTCCAGTTCTCGGATGAGTGAAAAATTGTCCTTTGGTAACATTCGAGCAATGGACACACCCCAGGCAAGGGAATGTGCCATGTCGTGGAGTTGACAGAAATCGTTGAATTCGTGGTGGTCTCTGTGAACCTATGTCAGCCCGCACTAGTCAATCTTTCAGATTGTTGGGGCGTTTGTAACATACCAATGGTAAATTACTGAACTCAGGAATACCTGGGTAAGCCTTTCCTAGGAGAGGCCAATGTTTACGGAGTATCCCGTACAAGGGCTTGTTGTAAGGGTGATATGTGTTCACAAAGGCCACTCTAGGTGTTTGGTTGCCCATTCCTCTGGGTTGTGTGAGCTGTGGGAGAGCATACCGTGGAGGATAACCTCGAGTGAGAAATTTGCGTGTCATCTCATCCTGTCTATCCTTGCATTTGATCGGATCCGACACAATCCGTTTTACCCTAAGATGCTGCAATTTCGGTAAGGATTGTTTCATATGTGGTGGGTGGCAACTCGTGAAATGTAGCAGGCTGTTTCTATCGATAGGTTTGGTATATAAGTCAGTGCTTATCCTGCCGGTGGGGTCAATCAAGATCAATGTGTCCAGAAAATTAATAGTGGTTTTATGGTGATGTAATGTGAAATTCAGGCCGGACACCGATGTGTTGAGGTGATTGCAAAAGTCCATGAGAGTATCTGTATCACCCTTCCATAACAGGAACACATCATCAATGTAGCGTCGCCAGAGAACCGCATATGTTCTATAGAGGGGGTGTGTGTACACAAAATCCTCCTCGAACTTGGACATATAGATATTTGCGTACGGCGGCGCTACATTGCTGCCCATTGCGGTGCCCTTGCACTGGACATAGTATTGATCTTGAAAAAGAAAAACATTTTTGGTTAACACCAGATTCAGAAGGTCACTACAGAACATTTTTTGTGTATCAGAGAAGCTAGTGTACTTATTCAAAAACCAAGACACAGCATCAAGGCCTCCGGTATGACCGATACTTGTGTATAGGCTTGTAACATCCATGGTAACAAGCCAACAACCTGGTGGTACTGGTTGGATATCCTGTAGTATTGATAGGAAATGTCCGGTATCCTTAATAAAGGAGGGGGTCTGTGGTATCAGGGGGGATAAGATCTTTTCAATGGTTCTCGCTAGGGGGAAAGAATGGAATCAGTGGAAGCCACTATGGGTCTTCCTGGTGGCCTATACAAATTCTTATGTATTTTAGGAAGGGTGTAAAACACAGGTGTGATAGGATGATGGTTAACGAGAAAGTCCGCAAGCTTCGAGTCAATGATTTGTTGAGATAGATAATGATCCACCTTCTCCATAATCAATCGTTTTATGGAGAAAGTAGGATCCCTGTCAATGGGTAAGTATGTCGAACGGTCGGATAGTTGTGTCAAAATCTCTTCTATATAGTAGGCTTTATCTAGTATCACTAAGGCCCCGCCCTTATCGGCAGGTTTAATAATCAGGTCTTTGCGGTCTCTAAGGCTCCTGAGAGCCTGTCGCTCAGCAACAGTGAGATTCTGTCTGACTTGTAGGTCCCCTTTACTGACATCTTTCAGCCATTTGTCTACGTCTGCCTTAACCAAGGCTATGTACGTTTCTATAGGGTGATATTTAGTCGGGGGCATGAATAAGCTAGGTTTCCTTAATCCCAAGTCATGTGAGGTAAAACATGCGTGAGTAGTTGCTAAATCACTGGACCCCAAAGTCTCCCCTGTGTTTGCAAAATGTGATTTAAGTCTCAGTGTCCTATAAAAGCGATTGAGCTCCTGTTCAATGGTAAAGGTATCAAAGAAGGGGGTGGGACAGAAGGAGAGCCCCTTCTGCAAGACCCCCATCTCTGTTGGTGATAAGTACTGTGAAGAAATGTTGAAAACCAAGTTTTCATTACCTGCGACCTGGTCGTCATACGGTGTGGGCCTGGGGCGCCTCGGTCCCCTCCGCGTCTTCCTCATCCGCGTCTTTGGCCTAAAAAAACGCTGTTGTGGATAAACTGGATAAGGTAGGTATGGTACGTTGTAGCTGCTGTCTCCGCTGTCCGATGAGGTATAGCCTGATGGAGGGGCAATGCCTGCTGGTATATCTCCACATCGCCACCTATACACTTGACCCCTTGAGTAGTCTTCTTGATCCCTTGTGAATTTAGCCCGTTTTCGGGCTTGTAGATTCTTCCTGAATTCTCCCAAAGATTTGGATGTCCTGGCTTTTAGTGCACTGAGTTCAGTGGATGAGAGAGTGTTGGCTAGTTGTTCTTCTATAGACTGAATATTAGCTGTAAGTTCCTCCAACTCGTTTTGTAATGATTCTATAGTTAGAACAATAATGTCCATTGAGCATTTATTCAAAATGCCTTCGAATTTTTCACAATAGTCGGGCTCGTCGCTGAAAAGAGTGGGTCTTAGATGCACCCGAAGTCCACGTGGGATCCTCTTGACCCTGTGATACTCTATCAAGGTGTGAAGATGTAACTCGAGAGCAGTCCGTCTTCGTAATTCTTTTTCGTACTCCTTGTTCCTTGTCTCGTCTGCAGAGACCGTAAGAAAAGGATCTGTAGCTGTCGTTCTAGCTATAATACCAGTAGTTTCGGCTTCGGTAAATGCAAAAGTGGTGAACGACATAGGGACTGTAGTCATCACAGGAGCTCAGACAAAAATAGTCACTAATAGCAATAAAGGTCCGGCTACTCCGTGTTTTTGGTGCCCAGGGAGAAAATAGTCCAATTGTCAATACAAAAACCCGGCACTCAAAGGTATGATGAGAAAATTTGAAAACACATCAGACGGTGTAGAAAGAATGAACTGTGTTTTTATTATTTTCTTGCAGTCGAGCACGGTGTACAGTGTAACGTTTCGGCTTTTATAGCCTTCTTCAGACACTGATTTTACACTAGATTCAAGTACAAATAACAAAAAAATGTCATAAATCAAATAACAAAGAGGTATCTCTTCACATAAATGGATACAAGAGTCGAAAATAAAAAACACAGTTACAACAAATCAAACAAGAGTATCCAGAACATTTCACAATGGTGCGAAGAACACATGGTAAAGCAAGACTAAGCATACCTAGGTGCGTTTTTTTGTGCTAAGTCCTTGTGGGGCACTATTAGAAGCCAGGGGCTTACCATATCTTCTTCTTTCTTCAAGGTAGACACTATGCAATATGTGTACAATATGCATGAGATATATGTCACCAAGAGTTTTTTAGTGACGGTTTATGCTTTGTTCATCCCCAGGTAGTCTTGTTAGTGAGATACATTTCTAGAAGTTACTGAGAGACTATGTGATCTATAAGGTCTGTTTCTTTAACTATTCTTTCATATTCAGCATGATCATTTCCCTTGTCTTAGACTATTTGCCACTTTAATGTAGTGCTATAATATACTCATTTGTCCGGACTCACTTTCAGACCATTTATGGGGTACTTAGAACCATAACAGTATATAGACCCACGGACGTAAGCTCCAGGTAAAACTTCCAGTGTTTGACTTTGATTGTTTTATAATTACTTGGATGGCAGAATCTATCCCTTATTGTTTTATATACACAGAATCCTATTGACTACATTAGTATAAGGAGCTCATCGTTGTTCCACGTGATCACTATAGAACCAAGTGGAGTTCCCCTGACATTCTGATACAGATGACCCCATACATTGTACTTACCTAGAGCCTTATGGTAAGCCCAATCATATATGACCCCACTTTTCCCTTTTTGGGAGATTTACTTTCCTTTGTCCAACCCCCCCCCCTTTTTTTCATTTTTTATTTCAAATGGTCTTTTGTTACGTAGTTTTTTCACTCCCTGCATGCTATAGCTTACCTGCGACAGCACGTATGTTTACATGGATGTACATTCAATTATGTGGTAATAATTGTATGTTTTTTTCTACACACAGAGTTGTGACATTGTTTTCATTTATCCACGTTGCAGTTTCCTCTTAGCACAAAAAACGTACCTAGGTATGCTTAGTCTTGCTTTACCATGTGTTCTTCGCACCATTGTGAAACGTTCTGGATACTCTTGTTTGATTTGTTGTAACTGTGTTTTTTATTTTCGACTCTTGTATCCATTTATGTGAAGAGATACCTCTTTGTTATTTGATTTATGACATTTTTTTGTTATTTGTACTTGAATCTAGTGTAAAATCAGTGTCTGAAGAAGGCTATAAAAGCCGAAACGTTACACTGTACACCGTGCTCGACTGCAAGAAAATAATAAAAACACAGTTCATTCTTTCTACACCGTCTGATGTGTTTTCAATTTTTCTCATCATACCTTTGAGTGCCGGGTTTTTGTATTGACTATTGGACTATTTTCTCCCTGGGCACCAAAAACAGGGAGTAGCCGGACCTTTATTGCTATTAGTGACTATTTTTGTCTGAGCTCCTGTGATGACTACAGTCCCTATGTCGTTCACCACTTTTGCATTTACGGAAGCCGAAACTACTGGTATTATAGCTAGAACGACAGCTACAGATCCTCTTCTTACGGTCTCTGCAGACGAGACAAGGAACAAGGAGTACGAAAAAGAATTACGAAGACGGACTGCTCTCGAGTTACATCTTCACACCTTGATAGAGTATCACAGGGTCAAGAGGATCCCACGTGGACTTCGGGTGCATCTAAGACCCACTCTTTTCAGCGACGAGCCCGACTATTGTGAAAAATTCGAAGGCATTTTGAATAAATGCTCAATGGACATTATTGTTCTAACTATAGAATCATTACAAAACGAGTTGGAGGAACTTACAGCTAATATTCAGTCTATAGAAGAACAACTAGCCAACACTCTCTCATCCACTGAACTCAGTGCACTAAAAGCCAGGACATCCAAATCTTTGGGAGAATTCAGGAAGAATCTACAAGCCCGAAAACGGGCTAAATTCACAAGGGATCAAGAAGACTACTCAAGGGGTCAAGTGTATAGGTGGCGATGTGGAGATATACCAGCAGGCATTGCCCCTCCATCAGGCTATACCTCATCGGACAGCGGAGACAGCAGCTACAACGTACCATACCTATCTTATCCAGTTTATCCACAACAGCGTTTTTTAGGCCAAAGACGCGGACGAGGAAGACGCGGAGGGGACCGAGGCGCCCCAGGCCCACACCGTATGACGACCAGGTCGCAGGTAATGAAAACTTGGTTTTCAACATTTCTTCACAGTACTTATCACCAACAGAGATGGGGGTCTTGCAGAAGGGGCTCTCCTTCTGTCCCACCCCCTTCTTTGATACCTTTACCATTGAACAGGAGCTCAATCGCTTTTATAGGACACTGAGACTTAAATCACATTTTGCAAACACAGGGGAGACTTTGGGGTCCAGTGATTTAGCAACTACTCACGCATGTTTTACCTCACATGACTTGGGATTAAGGAAACCTAGCTTATTCATGCCCCCGACTAAATATCACCCTATAGAAACGTACATAGCCTTGGTTAAGGCAGACGTAGACAAATGGCTGAAAGATGTCAGTAAAGGGGACCTACAAGTCAGACAGAATCTCACTGTTGCTGAGCGACAGGCTCTCAGGAGCCTTAGAGACCGCAAAGACCTGATTATTAAACCTGCCGATAAGGGCGGGGCCTTAGTGATACTAGATAAAGCCTACTATATAGAAGAGATTTTGACACAACTATCCGACCGTTCGACATACTTACCCATTGACAGGGATCCTACTTTCTCCATAAAACGATTGATTATGGAGAAGGTGGATCATTATCTATCTCAACAAATCATTGACTCGAAGCTTGCGGACTTTCTCGTTAACCATCATCCTATCACACCTGTGTTTTACACCCTTCCTAAAATACATAAGAATTTGTATAGGCCACCAGGAAGACCCATAGTGGCTTCCACTGATTCCATTCTTTCCCCCCTAGCGAGAACCATTGAAAAGATCTTATCCCCCTGATACCACAGACCCCCTCCTTTATTAAGGATACCGGACATTTCCTATCAATACTACAGGATATCCAACCAGTACCACCAGGTTGTTGGCTTGTTACCATGGATGTTACAAGCCTATACACAAGTATCGGTCATACCGGAGGCCTTGATGCTGTGTCTTGGTTTTTGAATAAGTACACTAGCTTCTCTGATACACAAAAAATGTTCTGTAGTGACCTTCTGAATCTGGTGTTAACCAAAAATTTTTTTCTTTTTCAAGATCAATACTATGTCCAGTGCAAGGGCACCGCAATGGGCAGCAATGTAGCGCCGCCATACGCAAATATCTATATGTCCAAGTTCGAGGAGGATTTTGTGTACACACACCCCCTCTATAGAACATATGCGGTTCTCTGGCGACGCTACATTGATGATGTGTTCCTGTTATGGAAGGGTGATACAGATACTCTCATGGACTTTTGCAATCACCTCAACACATCGGTGTCCGGCCTGAATTTCACATTACATCACCATAAAACCACTATTAATTTTCTGGACACATTGATCTTGATTGACCCCACCGGCAGGATAAGCACTGACTTATATACCAAACCTACCGATAGAAACAGCCTGCTACATTTCACGAGTTGCCACCCACCACATATGAAACAATCCTTACCGAAATCGCAGCATCTTAGGGTAAAACGGATTGTGTCGGATCCGATCAAATGCAAGGATAGACAGGATGAGATGACACGCAAATTTCTCACTCGAGGTTATCCTCCACGGTATGCTCTCCCACAGCTCACACAACCCAGAGGAATGGGCAACCAAACACCTAGAGTGGCCTTTGTGAACACATATCACCCTTACAACAAGCCCTTGTACGGGATACTCCGTAAACATTGGCCTCTCCTAGGAAAGGCTTACCCAGGTATTCCTGAGTTCAGTAATTTACCATTGGTATGTTACAAACGCCCCAACAATCTGAAAGATGGACTAGTGCGGGCTGACATAGGTTCACAGAGACCACCACGAATTCAACGATTTCTGTCAACTCCACGACATGGCACATTCCCTTGCCTGGGGTGTGTCCATTGCTCGAATGTTACCAAAGGACAATTTTTCACTCATCCGAGAACTGGAAAAGCATACCCGATAAAAGGATTTTTCACATGTGACACCACTTTTGTGGTGTATCTCATCAAATGCCCCTGCGGTCTCGGGTATGTTGGGGAGACTACCCAGCATGCCCGAGACCGCATTGGGAAGCATAAGTCGACAATTCGGTGCAAACAAGACATTTTACCCATACCGCACCATTTCAGCGAACACCGACACACCGTTGCCCAATTAAAGTTTCAAATCATCGAACAGGTCACTGTGGGTAGACGAGGTGGTAATAGGGTCCAAAGACTGAAGGAACGGGAATCCTATTGGATCCACCAGCTACAGACGTTAGCACCACATGGACTTAATAGGGAACATGACGTACTACTTTCTAAGTAAATTGACGTATACTACTTATTCTGACGAATTTTTAGCTGAAGCCTCCATCTCAACAAGTACATATTTCTAAAATAATAATGGAGTTTTTTGACATTCGATTGATTACACTGCGACCTGGTTGTCTTTAATATCTCATCAGTACATGTGTACATGTGTTGTTGTATAACATATATTTCTGCATGTTTTTTCATTATCTATGGAGGATATGTATACAAGGTACAGGATGGTCAGGTGGGCTCATATATAAAACAGATATCTGTAACACAATAATGCCTTTCACTAGTCCACATCTGTTGCCAGGTCCTAATCATGCAATATCTATACCTCACCATTGTTTATAATATGGTATATGACCATTTTCCTGCTCTTTGTATTATACCACCACATCTCCATGCACTCAGTGCATTGCTTTTTTTCTTTTGTAGCTCCTATGCTTCTAAACGTGTGCACTAATTATGTCTTTCCTTCTCCTGGCAGAGATTCTGATGGAGCCGAGAGGGAGGCGGGATCCACGGTCACCAGACACATCACCAGCAACGTCACGCCCAGCGCATGCGCAGTACGGGCCGCTTGCGTCTCAATTCAGATCGCTTCCTGCGTTCCAGTGGCAGGAAGCAGGAAGCGTTCTGTGCTCATTACGGCGATGCACAGCACCTGGGCACCCACTATATAGGTCCCCAATTACAGACACACTATCCCCACCACCCCAGCACGCTACACAGCCGCTCTGCCTAAGGTAATAAGCATGGTTTGGGCACTTAACCCTGACTCTGCCGTTTTTCATTGTTTATGCTTCATTTGCAGGCATTTTCACCCTTCATGTTGCACAGTCCTTGTGGGGCACTATTAGAAGCCAGGGGCTTACCATATCTTCTTCTTTCTTCAAGGTAGACACTATGCAATATGTGTACAATATGCATGAGATATATGTCACCAAGAGTTTTTTAGTGACGGTTTATGCTTTGTTCATCCCAGGTAGTCTTGTTAGTGAGATACATTTCTAGAAGTTACTGAGAGACTATGTGATCTATAAGGTCTGTTTCTTTAACTATTCTTTCATATTCAGCATGATCATTTCCCTTGTCTTAGACTATTTGCCACTTTAATGTAGTGCTATAATATGCTCATTTGTCCGGACTCACTTTCAGACCATTTATGGGGTACTTAGAACCATAACAGTATATAGACCCACGGACGTAAGCTCCAGGTAAAACTTCCAGTGTTTGACTTTGATTGTTTTATAATTACTTGGATGGCAGAATCTATCCCTTATTGTTTTATATACACAGAATCCTATTGACTACATTAGTATAAGGAGCTCATCGTTGTTCCACGTGATCACTATAGAACCAAGTGGAGTTCCCCTGACATTCTGATACAGATGACCCCATACATTGTACTTACCTAGAGCCTTATGGTAAGCCCAATCATATATGACCCCACTTTTCCCTTTTTGGGAGATTTACTTTCCTTTGTCCAACCCCCCCCCCCTTTTTTTCATTTTTTATTTCAAATGGTCTTTTGCTACGTAGTTTTTTCACTCCCTGCATGCTATAGCTTACCTGCGACAGCACGTATGTTTACATGGATGTACATTCAATTATGTGGTAATAATTGTATGTTTTTTTCTACACACAGAGTTGTGACATTGTTTTCATTTATCCACGTTGCAGTTTCCTCTTAGCACAAAAAACGTACCTAGGTATGCTTAGTCTTGCTTTACCATGTGTTCTTCGCACCATTGTGAAACGTTCTGGATACTCTTGTTTGATTTGTTGTAACTGTGTTTTTTATTTTCGACTCTTGTATCCATTTATGTGAAGAGATACCTCTTTGTTATTTGATTTATGACATTTTTTTGTTATTTGTACTTGAATCTAGTGTAAAATCAGTGTCTGAAGAAGGCTATAAAAGCCGAAACGTTACACTGTACACCGTGCTCGACTGCAAGAAAATAATAAAAACACAGTTCATTCTTTCTACACCGTCTGATGTGTTTTCAATTTTTCTCATCATACCTTTGAGTGCCGGGTTTTTGTATTGACTATTGGACTATTTTCTCCCTGGGCACCAAAAACACGGAGTAGCCGGACCTTTATTGCTATTGGTGCAGTGAGCTGGCAGGACCAGGCCATGTAGTTTGGCTGGTTCTGGGAGGTTTATTTAACTTTGCAATGGAGGTGACAGCAGGGTGGCTGCACCCCTTTTCTTTTGTGTTCAGCAATTATTTTTTTTTTGTTTTTCTCCTAATGTGCATGATGTTTAGTTAGTTAGTTAGTTAGTTTATGTTGTTTGATTTTTTTTTTGATGCTCCACAGGTTCCAATTTGGGTTCAATTTGCTCTCTCTGCAATGTGTTGGCAGATTGTGACATGCACTTTATTTGTTGTTTTTATTTGGATGTATTTTTGGTTACAATTTGTAATCCAAGGTCACGATGAATGATTTTGATTTATTAAATACTTTTTTGGATCCAAACAAATGTGTGAGCCTGTTTACTTGGTGGAGGAGGGAAATGTGATGAAGTTTATGGTGGGGGGCCTGGGATGTCATAGCCACCTATTGGCTGGGATTGTGCAGACAATATGTGTGGGTAGCCATGTTTTTTTCCCAGTCTTTTGGCTAACAGTGTTTGTGGCCATTGTGCGTACATGAGCCTTTATTTTGTTCTAGGCAGAGGGTCACCTGCAGACAGCACATTGATGCAGGACATATTCTTCTCAGGTGTTTTCTAATACACTGTCACACAGATCTTTCACAGGTTTGCTACGGAGCAGTTCCACTACATTCACATCTGTTGCCAGAGATAGATACATACAGTGTACACAGAGAACGCACATACTGTGTGTTGAAAGCCGCTCATGTGTGTCGCAGAAACGCACCTCGCCGCTATCTACACACGCCGCTGTCACAAGCGCTGATCGTGCGTGACAGGGCAAACACTTGTACTACGTACACATAGCCCCGGCACCGCTACTTTTATGCACACTGGGTAGATGACTTGCCACCGCTCCTGGGTGACGCTTTACCATCGGTTTAGATGCATTCGCCACACTCCGCCATGTCACAACCGCTTATTCCGTGCTTCACTCCCCTCACTGGTACGTCACGTCTCTGCCATCCGCCCTTTCCGTCGTGCCCAATCACAACTCCGTAGTGTTGGCCAATGGTTGTGGTTTGGGCGCGGCGTACAGGACTGTGGCACGCCTATAGTGTTTTACGTCCTGCCTTTGTTGCTCCCACTCACCCTGTGGTGGCGGCGTGTGAAGCGGGTACGCTAAGCTACAGCTGGCTACTTGAGACACCCGGCGATGTAGCTAGCTATAGATGTAGCGTGGCGTAGCGCACCTTGTCGCGGCGTGTAAAGGAGATGCGTTCACCGTTTGTAGCCGTTTGAGCGTGCTCGTGCACGTGAAGTAGTGCGATGTATCCAGCCTGCCGTCGCGGCGTGTAAAGGTACCATTAGGGTTTGCTCCATATTCACCACCTGCAAAAAATAGAGATAAACAAATGTTAAAAACATCTCTAAAATTCATCCATAATGGTACCTTTACATGCAGCTACAGGTTGGAAACAACCGGGTGTCTCACATGCACGAGCACGTTCCAACGGTTGCAAACAGTACCCGATACCGCTTTTACACGCCGCTACAAAGTGCTCTACAGAAGGTTTAATCTATCTCTGGATGCACCGCCAGGTGCTACAAGTTACCTTCTGTAGAGCACCGTCCCTCATTTACACGCTGCTACAGAAGGTAATATGGGAGGACCTGGAGCAGCAGGGACAACACATAGGCGTGCCAGAGTTGTGGATTACGAGACGCTCGTACGATGATTGGACAATGCAATAGCATCATGATTGGCCAGCCAGCGCAGGAAGGCTGGCTAATACATAACGCTATAGCAAATGTGTAGTGTGACTGGTCAGCTCCTTAAATATGCCTCCCTATGCAGCAACTACCAATCGTCATGCAGGAGCTTCCTCCAATGATCGCTGATGGGGCGCGGTAACCCGGAGCCTGTGTCACGCCCCAGCTACAGACCAGGTACATAGCCTGGTGTCGACACATCCCTTCTGTTGCTTCTTTACACGCCGATACAGGTCGCTACAATTGGCTGTGTAGCCACCTGTTTCAGGGCAGTGCTCGGAAACAGGTGCAGCTACTGCCGGGTGGCTACTACCGTCTTCACACGCCGCTACTACGGGGTATATTGCCGATGCAAGATACATTTCTCGCAAGTAGCTGGTTGTATCCACCTGCCAGTAGCGGCGTGTAAAGGTATCCTGAGAGCACTGCTCTGAAACAGGTGTCGACAGTGACGGGTGGCAACAACCTGATTTACACGCCGCTACCTCGGGTTGTTTTGACGGTGCAAGATACATTTGTCTCCGACACCCGGTTGTTTCCAACCTTCTGTAGCGGCGTGTAAAGGTACCATAAAGGGTAAAAAGACAATATAACATAATCTTAATAAAAAGGAAAATTTTCCATCTTTTTTATATAGATATGTGCACTCCAAATGGAATAAAGTGTATGATAAGGAGGAAAACCTGGTAGCTTCTCATATTGCAAGATCAACAGATTATTAGGTTTATCATGCCAAATTATGAATTTTTAAATAGACATTTAAACCATCTGGTCTCAGTGATTTCAATTTATATATCCATTCCAATTCTTTTCTTCTAAGGGTGCCTTCACACTGCAGTGAGGTCCAGTCTGGACAGGATTTTGGCCCCACAGTATCCTATGGGGCCGGATGGAGCCGGCTTCCATCTCGCCGGAACAATCCGGGAGAAGTGGGATTTTTCTCCCGGATACAAAAACGTTGCTTGCGATGTTTTTGTTTCCAGGGAGAACAATCTCCCCATAATTGGTGTCTCCCGGATTCCACTGGATCCCCCCGGGGCAATCCGGTGCTCCCTTAACATGGGAGCCTATGGGGCCAGATTGCCCCAATCTGGGAGGATCCGGGAACCGGACACTCGGAGGCTGTTATTTCAGGACTGCGGCTAGCTACCTGCGAGCCGCGGTCATGACTTATCAGTGGCGGCAGCTGCACACCGGACCGGAGGGCATATTAGCCCTCCGGTTCTGTGTGCTGATCCAGTCCGGGGCTGTGAGGTTCACCCCTGACAGCCCTGGACCGGATCTGACCACAGTGTGAAGTCACCTTAAGAATTGCCTGTCTTTTACCACCACGCATTAGAGGTGGTACATGGTCTATCAATCTAAAGCGAATGTCTGTGTCTTTGTGTGTTTTTTGGTTTTATATATCTATATATTTTATATATATAGATATATAATATGAAAAAAACTGAGCAGCACACTCTCAAAATCAGGGTGCAAATCCGTCCAGCAAACCAATTTTTGCTTCAATATAAAAGAAAAAATGACAGCAGCACTCCCATCAGATTCTTCAAAAGCCTTTATTCAGGCCTTCAGGGCGACCCTTGCGACATTTCAGTCTCCAAGAGACTTTTGTCTAGCAACTAGTCATTGCCCACATGCCTCCTTATAAACCCTAAAATTTGCATAACCAATATATAGCAATTAACCATTTCACATATTCATACACAGGTATCTTACAGTGAATACATCTAACAACCCCACATATTACCTCATATGTCAGTGACCAGTGATCTCATACCATTCTATCATTATACATTATATACAGATCGCTCACATAGTGACAATACCTTTAAATTGTTTACTGATTGGGCCCCTATCCCAGGTGTGGCGAAGATCGTCGCCATAGCAGCCATTATATGAATTGTAGTAGCCCCCAAGGTGTATTACCACCCTCCACGCCGTCCAAGAGCGTCGCGCCGGAAGTTACATCATACCCTGTGCACCCAGCATCATCGTTGCTATGGCGCACAGGAAGTACTGCGGGCGCCATCTTAGTGCACCCCGCGCATGCGCGGTTCAGCACAGTGCTCTCAAGCCTTAGTCCGGCCTCCATTTACAGCTTACAACCGCAATCCTTATAGCCACTATCTGGATGTTGTTCAAAACCTTGGACCAGCGCTACCACTGCGCCACCAATAGCCTACCTGTCAACTAATTATCCTTATATATGTATTATTAACACATTTTACTTTAGTCTTATAATATGGCTCTCTCTTCCATCCAGCGTACACCAGGGGCATTCATAAACATACATATCCCCTATCCCTTAGGCGCACCATGTCCTCCCCCTTTCGCAGGGACACAGACTTGGGCACCCTTCAGCCACAAGGGCGCAGGGGTCTACGGGGAAACCACATACATACCCCCCTGGTGTACTCATTATATACGACACCACAAAAGGATAATCTGCATTATTTAATAAAGAAAACAGGCCATACACCAGCCAAAACAGTTGTAAACCTAAAGAGCATCAATCATGGTGTTTTCTTGGCAAAATACAAAAATAGGGGCACCTTTCATACTCAGCTGCCAGGAGTGACTAACGCCCTCCCATGGGATTGAAGGAGACATCCAAACCAGTACGAGTGCTGTAAGAAACCAAAAAAGGTTATTAAAACAGTGCAATAAATGTGACTAGTGATATACAGTATTTAACCCCTAACTAACCCGGATCACAAAGCGACTGCCAACCTATAATCCGCATTTAAACCATTCGGTTTCAATGTGTTCAAACGCCTTATCCATTGCAACTCTTTTATATGTAGCAACCTGGCCCTGTCTCCCCCCCTCCTCATCGGAGGTACTGCATCAATAATCCGAAACTTCAGGTCTTTTTCCGCTTGCTTCATATCTGTGAAATGTTTAGGCACGGGCAAATCCTTCCTCTTTTGACGTATTGTACATCTATATTGTACAATCCGTGTCTTACAGTCAAGGGTAGTCTCACCCACAAACCACAATCTGCACGGACATTCCAGTAAATAAATTACATGGTCTGTCACACAGGTAGTAAAATGACGCATCTTAAAAACCTCTCCTGTCTGTGGGTGGGTGAATTCTGATCCTCTCACCATGTACGAACAATTCACACATGATACACAGGGGAAACACCCCACCCTCACTCCTCTAGTTAATGTGGTCTGCCTTGCCACCCTTAGAGGTCCGAAATCCGATCTGGAAAGTTAATCCTTCAAATTCATACCCCTCTGATATGAAATCAGGGGTTTTGAATTAAATTCCTCTATATTGGGACAATATTTACCTAACATTGGCCAATGTCTCACAACAATATTCGATATATCCCTAGATTCCTCTCCATATTTCATTATTAATGGGATCCTGGCACCACACTTTCTAGCAGCCCTACTGCTATTCTCACCTTTATCCATCTTCATTTTTTCCAAAGAACACTGCAACAATCTCTTGGGGTAACCTCTCTGTATGAACTTCCTAGTGAGTTTTTCAAATTCAACATTCAAATCCTGTTCATCACTCACTATTCTATCTATCCGTTTATACTGCCCTAAAGGGATAGCTTTCTTTAACGCCTCTGAATGGTGGCTGCTGAAATGTAACAATTTATTACGGTCGCTAGGTTTTGTATATAATGTAGTTTTTAATCTATGTCCCTCCAATTTTACGGATACATCCAAAAATTGGATTTCCGTATCAGACACCACCTTAGTGAATTTTATCGCTTCATCAATAGAATTGAGAAAATTATGGAAAACTTCCAATTCCTCTCTTGTGCCCTCCCAGATCACAAATGTATCATCTATATACCTCCACCATTTTGATATCTTGCAAAAATGGCTTGAGGGATAGATGAATTTTTCTTCCAATACCGTCATCATGGTATTTGCATATGAACAACCCATTTTAGAGCCCATGGCGGTACCGGAGACCTGGAAATAATACGAATCCCCAAACATAAAATAATTTTGTCTCAGGACTAATTCTGACAAATCTAAAATAAATTGCTTGGCTTCTGGGGTATAAGTGGTGGTATCTAGTTTTATGTTCAATCTATGTTTATTAGACAAATAAACAAACAAACAAACATACAAATAACAAACAGACAATCAAGGCAATCATTTCAGCTCAATGTACAATAACATTTGGGTACAATTTTCACTGAATTCCGTAGCAGATTCATCCGTTTGCTCTGCATTATTGGGATATTATATATACTTGTGAAGTGAAAAGCCTTCACATCAATAACTCTGTTAACACATTCAAATCAGGAATGATAAAGCAAAACAGAAAATAAACAAAGCTATTTGCAAACCCTGCGGGAAGACCCAATAATGTATCTGGTTGTCAGGAATCAATGTATCGCAATATTATACATAGTAAAAGAGAGAAAGAAAAGAGAGAAAAAGAAAAAATAAAAGAGGAAGGAGGGGGGGGGCAGAAGAGCATATATAGTCAAGAAAGACTTAAGGGTGAAATAAAAAAGGTATGGAATGAGAAATAGCAGAGGCACTCCTCTGTGATCCTGGGTATCTGAGGGGGGACCGGACTCCACATACCTCCGATGCCTACCCATTTCCATCGGAGAACGCATCTTCAAACTCAGGGGATCCAATGAACAACACCCACGGACTCCATATTTTTAGGTATCTATCCCTGGCATCCGTGACCTCCGCAGTGAGCTCCTCCATACGGTGGATTTTAGTCATCTTGGTATCTAGTTTTAAAGCTACCGCCTGCAAACCTCTTGAATGATCTATGGAGGTATAAAGGGATGTAACATCAAATAACACCAATAAACAATCGTTTTTCACCTCTACCTCCTTTAATTTATTCAAAAAACTTTTTGTGTCTTGAATATAGGACGCTGCACCCATAGCAAAAGGTAACAATACTCTATCAAGAAATATCCCTATATTGTTAAAAACTGAGTTGACACCCGCAACAATAGGCCTTCCTGGGGTTGCTCAACAGATTTATGGACCTTAGGAATAGTATATAACACAGGAGTTACTGGATGCTCCATAAATAAAAAATCAATCATATCACTATCAATCACCCCCCCCCAATTCGGCTCTTCCTAAAATCTTAGAGATATTACTCTGGATCTCATGCTTGGGATCTCTCTCAATCTTTCTGTAAACCTTAGGGTCATTTAATTGTTTAAATACTTCACTCAAATACATCTGCCTATTTAGGACCACCACCGTTCCCCCTTTATCTGTCTGGCGAATAACCAATTCTTCATTCTTTGCTAGTTCAGTTATTGCTATATGCTCCTGCTTACTTATGTTAGGTTTCTTGTATCTAAAAGTACTCTTACTCTCCAAATCTCTTACATCGCGTTTTACTGCTGCTATAAATGCATCAATAGCTGGAACATTTATCTCTGGGTAAAAGTCACTTTTTTTGCGCAACTGAAAATCGTTCAAACAAAATTCACTTAATTTTACTTGTGAGGTGACATTTCTATTAGCAAACCAATACTTTAACTTAATCAACCTGAAAAATCTGTATAATTCAATGTCCACATTAAACCAATCCACATGACTAGTGGGACAAAAATTCAAACCATTGTCTAACACCTTTAACTGGGTATCATTCAGCTCTTTACCGGATAAGTTCATAGTCAGAGTCAATCTTTCTTCCTGTTGGACTTCCCCTGTTGCTTCCTGTCTCTTTTTTTCTTTGTTCCGCTTGTGGTGCTGTCCTCCCCTTCTTCGTCGTTTTGGTCTAATAGGGATAAAGTCATTATTTTTCAAAAGCACACCATATTTTTCATTGTTATATCTATAAAACCTAGGGCCACCTTTCTTTCTCCACCCTGGTTGTGAATCCTTCTGCCAATTGTACACAGTCCCAGACTTATAGTCCTCCATATCTCTTAGCCATTTTACTCTCTTTGTCTCCTCCAGATCTTTCTTCATCTTTTCTTAGTGGACACAGACTTCATGAATTTTTTAAAATCCTCGTCATTTACAATAGATTTTAAGGATGCTACAGTCTCTATTAAATCCGCCTGCAAACGTACTATCTCTTCTTGCAAAAATTCCATATTGAGCAATATGGTATCAAAGGAATAACGATCCGACATACAAGCGAACTTATCACAATACGCTGAATTTCCCATGAACAACATACGTCTCACATTTGATCTCAGGCCCTTGGAATCCTTTTTGCACGGTAATATTGGCCTAATGTTGCTACATGTAACTCAAATGATACAAGCTTTTTCGCATCGTTCTCATACTTCCGTTTTATGTTCATAATGGATGGAGCGCTTAAAAATGCTGTATCCTGGTCTGCACCTTTAAGGATCCGTTCCTCATCGTCAGGAGAAAAATACGTCGCTCCCGGTTCCATCTTTACTCTTTAATGTGTGCAAATCACAGGAATGGAAATATATAATATGAAAAAACTGAGCAGCACACTCTCAAAATCAGGGTGCAAATCCGTCCAGCAAACCAATTTTTGCTTCAATATAAAAGGAAAAATGACAGCAGCACTGCCAGCAGATTCTTCAAAAGCCTTTAGTTTCGGATTATTGATGTAGTACCTCCGATGAGGAGGGGGGAGACAGGGCCAGGTTGCTACATATAAAAGAGTTGCAATGGATAAGGCGTTTGAACACATTGAAACCGAATGGTTTAAATGCGGATTATAGGTTGGCAGTCGCTTTGTGATCCGGATAAGTTAGGGGTTAAAGACTGTATATCACTAGTCACATTTATTGCACTGTTTTAATAACCTTTTTTGGTTTCTTACAGCACTCGTACTGGTTTGGAGATCTCCTTCAATCCCATGGGAGGGCGTTAGTCACTCCTGGCAGCCGAGTATGAAAGGTGCCCCTATTTTTGTATTTTGCCAAGAAAACGCCATGATTGATGTTCTTTAGGTTTACAACTGTTTTGGCTGGTATATGGCCTGTTTCCTTTATTAAATAATGCAGATTATCCTTTTGTGGTGTCGTATATAATGAGTACGCCAGGGGGGTATGTATGTGGTTTCCCCGTAGACCCCTGGGCCCTTGTGGCTGAAGGGTGCCCAAGTCTGTGTCCCTGTGAAAGGGGGAGGACATGGTGCGCCTAAGGGATAGGGGATATGTATGTTTATGAATGCCCCTGGTGTACGCTGGATGGTAGAGAGAGCCATATTATAAGACTAAAGTAAATTGTGTTAATAATACATATATAAGGATAATAAGTTGACAGGTAGGCTATTGGTGGCGCACTGGTAGCGCTGGTCCAAGGTTTTGAACAACATCCAGATAGTGGCTATAAGGATTGCGGTTGTAAGCTGTAAATGGAGGCCGGACTAAGGCTTGAGAGCACTGTGCTGAACCGCGCATGCGCGGGGTGCACTAAGTTGGCGCCCGCAGTACTTCCTGTGCGCCATAGCAACGGTGATGCTGGGCGCACAGGGTATGATGTAACTTCCGGCGCGACGCCCTCGGACGGCGTGGAGGGCGGTAATACACCTTGGGGGCTACTACAATTCATATAATGAGAAATTCAAACCACCCTGAAGGTGAAAGGCTCTCCACAATTATAATATAATTCAAACATAAAACTCCCAGGAGTCAAAGCCAAAGTGAAATGCAGTTTTATTAAAACAACACTATGTAAAAATGACAATGTCAACAGGTACACAGAGGTAGGACCACATGTAAACCAAAATTGCACTGATAAAAGCCAATCCTCAATGTAAAAGGCAAATGCCTACCCAATCATAGTGCTTCAACAAAAGAATGCACAAGCATACAAATTGAGGATGGAACAAACACACAATTCATGGGTCCATACCTTACTGCGACCGCCCCTGACGCGTTTCGCACCAGCTTCTTCTGAGGAGGGTGGTCGTACTAAGGAGAAACCGGCTATTTATAGTATAATCTATTAACCCAGCGTACCATGTGACGTCCGGATTAAAAACCGGAAGTCGCGGGAATAAAAACGTCATATCCTGCGTCCGCGGTAACTAAGTAACCAGAGGTGTCATAGCCTGGCGCCCTGGCCAATAGCATTGCACGCCGGACGTCACTGCCTGCGAGTACGTAATGTCGTAACACAAGTTACGAGTGTCCGCCCCCAGAGAGTCGTCACTAGCCAGGTCCGCCCATAGGCACGGCCCCCGCGTCATCCTGGAGACACGCCCACCGCCCCAAGTAATGGAACGGCCTGCGATCCCAGGAGAGCGCGAACAGACACGCCCACAGCCGCCCGGCCAGCGATTTATCACTGGGAGAAGATATCGCAGACAAGGCATGGAAGTAACTGCTGGGAATAGAAACTGCATGTACATACATGTATATCTGTCTATGTAAGAACTGACAAGAAAATTTACCTAATTTAAACAGTAAAAAATGAAATATAGCAGCATAAATACAATTACAGAAGTGACAGTATGGTTATTAAACCATATGAGCTAACAAGCAGCAATCAGGATAGAGTGCGTATATAAATACAATGTGAACAATAAAGGTGCAAAGGTGCATGCTAAAAACAGTGATTAAGGATCAAAATTGATCATATTCAATAAATACAGAAATACATATATACCCATTCATACATATTTTAATAACTCACACACACACCGGCCGGTGTCAACCACTTCCAATCACACTAACATCTGAATACATATTACGATGTATATTAATAAGTACTACAGAAGTGAAAAAATATAATATGTAATGGTATAAAAATTGCTGCATCATATCTTCTTCCTTTTTATTGAGTCTGCTGTAGGTTCTTTCATAAAGAGACAGATCTAAAGTTAATAAAAACAAAACACACATAAGTTACACATAAAAGTTTAATAAAAACGGTTACTCATATTTAAAATCATTCTACAAGAAAGGGGCAAAACTAAGAACATCATTGAGGCCATGGGGACGAACACATCCCACCTTTGATATCCATTTAGCCTCAAGTTGGGCAAGGCATTTCTTCCAATCTCCGCCTCGTATGTTCTGGTGAATTTTGTCGATGCCAAAAGCCTTAAAAAGGTTGGCATTACACTGATGGGTGGTTTTAAAGTGACGTGCTATTGGTTTCAACAGGGAAAGATCATCTACCGATTCAGCTTTGATGATGTCTAAAACGTGCTCCCGAATTCTAACTTTGAGTTGCCTGGACGTTAATCCAACGTATTTCAAATTGCAAGGACAGGTGGCCATATATACTACACCTACCGAACTACACGTGATGTTTTGTGTAACCTTAAATTTCTTGTCACCGCTACTTGTATAAAACTCCTTAGTTCTTACTAGGTTAGGACAAGTAACACATTTTCCACATGGAAAGAAACCCCATTTTGGACCACCGGCACCAAAATGCCTTCCTTTCGTGGTTGTTCATACAGGCTATGAGTCAAAATATCTTTCAAATTGGGGGATCGTCTATATGTGATAGTAGGATGCTTCTGTATATATCCATTCAATCCAACATCTGATGTGAGTAGTGGCCAATATTTTCCAAGTATATTCTCTATTTTGTGTTTTTGACTGTTAAAATCTGCTATCAACCGTACCTGTTCATCGCATTTCTTCTTTGATCTAATTTGAAGTAGATCATTCCTGTTTGTCTGGCTCGCTCTCTGATATCCACGTCTGATGTTTCTCCTTGAGTAACCTCTATCCAGGAATCTTACGGACAAATCCGACGCCTGTTGGTGGAATAAAGCGTCAGAAGAGCATATTCTCCTTGTACGGAGAAACTGTCCAACTGGTATGCTCTTTATTAAATGTGCAGGGTGAGCAATGTAGCATGCAATAGTGCATTACCAGCAGTACGTTTCCTATACAGATCGGTTACAATTTCTCCATTGGCGCCCCTATGTACCTTAACATCAAGGAAATCAACCTCCGTCTTGCTGTAGGTCATAGTCAACCTGATGTTCTTCTGATTATCATTGAGCTCCTCCACAAATTCCTTTAGTTCAGACTCTTGACCCTGCCATATGATAAACAGGTCATCAATAAATCTTGTCCATAGAATCACTTTATCACTCAAATGTGATGGGTTAGAGAGAAACACTTCACGTTCCCACGCCCCCAGAAACAGGTTAGCATATGGGGGCGCAAAAGCCGCCCCCATAGCCGTACCCTGCTTCTGGAGGTAAAATTTGTCGCGGAACACGAAAAAATTGTGCGTTAATGCAAATTCCAGTAAACGAATCAGAAAAGACACAAAATCCGTCTCAAGGCTTGACATAGCCAAAAATAACCCCATGGCCTCAATGCCATCACCATGGCGAATAGAAGTGTACAAGGATTCAACATCCAAGGTCACCATCCACATATCATCATCAAGAATAACACCATCCATTTTTCGTAAAAAATCATTAGTGTCTCGTAAATAAGACGGCAAAGTCTCCACTATTGGTTTTAAAAAATGATCTAGATATTTACCTGCCTGTTCACATAGACTACCGTTTCCGGAAACTATGGGACGCCCCGGTGGATTCTGGGTGTTCTTATGCACTTTTGGCAATAAATACAAGCAAGCCGTCTTCGGTGTTGTAGATGTTAATCCCTCCATGGTGTCCTTGGTAATGGTTCCTGCCTGGAACGCCTCCTCCATCAGATCTCTCAGTTCCCTAGAGAATGATAATGTTGGATTAAACGTCAACTGATTATAACACATTTTATCATTCAATTGACGCATTGCCTCTTTCTCATATAGTGTTTTCGGCCAAACTACCACGTTGCCGCCTTTATCCGATGGCTTTATTATAATATCTTTTCTCCCCTTAAGTTCCTTGATAGCTATCCTTTGTCCCTCGGACAAATTGCTCCCAAAATGGCCCCTAGGTATTTTCCTCAAATCATCTGTCACAACTTTAACGAAGAGTTCAATATTGGGATATAAGTTCAAAGCAGGGAATTTTTTAGTTTTTGGGAAGGAAAACTTACCACTGTTACCCTCATTAACATTGTCATCTTCCTCTCCCAAAACCCTAAGTGCCTCGATTGCCTCTTCTTCCTGTGCTGTCCAGCTCCGGATATCCCCTCCAGATCTACTGTGGAGTTTCTTCAAAATTAGTTTCCGGGCGAACAAATGAACATCCTTCACTGCAGAAAAACAATCAAATTCACAGGAGGGGGAAAAAGTTAGGCCTAAACCGAGGACATCTCTCTGGTCGTCGGTTAGCGCAACGTCTGAGAGATTAATTACCTGTAGATTAGAAGTAGATGGTGTAACTACTCCAGTTCGCCTTCTTTTTCCTATATCCCTTGGAAAGAATCTCTTGTGTTTACCTCTTCTATTTGGATATCGGTTACCACCAGGGATATCTCCTTCCTCATCCGTTGAGGCAATGGAAGACATAGATGTATCACCAGGATTTTGTTGTCTCCCTGTGCCTGACTGTCTCCATTTGTAGACAGTACGTGACTTGTAATCTTGTAAGTCACGTTGAAATTTCCTTGATTTTTATTAAAACAACACTATGTAAAAATGACAATTTCAACAGGTACACAGAGGTAGGACCACATGTAAACCAAAATTGCACTGATAAAATGTTGTATAAAAAACGACTTAGGATGTGGTGGAACAAAGCTTCTTTGGAGAATTATTTATCAAAAAATTTGGTGCCAAGAGGCCTGAGAGTGAAAGTGCTACCCTCATTTCCTGTGGAGGACGTCTCGTTCCGCGGAAAATGGGAAGAAGCGAGTAACAATTGCTCACACACGTTCATAGAACTGTTGATTGGCAAACCAGAGTAAGTTGAGGGAGCTTATATCTGCTGAAGAGATGGAGATATTTAAAGCAGAGGTGGATAGACTCTTCCTCACCTGGGAAAAGGAAGTGCAGGATACTAAATCAAGGAAATTTCAACGTGACTTACAAGATTACAAGTCACGTACTGTCTACAAATGGAGACAGTCAGGCACAGGGAGACAACAAAATCCTGGTGATACATCTATGTCTTCCATTGCCTCAACGGATGAGGAAGGAGATATCCCTGGTGGTAACCGATATCCAAATAGAAGAGGTAAACACAAGAGATTCTTTCCAAGGGATATAGGAAAAAGAAGGCGAACTGGAGTAGTTACACCATCTACTTCTAATCTACAGGTAATTAATCTCTCAGACGTTGCGCTAACCGACGACCAGAGAGATGTCCTCGGTTTAGGCCTAACTTTTTCCCCCTCCTGTGAATTTGATTGTTTTTCTGCAGTGAAGGATGTTCATTTGTTCGCCCGGAAACTAATTTTGAAGAAACTCCACAGTAGATCTGGAGGGGATATCCGGAGCTGGACAGCACAGGAAGAAGAGGCAATCGAGGCACTTAGGGTTTTGGGAGAGGAAGATGACAATGTTAATGAGGGTAACAGTGGTAAGTTTTCCTTCCCAAAAACTAAAAAATTCCCTGCTTTGAACTTATATCCCAATATTGAACTCTTCGTTAAAGTTGTGACAGATGATTTGAGGAAAATACCTAGGGGCCATTTTGGGAGCAATTTGTCCGAGGGACAAAGGATAGCTATCAAGGAACTTAAGGGGAGAAAAGATATTATAATAAAGCCATCGGATAAAGGCGGCAACGTGGTAGTTTGGCCGAAAACACTATATGAGAAAGAGGCAATGCGTCAATTGAATGATAAAATGTGCTATAATCAGTTGACGTTTAATCCAACATTATCATTCTCTAGGGAACTGAGAGATCTGATGGAGGAGGCGTTCCAGGCAGGAACCATTACCAAGGACACCATGGAGGGATTAACATCTACAACACCGAAGACGGCTTGCTTGTATTTATTGCCAAAAGTGCATAAGAACACCCAGAATCCACCGGGGCGTCCCATAGTTTCCGGAAACGGTAGTCTATGTGAACAGGCAGGTAAATATCTAGATCATTTTTTAAAACCAATAGTGGAGACTTTGCCGTCTTATTTACGAGACACTAATGATTTTTTACGAAAAATGGATGGTGTTATTCTTGATGATGATATGTGGATGGTGACCTTGGATGTTGAATCCTTGTACACTTCTATTCGCCATGGTGATGGCATTGAGGCCACGGGGTTATTTTTGGCTATGTCAAGCCTTGAGACGGATTTTGTGTCTTTTCTGATTCGTTTACTGGAATTTGCATTAACGCACAATTTTTTCGTGTTCCGCGACAAATTTTACCTCCAGAAGCAGGGTACGGCTATGGGGGCGGCTTTTGCGCCCCCATATGCTAACCTGTTTCTGGGGGCGTGGGAACGTGAAGTGTTTCTCTCTAACCCATCACATTTGAGTGATAAAGTGATTCTATGGACAAGATTTATTGATGACCTGTTTATCATATGGCAGGGTCAAGAGTCTGAACTAAAGGAATTTGTGGAGGAGCTCAATGATAATCAGAAGAACATCAGGTTGACTATGACCTACAGCAAGACGGAGGTTGATTTCCTTGATGTTAAGGTACATAGGGGCGCCAATGGAGAAATTGTAACCGATCTGTATAGGAAACGTACTGCTGGTAATGCACTATTGCATGCTACATCTGCTCACCCTGCACATTTAATAAAGAGCATACCAGTTGGACAGTTTCTCCGTACAAGGAGAATATGCTCTTCTGACGCTTTATTCCACCAACAGGCGTCGGATTTGTCCGTAAGATTCCTGGATAGAGGTTACTCAAGGAGAAACATCAGACGTGGATATCAGAGAGCGAGCCAGACAAACAGGAATGATCTACTTCAAATTAGATCAAAGAAGAAATGCGATGAACAGGTACGGTTGATAGCAGATTTTAACAGTCAAAAACACAAAATAGAGAATATACTTGGAAAATATTGGCCACTACTCACATCAGATGTTGGATTGAATGGATATATACAGAAGCATCCTACTATCACATATAGACGATCCCCCAATTTGAAAGATATTTTGACTCATAGCCTGTATGAACAACCACGAAAGGAAGGCATTTTTGGTGCCGGTGGTCCAAAATGGGGTTTCTTTCCATGTGGAAAATGTGTTACTTGTCCTAACCTAGTAAGAACTAAGGAGTTTTATACAAGTAGCGGTGACAAGAAATTTAAGGTTACACAAAACATCACGTGTAGTTCGGTAGGTGTAGTATATATGGCCACCTGTCCTTGCAATTTGAAATACGTTGGATTAACGTCCAGGCAACTCAAAGTTAGAATTCGGGAGCACGTTTTAGACATCATCAAAGCTGAATCGGTAGATGATCTTTCCCTGTTGAAACCAATAGCACGTCACTTTAAAACCACCCATCAGTGTAATGCCAACCTTTTTAAGGCTTTTGGCATCGACAAAATTCACCAGAACATACGAGGCGGAGATTGGAAGAAATGCCTTGCCCAACTTGAGGCTAAATGGATATCAAAGGTGGGATGTGTTCGTCCCCATGGCCTCAATGATGTTCTTAGTTTTGCCCCTTTCTTGTAGAATGATTTTAAATATGAGTAACCGTTTTTATTAAACTTTTATGTGTAACTTATGTGTGTTTTGTTTTTATTAACTTTAGATCTGTCTCTTTATGAAAGAACCTACAGCAGACTCAATAAAAAGGAAGAAGATATGATGCAGCAATTTTTATACCATTACATATTATATTTTTTCACTTCTGTAGTACTTATTAATATACATCGTAATATGTATTCAGATGTTAGTGTGATTGGAAGTGGTTGACACCGGCCGGTGTGTGTGTGAGTTATTAAAATATGTATGAATGGGTATATATGTATTTCTGTATTTATTGAATATGATCAATTTTGATCCTTAAAACACTGTTTTTAGCATGCACCTTTGCACCTTTATTGTTCACATTGTATTTATATACGCACTCTATCCTGATTGCTGCTTGTTAGCTCATATGGTTTAATAACCATACTGTCACTTCTGTAATTGTATTTATGCTGCTATATTTCATTTTTTACTGTTTAAATTAGGTAAATTTTCTTGTCAGTTCTTACATAGACAGATATACATGTATATACATGCAGTTTCTATTCCCAGCAGTTACTTCCATGCCTTGTCTGCGATATCTTCTCCCAGTGATAAATCGCTGGCCGGGCGGCTGTGGGCGTGTCTGTTCGCGCTCTCCTGGGATCGCAGGCCGTTCCATTACTTGGGGCGGTGGGCGTGTCTCCAGGATGACGCGGGGGCCGTGCCTATGGGCGGACCTGGCTAGTGACGACTCTCTGGGGGCGGACACTCGTAACTTGTGTTACGACATTACGTACTCGCAGGCAGTGACGTCCGGCGTGCAATGCTATTGGCCAGGGCGCCAGGCTATGACACCTCTGGTTACTTAGTTACCGCGGACGCAGGATATGACGTTTTTATTCCCGCGACTTCCGGTTTTTAATCCGGACGTCACATGGTACGCTGGGTTAATAGATTATACTATAAATAGCCGGTTTCTCCTTAGTACGACCACCCTCCTCAGAAGAAGCTGGTGCGAAACGCGTCAGGGGGCGGTCGCAGTAAGGTATGGACCCATGAATTGTGTGTTTGTTCCATCCTCAATTTGTATGCTTGTGCATTCTTTTGTTGAAGCACTATGATTGGGTAGGCATTTGCCTTTTACATTGAGGATTGGCTTTTATCAGTGCAATTTTGGTTTACATGTGGTCCTACCTCTGTGTACCTGTTGACATTGTCATTTTTACATAGTGTTGTTTTAATAAAACTGCATTTCACTTTGGCTTTGACTCCTGGGAGTTTTATGTTTGAATTATACAATTCATATAATGGCTGCTATGGCGACGATCTTCGCCACCCCTGGGATGGGGGCCCAATCAGTAAACAATTTAAAGGTATTGTCACTATGTAAGCAATCTGTATATAATGTATAATGATAGAATGGTATGAGGTCACTGGTCACTGACATATGAGGTAATATGTGGGGTTGTTAGATGTATTCACTGTAAGATACCTGTGTATGAATATGTGAAATGGTTAATTGCTATATATTGGATATGCAAATTTTAGGGTTCATAAGGAGGCATGTGGGCAATGACTAGTTGCTAGACAAAAGTCTCTTGGAGACTGAAACGTCACAAGGGTCGCCCTGAAGGCCTGAATAAAGGCTTTTGAAGAATCTGATGGGAGTGCTTCTGTCATTTTTCCTTTTATATATACATATACATACATAACACACACACATACATACAGCAGTACTAAAGGTGGCCCACTGAGACTCTTTCGCCTGGGGCCCACAAAAACCTGGAGCCGGCCCTGGCTATATACATCTATATATCTATCTGTCATTACTGTCTAGTTTAACTTTCAGCAGCATGGCAAAAACCATGCTACTAAATCGCAATGCGAGTTCAGTGCGTTGAGGACGCACTAACATGACTAGAAACATTTAGTAATACTGTTAATTATAATAGCCCAACGCATACATTAGCCTTTTATCCAATGGCAACCAACGTAAATTAAAATACAATCAACCTACTCTTGGTTAACCGTTATCCGGATGTTTATTCAATCTTAAAATTTAATCTGATATTCCATTCTTATTAAAAATATTTTAAAATATAAAAAAAAATAAAAAAATTAAAATAGAACAAGTTGTTATTCTGTATAGTATAGCGTAAAATAATCCAATATTCTTAATAAATATGTTCTGTTTTTCGATATAAGACTGCTGATAAGAACATACTTATTAAGAATATTGGATTATTTTACGCTATACTATACAGAATAACAACTTGTTCTATTTTAATTTTTTTACTTTTTTTTTTATATATATATTTTAAAATGTTTTTAATAAGAATGGAATATCAGATTGAATTTAAGATTGAATAAACAACCGCTTAACGGTTAACCAAGAGTAGGTTGATTGTATTTTAATTCACGTTGGTTGCCATTGGATAAAAGGCTAATGTATGCGCTGGGTTATTATAATTCATGGTTAATTAAGAGTCCCAGTGGGTCAAAGTACGGTAAGCCCCCAAAAGCTTTCTAGCAGCAACAACCAAATAAAATTTGGTCAAACCTTTGTAGACTAGCTCTCCCGCCAGCCGCGGTCCTGAATTATCAGCAGCTGTAGCTGCAAATTAGGCATCCGGCTGCACACCGGACCGGAGGGCATATTTGTCCCTCCGGTTCTGTGTCCAGATCCAGTCCAGGGCTGTCAGGTTCGTCCCTGACAGCCCTGGATCGGATCTGGCCGTGGTGTGAAGCCAGTCTTATGGAGAAGACAGTTTATTGCAATTCTTATCTTTGGAATTCCTCAATGCATGACCATTAAAGAGCTCAACTACTATATTATTGCTGTCAATCTGAGGGTTAAAACTATACAGCATCAACCTTGATGAAACAGAGGACCCACTATAAAACTTTATTACAGTGCATAGTATTATTTTGTTAGTCTAGTTTTACACAAAAAACACGAAAATAAATAAGTAAAAATCTTTAAAAAAGGAATAAAATGAAAACTCCACGTCCCAAAAAAATTTCCCCAAGATAAAATGTTATTTTTCTTTTATGTACTTACAGCAGGAAAACAGTTAATGAATTCTACCAGCCGGGTCAGGCAGTGAAAATTTGGCAGATGCACTAGTTATTTCACAAAGTATAAAGTAGAACATGGATTGAAAATGACCAAGGAATAAATAAAGTAGGCTCCATGCACATTGCACTCTGCTTTTAGCACTGATGGCCATAAATCTCTTTTGAAACAGAAATTATTCCCTCCTATTTCTAGAAAAGAAGAATGAATCACTACAGTGAAACAGGGTCAGCATCAATTTATCTGCATAAGTCTTTGTCAGTGAAGATGTCAGGTTTTATCAGCCTAGATAAAGCATGTTTGATTTTGCTATTAACTTGAATGGCTTTGTTTTTTACAATGCTAAGGCCAGGAGACCTTTACTTAGCAGATCTTCCAGTGTCGTATCAGTGGACGAAAGCATCATATACGAAAAATAAAGCACGTAAAAAAGAAACGTAGTTCCTGAGCTTATATGCAGGTAATATACTGTGTTTCCCCGAAAATAAGACGCACTCCAAAAATTAGGCGTACTAGGGGGGTTTGCTGCCCTGCTGAATATAAGGCACCCACCAAAAATAAAGCATACCAATTTATTGTAGCACTCCATGCCGCCAATCAGAAGACCGGGGCAATCAGTTGTACGGTTCCATCAGGTGGCCAATCATAGGCCTCGGCGCATGACATAAGCTGCTGGCCTGTGATTGTATGTCCAGCGGCCGCTGGCTTGTGATAAAGCCAAAGAATATGAGTCAGGGGGTGTCTTACTTGTCCATGAAGAAGAATTCACATTTATTATTGTGCAAAAAAAAATGAACATTTATCATCCCCTTGCATCCCCCAATACAGTATCCCCATCATTTCCTTGCAGCCCTCAATCTAGGTATCCCCATCATTCCCTTGCTGCCCTCAATATGGTATCCCTGTCATCCCCTTCAACCCCTTGCAGCCTCCAATACGGTATCCCCATCAAGCCCATCATCCCCAATACAGTATCTGCATTAAAACACACACACCCTCATCCCCCTGACTCAGATGCCATAGATGTACGGTGCCGCCGGGCAGCAATCATCAAGCAGCCGCTGGGCGGACTATCACAAGCCAGCACTTAGTCAGAATAATTCTGGCTCTACTACCTTAAAGTGGGATGCTCAGGTACAAAAAAGTATTAGTAGAAAATGAATGACCTGGCACACACATACAATAAAGAGTTTACAGAAAAATCTTTTGTGTCCTTTTATTTGTGAAAAATCAATTTTTCTCATACATCAAGAAAGTCTTATCGGACAGTGAAGTCTTTCCTGACGTTTCGACCCACCTGGGCCTTCATCAGGGGCTAACACGCCTTGCATCTTTATAATACAGCCGCCGGCGCCATTATGCTGCCACTAGCCTCATTGAAGGATCCCTCAAGGTAACATACAGGACAATGTCCTGTAGACATTATATGGGTACATAAAGTGCGGTTTATATCAGATGAATAACCGTACATACCATTTTACAGGCTCTGAACCTTGCTGCACTTTTCCTAATTAGAGATTTAAAGGTAAATTACCACTCTAGACTTTGACTATCACTCACTACATTATACCCAATCATATTTTTTCCTCTTTTATTTTAACCTGTAGCTATTCCATTATGTAGCATATCACTGAGTGGTCATATTTCTGTTTGATAATGCTAACAGGTATGGAGGATTTAAGTTTCAGGAAATGATCTCTAGTTACACCAGTTTTACTACTAGTAACACCTTATTCCTCTTTTTGTTTGCTATATATTTTGGACAGCGTACAGCCTTACTTGATATCACTACTTCCTCTTTTTCATCTGATGAAGTCTTGGTACAGTCTTGGGTAAATTTACAGGATCCCTGGTATTGTTTGCTTGATATGTGTATCAATATACAATTATGTTATGTACCCATCACCTGATCTACAGGTTGATATGTTTCATAATAGGTCCCTTAGCCTCATCCTTTATATACCTGCCCCATAGAGAGATTGCAATTTTGTATATATGCTTGATAGAGTTTTTTTACACTTTTTTGCTTTGAAATGCTGTAATTTTGGTCACTCTTTTTTGTATATTCTTTAACTATTTGACAGATATTGTATTTATCACCATGTAGAAAGTACATAACACTGATCTTTTGTTCTTTTATATTTATTTTGCATATATTGTATTAGTCTGCTGAACCCCTGATGAAGGCCCAGGTGGGTCGAAACGTCGGGAAAGACTTCACTGACCGATAAGACTTTCTTGATGTATGAGAAAAACTGATTTTTCACAAATAAAAGGACACAAAAGATTTTTCTGTAAACTCTTTATTGTATGTGTGTGCCAGGTCATTCATTTTCTACTAATACTTTTTTGTACCTGAGCACCCCACTTTAAGGTAGTAGAGCCAGAATTATTCCGATTAAGTGCTGGCTTGTGATAGTCCGCCCAGCGGCTGCTTAATGATTGCTGCCCGGCGGCACCGTACATCTATGGCATCTGAGACAGAGGGATGAGGGTGTGTGTGTTTCAATGCAGATACTGTATTGGGGATGATGGGCTTGATGGGGATACCGTATTGGAGGCTGCAAGGGGTTGAAGGGGATGACAGGGATACCATATTGAGGGCAGCAAGGGAATGATGGGGATACCTAGATTGAGGGCTGCAAGGAAATGATGGGGATACTGTATTGGGGGATGCAAGGGGATGATAAATGTTCATTTTTTTTTGCACAACAATAAATGTGAATTCTTCTTCATGGACAAGTAAGACACCCCCTGAAAATAAGACATGGCCCATCTTTGGGAGCAAAAATTAATATAAGACAGTGTCCTATTTTCGGGGAAACAGGGTAGTTACACTGTTCAGTAAAAATGTATTGTATCCAAATGCTGTTATCCAATCAATCTATTCTACACAAATCCAAGTGTGCATGTATTCTTAATGACTGTCTGTCTTTATACTCCTGTAGTCGCACCATGCCAGTGATGTCAGCACAGCTGTTCCCAGTGGTCTGATCGGCTGCAACTTATAATTTACTTTGGCAGATTGGAGATCTACTACTTCAAAATAACAAATGCTGCAGCAGTCACATTACATAATGTTAAAGGTAACCTGTCACCTGGAATTAAGGCCCTGACCTATCATTAGCTGTCCCTACACCTTCCTAGGTGCTCCCTAACCATGCCTGTCTGTTATAAATCCGACTTGTAAAGAGTTAGAAAAAAGACTTTAAACTTACAGCACGTTGCTCTCTAAGGTGACTGGAAAGGCGGCTCCAGGCTCCTTTCTCCCCTCCTCGTAGCTTTTGAGCACGCCCCGCTGGGCGGCATAATTCTTTATTCATATCCTCTTGAATTTGGAATCTCCCGCCCTCTTTTCATGCGATGATGCACCGTCCGGTATGTCACATCCGGCCGCGGTGCATTATGGCCTTCATTACGTGATAGGCCACGGTGCATTATGGGCCTGATCACGTGATCGGCCCGGCTTCAATATGCACATTGGAACAACAAAGTTGGCATCACTGAACAGTACAACTGCAGGAGGTAGGTGTTTTACTTTTTTTCACTTTTCTTTTCATTTCTACGGGGCCCTAAATTTCTTAACCAGATGTTTTCCAGTAGTGGACACCCCATTTAAAATATAATTTTTTCTTACCTTTTCAACCTTTCTCTCTCTACGACATCATATTAAATCAAGAAAAGTATCTTCAGAAACATCTCCCGATGTGTCATATTGTAGAAATGTCGTTATTTTTACTACGCTGCCCAAATTCTGTTTGGATGGCTGAAGTGGAAGATATCGTAACTCCAATTCCAATCATCGATTGTTGATGCCATGATAGACTTAACTTGTAAGTTCTCCTGGAAAAAAGTTGGAAAAAGGTCTCCTGTTAAATGTTGGAAGCACTGATAAATCTTCTGACAAACTCACAAAACACAGTCAGTAGAGGTATGTGTAGCCATATTTGCTTTACATAGACCTTCCTATTCTGTTGCTGCAAAAAACAAGAGATGATCACCAACTTCAATGTACATTTTCCAATTCTGCTTTTTCTATTAACATGCAATTACTTAGTTTGGCCAGAGGAGTATGTTGATCATTACGTGGAAGGAAAAGTGGTAAACGAGTTTCTACCAGACATATCTGACACCAATTTTCTCAGGGTAAACTTAAAAATGTATTTTTTTGCATATTTAAATATGTTGCATCAAAAATTATCGGTGAAGATAAACTTCCTCTATGTGCTTTCAAAGGGAACCCGTCAGTCAATTAATGCATCCCAAACCATGGGCAGTATGAATCAAACCTTGACTGAGCAATTGCAGCTACAGTAGGTATAGTATCCTTAAAAAGTTCCAGTGGGGCCCATAGCCAGAGACTATACTTGTTCTTCTCTATTCATGGATGACTTCTCCCAGTGATGATCATCAGCAGCTCTGCGAAAAGCTGGTCCGGGGTGGTGCTGGACAAGTATAATTTTTAGCTATTGCTCCTGGCTAGTTTTGTCAGAATGAATCAGGAGACAGGCTCCCTCTCAGCTTATAAGACATTTGGAAAACTCATCATTCTTTGCTTCCCCTTAGTATTTGTGGCACAGTGTGTTTTTATCTTGGTCATGTTTGCTTTTATTCTATACATGAACACATAACAGACCAGACTTTTTGGTTCATTTGGGCTGATTATGATTCAAACACATTACATGGGGTAAGGGTCATGTAAAGCGGATATTGCAGAAAGGGTGATTTAAAAAAGATATTTGTGCTCACAAAATGGTGGGGCTCATCGGGAAAAGTAAATCTGATTTGTGAATCATGCTCATGTGAGACTGTGACCGGGGTTATCTATGATGGCAGGTACGTCTTACCCAGGTTGTGCTCCCTCCATGTGTAGGCATAGTTCCACTCCAGGGTTTTGAAGTGGTTTTACCTCCAGGAACGGAAAGTGTTAAAAGGGAAACAGGAACCCTGGGTGTGGTCCTTGGTGAGGGAGTGAGCACAACTCCCTAGGCTCAGACAGAGAAGGAGCGTGAGCCAGACACAGATCCTTGTGGCTTGATCCTGGAAATTCATGAGCATAGTGAGTGGCCCAGGAGGCCCGGGAAGTAAGAGGAACAGGCAACTCCGGCTGCGTACCGGAACCCGAGGTCTGTGATATATTGGACTTGTGTTGCAATAAACGTTTTTGTGTGAACCCTGGTGCCTGGATCCCGTGCCTGCATCCGTACAACCGGCAATGCTACCTCACACTCACTAAAGTAAATTTCAAATACAAAGAAAAAAATGTCTCTGCAGCACACAGCTACTACCAATATCGTACATATGCTAACAAGCAAAAAATGAGAAAAAAATTTAAAAACGGAAGTTTTTTAAAAAAACTCATTATTCTTAATTTTTATTTTCTGGGTGTCTTAGTATATACATTGACCAATGTCTGCTTGTTCACCAACCATGTAAAGTAAATTTCATAGAGATTGCATGAGTGTGATATCTCTTTTCACTCATTACAGCAACTAAGATGGGTGTAACATTCATGTGGATACGTAGGGAATCAGATGGTGTGGGACTAGACAAGACAGAGACAAGGTTTAGAGTGCAAATCTATATTGACACATGCAGCAAACAAATTGAGATGAGGGTGCAAACTAAACAGTGAAATATAGCAAACAAGTCTATTATGAAGAAATTAACTTAGTGTGCTGTTCTCTTAATATCTTCATATAGTTCAATCCACTGTTTCATTGTTATCTGTTTCATGCTTGTCTGCTGCCACCTGCTGACCAGTAGCTTTGTGTCACTCCCTCGCTCCTCCTTTTACATTTTTTCTAGGATGTGGGAGTGTCCTGCAGCCTTGTGTACTACCTCACTTCCTGCCATCCATTTTTACTCCAGCTACCATTGTGAGAAGGACACATACCCCTTGGGCTGCAGAAAGCAAAGTCTTTTGACCAGCAGCAGCTTCAGCAGCTCAGCAGTGGCTCAAGGGGTGAACACCTACAAGACAATTACCCTACTACTACTTGTACAATCTGCATTGTGTCACCTTATGGTACCTTTACACGCTGCTACAGAAGGTTAGGAACAACCGGGTGCTTCACGTGCACGAGCACGCACCAACGGTTGCAAACGGTACCCGATACCGCCTTTACACGCCGCTACAAGGTGCTCTGCAGAAGGTTTAATCTATCCCTGGAGGCACCGCCGGGTGCTCAAGTTACCCTCTGTAGAGCACCATGCCTCATTTACATGCCGTGACAGAAGGTAATATGGGAGTACCTGGGGCAGCAGAGACAACACATAGGCGTGCCAGAGTTGTGGATTACGAGACGCTCGTACGGTGATTGGACAATGCAATAGTATCATGATTGGCCAGCCAGACCAGGAAGGCTGGCTAATACATGATGCTATTGCAATTAAGTAGTGTGAATGGTCAGCTCCTTAAATATGCCGCCCTATGCAGTGACAAACAATCGCAACGCAGGAGCTTCCACCAATGATCGCTGAAGGGGGGTGTTTTCCCGGAGGCTGTGTCACGCCCCAGGGAGTTAGCTAGGTGGCGAAAAAACCTTACCGTACCGTATTTAGACGCCTCTACCATCAGGTTGAAATCAACCTGTTTTAGAGCACTGCTCTGAAACAGGTGCCGAAAGTGACGGCTGGCAACAACCTACTTTACACGCCGCTACCTCGGGTTGATTTGACGGTGCAAGATACATTTGTCTCCGTAACCTGGCTGTTTTCTACCTTCTGTAGCGGCGTGTAAAGGTACCTTTACTGTCTTCTGGTATGGTTCAAATAAACCACCACTGATTCATCTCTGCATCCACGCTTGACTCCATCCATCCGAAGCTGCACTTGGTCCTGTCTGCCTCGCTTCAAGGATAAGAAGGTGATACTTCTCACACCATAACTTACTACGCACCTTCATTCGCCTTAAGCGAGGACAGAACACGTAGAGTTAGTCCAGAATTTAAATGTAGAATGCAGCACAGTAAAATGTGAACGTCCCAGCGCAATCTTAAGTAGGATAGCTGCACAAATTAATGTATAGCGTGGCCAACACTGTAACATGATAGCTCTAGAAACAGACTTAGCAGATTTCTGTGCAGCAAACAAATGGTTAACCAGTGTACACTTGAGCTAAAGATAAGTCCCGAACAAGTCCAGCAGTGCTGCCCCACACTGAACCAAACAATTTTTGATAGGGTACACAGGTAACTAAACAAAACGGCAAAAGTCTACAGACCGTGGAAGTTCAGTAGGTAGTTTAGAAGATCTCCCCAGAAGTTTTTGAGGACAAATACAAACAGCCAGGACATGGTGGATGTACGGATTACAGGCAGCTGGGCAGCAGAATGCCTGAACAGAAGAGAAAAATATTAGAATCTGAGAGTTCTCAGTGGTTGATACCTTTTAATGGCTAACTGAAAAGATGGTAGGTAAAGCAAGCTTCGAGACTTTAAAGCTTTTTCATCAGGCTAATAATGACACAAATTCTGAAGACACACACACATATATACATATGCAGGGTAGGATGAAGAAGAGGTCAACAAAGTGGTCAGAGTAGCCAAGTCTGGAGTGATTTAGAAGCCAGATAGCACAAACTCAGGCAGGGAATGGATTCAGGCCTGGGTCTTAAATATTCAGAAACAATAGTAAGTTCAACATTAAAACAAAACATTAGATGCCATCTTGAATGAAGGCAAAAAGACACAGAAAGTTCTATGGAAGATCCGGAATCCTGACAATGGGTAAGCCTCCATCAGTTTTTCTTCTAATACAAGAAAGTAGCTGACAAACCAATCCTAATAATCCGACACAAGGACCAAAAACAAGTGACAATCCAATCAGCACAATGATGCAAACCGCTCTTTATTTACAAAAAAAACTGATATATGACTGAGATAATCTAGTGAAACTTGAAAAGAGATATATATGGATACAGCATTAGTCAGCTTTTAACAAGCTTTCTCCAATACTTTCAAATGCTGTTGTCATTAGAACAAGTGTAGAGAGTGCTAGATCTACTTTACATTACTATAGTAGGATTAAGGGTTTAACGCGCGCACAAACACATATAGCAGCACGGAACTGTAAGCTGATAAAAAGCCAGCGATTCCAGGCAGATGACAAGTCCATCTGATGCTCTCACTCTTATTTGAAGGGAATTTACTTAGTATATGCATGACTCATTCATCTACTATATAATTGCCGTAGGCACTTCCGTGTCGGACCCCGCAAAAGACCGTGGCTTTGTCACTCTGTGACGTCACCACGAGCAAAGCATTGCCCGCGTAGCGGGCATTGCGAGCCTGGAAGTGCGCTGCGCCAAGTATATATAAGAGGATAAGATATAGTGAAGCTCCTCCTGGCCGCGCTCCACTGCCCACTCACCCCCCGCCTGTCACAACACTTCCCCCCGCTGCCCCATCACCCCCCGCCTGTCACCATAGCCCCCCTCCACTCTCCGGTCACCCCCCGCCTGTCAGCACAGACCCCCCACTCTCGGCTCACCACCCGCCTGTCAGCACAGACCCCCCCACTCTCGGCTCACCCCCCGCCTGTCAGCACAGACCCCCCCACTCTCGGCTCACCCCCCGCCTGTCAGCACAGACCCCCCCACTCTCCGGACACCCCCCGCCTGTCAGCACAGACCCCCCCACTCTCGGCTTACCCCCCGCCTGTCAGCACAGATCCCCCCACTCTCCGGTCACCCCCGCCTGTCAGCACAGACCCCCCCACTCTCGGGTCACCCCCCGCCTGTCAGCACAGACCCTCCCCACTCTCTGGTCACCCCCCCGACTCTTACCACAGCTCAATCCAGCCAGCCGCGATCTTTTCATGGGGCTTCAGGACCTCTGATGACCTCACGATGATGGGCGGAGTCACAGATCACATGACCGTGACGTCATCAAAGGTCCTGTCCCGGTCTAACCTCCTCTGCCTACTCATCCCCCTGCGCTGCACACTGACCCACGATCTGCTCCCTCACCCCCCGCTCTGCCCACTGACCCCCCAACTCTGCCCACTGACCCCCACTCTGCCCCTGACCCTGCTCTGCCCACTCACCCCCACACTGACCCCCCAACTCTGCCCACTCACCCCCACACTGACCCCCCAACTCTGCCCACTCACCCCCACACTGACCCCCCAACTCTGCCCACTCACCCCCACACTGACCCCCCAACTCTGCCCACTCACCCCCAACTCTTCCCCCTCACCCCCACTCTGCCCACTGACCCCCACTCTGCCCCTGACCCCCACTCTGACCACTCACCCCCACTCTGACCACTCACCCCCCTACTCTTCCCCCTGACCCCCCAACTCTTCCCCCTGACCCCCTCTCTGCCCCCTCACCCCCACTCTGACCACTCTCCCCACTCTGACCACTCACCCCCACTCTGACCACTCACCCCCCTACTCTTCCCCCTGACCCCCCAACTCTTCCCCCTGACCCCCTCTCTGCCCCCTCACCCCCACTCTGCCCCCTGACCCCCACTCTGCCCACTGACCCCCACTCTGCCCACTGACCCCCTCTCTGCCCCCTGACCCCCTCTCTGCCCCCTGACCCCCACTCTGCCCCTGACCCCCACTCTGCCCCTGACCCCCACTCTGACCACTGACCCCCACTCTGACCACTGACCCCCACTCTGCCCCTGACCCCCACTCTGCCCCTGACCCCCACTCTGCCCCTGACCCCCACTCTGACCACTGACCCCCACTCTGACCACTAACCCCCACTCTGACCACTAACCCCCACTCTGCCCACTGACCCTGCTCTGCCCACTCACCCCAACTCTGCCTACTCACCCTGCTCTGACTACTGATTATCCCCACTGACCCCTGCTCTGCCCAATGACTCTGCCCACTAACCCCTGCTCTGCCCACTCATTCCCCACTCTGCCCACTCACCCCCGCTTTGCCCACTGACCCCAAGCTCATCGGTTTCCAAGGCAACGACAGGTCCTGTCCTGGAAGCTACAAGACAGGTGGAGCGAGCCGCCAGAGGGTAAGTATCCTCACTGAGGTTTTTTTTTTTTTTTTTATCACCATGAAGTTCCGGGGTGGAGGGGAGGGGGTGCTGGCCCAGAGGGAGGGGGGCCGCACAGAGTGGAGGCCCAGAGGGACGGCGGCCGCGGGGAGCGGAGGGGGTCTGGAGGAGCGCCTCCATCCTGCCCCCCGCCACCATCCTGCCCCGCCTTCGCCATCCTGCCTCGCTTGGTCCATCCTGCGCCACTCACCTCCATCCTGCCCCTCCGGCTCCATCCTGCCCCTCCGGCTCCATCCTGCCCCTCCGGCTCCATCCTGCCCCTCCGCCTCCATCCTGCCCCGCTCGCTCCATCCTGCCCCGCTTGCTCCATCCTGCCCCGCTTGCTCCATCCTGCCCCGCTCGCTCCATCCTGCCCCGCTCGCTCCATCCTGCCCTGCTCGCTCCATCCTGCCCCGCTCGCTCCATCCTGCCCCGCTCGCTCCATCCTCACCCCCGCTGTTCTTGCTCCCCCGGCTGGTGTTTAAGTCTATTATTTACAACTCTTAAAAATATTATATACAGATTCTAGACTCCCGATTCTTTAGAATCGGGCTCACAGCTAGTCTATTATATAAAGCTGAATGTGTGTGTGTATATATGTGTGTATGTATGTCCGGGATTGGCATCTACACCGTCGCAACTACAGCCACAAAATTTTGCACAGTCACACGTCTGGACCCCGAGAGCGTCATAGGCTATGTTGTGAGGTGAAATTTTAACCCCGCGTGTTCCAGTTCACCAAACAATTTTGCCCCTATCTACATAATGGGGAAAAAGTGAATGGAAAAGTGTTGGAGGAAAATCGACAGCTGTCAGCTATAGCCACAAAATTTTGCACAATCACACGTCTGGACCCCGGGAGCATCATAGGCTATGTTGTGAGGTGAAATTTTAACCCCGCGCATTCCAATTCACCAAACAATTTTGCCCCTATCTACATAATGGGGAAAAAGGGAAAGGAAAAGTGTTGGAGGAAAATCGACAGCTATCAGCTATAGCCACAAAATTTTGCACAGTCACACATCTGGACCCCGAGAGTGTCATAGGCTATGTTGTGAGGTGAAATTTTAACCCTGAGCGTTCCAGTTCACCGAACAATTTTGCTCCTATCTACATAATGGGGAAAAAGTGAAAGGAAATGTGTTGTAGGCAAATTGACAGCTACCAGATGTGAACAAGGGGGACTTAAAGAATGAGAGCGATGCTGTCAAAGAGTATATACCATACAGTTGCTAAGGTGGGGCCCCGACATAGGATACTCACCACACACCGGGATATGAACACACACACAAAATGCGCCTCACACTGCCATGTGCTTGAACACATATACCACCCTCAGCACACATTTCACCACACATACATCAACCTCACCACATAATCGCCCTAAAACACACACAAGTCTGGTATTATCCTTCAAAAATAAAAATCTGATTAATAAGCAGCAAAACTACAAGAGAAACAAATGAACAATATAGGAAATAAGGCAGCTGTCAGTCACATGACCTGTCTATTATGTGTAATGTGAGCTAATATATACTGTCGGGGGGAGGGTTTCCTGTTGCCTGGGGATTTATCAGGCTGCCAATAGCAACCAATCACAGCTCTGCTTCTATTTTGCTACTGTTAATCTGAGCTCTGATTGGTTAATATAGACAACAAAGGACATTCTCAGTTAAGCTTCTGTGAGGTAATAGGATATCTGTGAGGTAATAGGATGTCAGTTAGGGTGTGTTGGTGGAAAGGCTGATGTCAGTCACATTACCTCTATGTGAGAGGATATAGAAACTGCCAGTTACAGACTATTTTTACCACAATAATGCCTCATAAGAAAAGGAGTTCCTTGGCACGAATGTCAGCTGATGCAAAAAGAAAAGCTGCATTACGGGTGAGTGAAAAATGTGAAGACTGAGAAACAAGGCTGACACACATGAGAACAGCAGCTGCTTCCTCAAGGGCCAATGAACTTTCTGAGGAGAGGGAAGCGAGGCTTGCAGACATGAAAACAAGAGCTGCTTCCTCAAGGGCCAATGAACTTTCTGAGGAGAGGGAAGCGAGGCTTGCAGACATGAAAACAAGAGCTGCTTCCTCAAGGGCCAATGAACTTTCTGAGGAGAGGGAAGCGAGGATCCACCAAAGCTGTGTAATGGAACAAGACTCTTGATTAAGAACCTGTTTCCACATGTAATTGAGGCAACCATTTTGACAGGATGTGCCACAGGAGAAGATGTTTTCATTCCAACAATTCCTCTTATTCCATCTGATTTGCCTTTTGATTTTAAATGCCTCCAGTTTCCTGTTCGACTGGCATTTGCTATGTCCATCAACAAGGCTCAGGGACAGTCTTTGAAAGTTGTTGGAATTGATTTACAATCTCCATGCTTTTCTCATGGTCAACTTTATGTGACCTGTTCAAGAGTTGGAACATACAAAAATCTGTTCGCCTTTGTACCTGAAGGAAGAACTAAGAATGTTGTCTATCAAAAGGCTCTCGAATAAGGAGTAGAAGATTACTTCACATTACTTGGCCAATTTAGTTAAATCTGTGTGGAATATCTGTGGTGTTGAAATATATGTTGTGAAATGCTTCTATTAGCTTAGTTTTTGCCTTTTAATAATTACATTTCTATCAATTTGTTTTGTGGTTTTTGTGTGCTGAATAAATTTTTGTTAACACATTCTATTTTGTTAACAGCAGTTATTAACCCGGGCTGCTTCAAATCTCCCGCGCCAACATCACCTATTCGGTGTCAGCGCTGACACCGGCGGGAGATTAGTGGCGGCTCTGCACGATCTCCCAGTGGCCGCCGGTGATCACCGGCGGCCACTGGGAGAGATTTCAATGAGATCCGTAGCGTTCTCCTGCTGTGTCATGCGGAGGACACTGCGGATCTATTGAGATCCAGGCATTTTTTGTGTGCTTGTGGGCGCTTGCGGATAAAGCAAGTGCCGCGAATGCACAAAAAAATGCTGCATGCTGCGGTTGGAGTGCGGTCGGAGGGCAGGCACATGCGTTTCCATGTTAAACATAGGAACGCATGTGCGCAAGCGTTTGGCTGCGTTTGGTGCGCTGTGCTCCAATGGCAAGTGTGAAGGCAGACTTAATACTTAAAATCAAATATGCAGACATCCCCCTATATACTGTATGAGCCCACACACAGCTCTATTTACTGTATGAGCCTCCACACAGCCTCCTATATACAGTATGAGCCTCCACATAACCCCTATATAGTTTGAGCCCTAACATGGCCCCTTATACACAGTATGAGCTCCCTCATAGCCCCTCTATATACAATGTGAGACCACACATAGTGCCTTTATATGAACTATGAGAACTATACACGGTGGCTCAACATAGGACATCACACAGACTTCTAAATACAGCATGAGCCCCCCAGATAACCTCCTATATACAGCATGAGATCTCATATAGCCTCCCATTTACATTATAAGCACCCACATAGTCTGCTATATACATTATGAGCCTCACATAGTATTCTATATACAAGGTGGGCCATTTATATGGACGCACCAAAATAAAATGGGAATGGTTGGTTATATCAACTTCCTGTTTGTGGCACATTAATATATGGGAGGGGGGAAACTTTTCCAGATGGGTGGTGACCGTGGCGGCCATTTTGAAGTCAGCCATTTTGGATCCAACTGTATTTTTGTTCAATGGGAAGAGAGTCATCTGACACACCAAACGTATTGAGAATTTCACACAAAAAACAATGATGTGCTTGTTTTTTTTTTTTTTGAACCATCATTTTTATTGAGAATAAAGAAAAAAAAAAAAAAAAAAAAAAGAAAACATTTTTGATGCAAACAAGAAAATAACAATAAACTTTGGTGTAGTTACAAGGGCTATCATGTAAGATTTTTACATATATTGTAAGGGTAAAGTCAATACCATTATTATTAATGATTCATACGAAATCCTGTAAGAAGCATAAACATAGCAAATGTCATTCATTGGAGTAACAGAATTCCTTCGAATGAAGTAATAAAAACTGACTGAGAAGTGGTAACATAGACTCCCCTATCAAAACTTAACTCCCTTTCTAAATCCCTATATTCGCCATTGCCTCATTTAATTTCCGTGGTATATGTAAGTAACTACTTCCCTATCGTCATCATATCTCAAACTATACATTTCAATCTACCTAGTGTCCCTCCTAGGTCTTCCTGACTATACCAGATTGTGGATCTAAAAGGGTAGATAAAAGATCTAATTTCTGGATGTGCTTGGTTGTAACATAACTTTATTCTTTCATGAGTTATTTACAAGTTTATGACCACTTATAAAATGTGTTCAAAGTGCTGCTCATTGTGTTGGATTGTCAATACAACCCTCTTCTCCCACTCTTGACACACTGATAGCAACACCGCAGAAGAAATGCTAGCACAGGCTTCCAGTATCCGTTGTTTCAGATGCTGCACATCTCGTATCTTCACAGCATAGACAATTGCCTTCAGATGAGTGATGAGGCAAACTTTTTTGTGAATGGTGAAGTTAACAAAAAAAAACACCGCTAATGGACTGACACTAACCCACAGCGGATAGATCCCTCCAAGATTGTTTGAACACAAAAATTGATAGTATGGTGTGGTATATGGGGTACAAAGATAGTGGGGCCATTCTTCATCAATGGACACCTCAATGCCACTGGATATGTGAAATTGCTAAATGTATCAGATCAGAAGATAAGATTTTTTTTTTAGGGGAATATCCATCCTCCCCCCTGCACCCCTGAACATGCATTTAAGCTGTTTTAATGGTATTTATCTAAAATAAAGGATTGATCTTGGAGACCGGTGAGTGCTGCCATCTATCTGTTTTGCTGAATATCAGATCAGAAGATAAGAGATGTGCAGCATCTCAAACAACAGATACTAGAAGCCTGTGCTAGCATTTCTTCTGCGGTATTGCTATCAGTGTGTCAAGAGTGGGAGAAGAGGGTTGCATTGACAATCCAACACAATGGGCAGCACTTTGAACACATTTTATAAGTGGTCATAAATTTGTAAATACATCATGAAAGAATAAAGTTACGTAAAAACCAAGCACATCATTGTTTTTCTTATTGAGAATTTCATAAGTTTGATGTGTCACATGACCCTCTTCCCATTAAAAAAAAAATAAAGTTGGACCCAAAATGGCAAACTTCAAAATGGCCGCCATGGTCACCACCCATCTGCAAAAGATTTCCTACTCCCATATACTAATGTGCCACAGCTTTTCTAAATGATACAGATGCTGCTGCCACTTTATACAACACCACAATAATAGTATTCAATTCAGCCCCCCTCACGCATAGCAAAACTTGCACAATCAACACGCAACTCTGGCAGACCAGCCTGACTAAAGAACTGAGATGAGGGTTGCTGAGTGGAGATGGAAGAGATCCCATTCCACCGAGCACTTCGTTGCATACAAGCAGTCCCTTGCCATATTCAAGTCCACACTCACTGCTGCAAAACAAACTTACTTTGCATCTCTCATATCTTCCCTGTCTAACAGCCCTAAACAACTATTCAACACTTTCAATTCTCTACTCCATCCTCCAGCACCTCCTGCCTCTCCTCTTATCTCTGCTGAAGACTTTGCCTCTTTCTTCAAGCAGAAGATTGATAACATCAGAGAAAGGTTTGGCCTGCAGCCACGAACCCCCCTCATAACTGCCCTGCCCTTTTCTTCCAAAACTAGCCTCTCCGCCATCAGCGCTCCACTCTTCTGTCAAGATCACATCTCACCTCCTGTGCACTTCCTGTCTTCATCCCAACCCTAACACATCTTTTCAATCTTTCACTAACAACTTGAGAACAAATAAGGACCCAGGTATGACCATGTTAAGGGCAGACTACTCAAAAGACATTATAAATAAACCAAAAGAACAGGAGTTCTATTGCCCATATAGCTTACACGTATTTACTGTCCACACTAGTGTATATTGCAAATATAAGAATTTTATTAAATGCAGAGGATAAAATAAATAAGCGTGTCATAAATAAAGTTTGACAAGAATTTATGGTGAAGGAGGGAGACAAATGACAAATAGGCAGAAAAAGGACGACCAGTAAAATGGGGTCCAGAGGGGAAGTTTAAAGTGCAAGTGCTTAAGGTGCATAGACCGGGGTAATAAGGTGCAGTTTAACTCAATTGGGTCTGATCTCAAACCCTAGTCTAAGTCTGTAGATAGAAAGCACATAGTCAATCGCTTAACCATGAACCTGGTAAAGGGGTCCTCCCAATCTGCCTACTGGTCCATTAGCCCCGACACGTGTTTCGCGTTGGCTGCTTCGGGGGGCTAGTGGTGAAGAGTGCTCACAGCAGGGGGTTTATAAATCAAGCCTAGCCAATGGCAGACCTCTCATTTGGCTGCATTACACATTGCTAAAGCGGTCATGAAACGGCGGGGAGGGCATTCTGGGATGCACGGGGTCTGGAACGCAACTTCCGGTGACGTCATTTCCCCCTGTGCATCCTTACTAGAAGTCCCCCTCGCCGCTCACTTCCGGTTACATAGTGCGCATGCGCACAGCGCCTGTCGCCATTTTAGGTGAGGGCAAACATATGGGTACAGCACTAGCGATGTGGGAATAATGCTAATCGCTATATTAACATACAAGTGACGTTTTTACTATACCTAAGTGGGGCAACAGTATAACATCTCAGTGTGAATACATGTCAGTGTGTGTGTATACATGTTAGTGTGTGTGTATACATGTCAGTGTGTGTGTGTATATACATGTCAGTGTGTGTGTGTATACATGTCAGTGTTTGTATACATGTCAGTGTGTGTGTGTACACATGTCAGTGTGTGTGTATATACATGTCAGTGTGTGTATACATGTCAGTGTGTGTGTATATATGTCAGTGTGTGTGTATATAAGTCAGTGTGTGTGTGTATACATGTCAGTGTGTGTGTGTATACATGTCAGTGTTTGTATACATGTCAGTGTGTGTGTGTATACATGTCAGTGTGTGTGTGTATACATGTCAGTGTGTGTGTATACATTTCAGTGTGTGTATGTATACATGTCAGTGTGTGTATACATGTCAGTGTGTGTGTGTATACATGTCAGTGTGTGTGTGTATACATGTCAGTGTGTGTGTGTATACATGTCAGTGTGTGTGTGTATATACATGTCAGTGTGTGTATACATGTCAGTGTGTGTGTATATATGTCAGTGTGTGTGTGTATATACATCAGTGTGTGTGTGTATACATGTCAGTGTTTGTATACATGTCAGTGTGTATGTGTATACATGTCAGTGTGTGTGTGTATATACATGTCAGTGTGTGTATACATGTCAGTGTGTGTGTATATATGTCAGTGTGTGTGTATATACGTCAGTGTGTGTGTGTATACATGTCAGTGTGTGTGTGTGTATACATGTCAGTGTGTGTGTGTATACATGTCAGTGTTTGCATACATGTCAGTGTGTGTGTGTATACATATCAGTGTGTGTGTGTATACATGTCAGTGTGTGTGTATACATTTCAGTGTGTGTATGTATACATGTCAGTGTGTGTATACATGTCAGTGTGTGTGTGTATACATGTCAGTGTGTGTGTGTATACATGTCAGTGTTTGTATACATGCAGTGTGTGTGTATATACATGTCAGAGTGTGTATACATATCAGTGTGTGTGTGTATATACATGTCAGTGTGAGTGTATACATGTCAGTGTGTGTATACATGTCAGTGTGTGTGTGTGTATACATGTCAGTATGTATACATGTCAGTGTGTGTGTATATACATGTCATTGTGTGTATACATGTCAGTGTGTGTGTATACATGTCAGTGTGTGTGTGTATACATGTCAGTGTGTGTGTGTGTATATACATGTCAGTGTGTGTGTGTGTATATACATGTCAGTGTGTGTGTGTATACATGTCAGTGTGTGTGTGTATACATGTCAGTGTTTGTATACATGTCAGTGTGTGTGTGTATACATGTCAGTGTGTGTGTGTATATACATGTCAGTGTGTGTGTGTATACATGTCAGTGTGTGTGCATATATGTCAGTGTGTGTGTGTATATACGTCAGTGTGTGTGTGTATACATGTCAGTGTTTGTATACATTTCAGTGTGTGTGTGTATACATGTCAGTGTATGTGTATACATTTCAGTGTGTGTATGTGTACATGTCAGTGTGTGTGTATACATGTCAGTGTGTGTGTGTATACATGTCAGTGTTTGTATACATGCAGTGTGTGTGTGTATATACATGTCAGTGTGAGTGTATACATGTCAGTGTGTGTATACATGTCAGTGTGTGTGTGTATACATGTCAGTGTGTATACATGTTAGTGTGTGTGTGTATATACATGTCATTGTGTGTGTACATGTCAGTGTGTGTGTATACATGTCAGTGTGTGTGTGTATACATGTCAGTGTGTGTGTGTGTGTAAACATGTCAGTGTGTGTATACATGTTAGTGTGTGTATATATCTACTATATAATCGTCTAATGTTCTCAGTCTGTCATGGAAATCGCGCGCTAACGCTGATTGGTTGAGCCTGCTGGGTGGACAAATCAGCGCTAGCATGCGATTTCTGTACACAGAAAGAGAACAAAAAATGGTGGCGGCTAGCGCAGCGCAGCGAACTCCCGCCGCAGCCTCATGTCACTAACCCCTGCCACGAGCCGCCCACTGACACAGGGTGCTGCCGGGGTCGGGGCTCCCAGAGTGCAGGGAGCAACGGGAGCGCGCATCGTGTGGCTTCCCTTTCCTATGGCCGCACAGTCTGTCACAGACTGCGGCCATAGGATGATCCCGGGTGTCAACCGCCTCCTGACAGTGCAGCTGGGTAGCAGCAGCACATGCCTGCCGGGGCCCAGCTGCACTGACAGGAGGCTGCTGACACCCGGGATCATCCTGCACACCGTCGCCTCTGCGTCCGCCTCCTCCACACCAATGCTCTGCTGACACCACGCTCAGCATCAGGGACATGAGGGCCAGCACTGGAACCGCCAGGGGACAGAGAGGTGAGAGCCTGTGTGTGTGTGGCTGTCAGTGTGAGTCTGTGTGTGTGTGTGTCTGTGCCTGGGTGTGTGTGTGTCTGGCTGTGGGTGTGAGTCTGTGTGTGTATGTGTGTGGGTGCGAGTATGAGTCTGTGTGTATGTGTGTGGCTGTGAGTATGAGTCTGTGTGTGTGTGTGTGTGTGTGTGTGTCTGGCTGTGGGTCTGAGTCTGTGTCTAGGTGTGACTCTGTGTGTGGGTGTGAGTCTGCTCCGTCCTCCCCCTGCCTGTGCCGCTCCGTCCTCCCCCTGCCTGTGCTGCTCCCTCCTCCTCCACCCTGCCACTTCGTCCTCCGTCCTCCTCCCCCTGCTGCTCTGTGCTCCGTCCTCCCCCTCCCTGTGCTGCTCTATCCTCCTCCATCCCACCGCTTCCTCGTCCTTCCTTTGTCCTCCTCCCCTCCACCACTGCATCCTCCATCCTCCCCCTGCCTTTGCTGCTCCATCCTCCCCCACCCCGTCACTTCATCCTCCCCCACAATATCGCTTCATCCTCCATCCTCCCCCTGCCTGTGCTGCTCCGTCCTCCCCAACCCCGCCGCTTCCTCCTCCTTCCTTTGTCCTCCGCCACTCCATCCTTTGTCCTTACCCTGCCTGTGCTGCTCCATCCTCCCCAACCCCGCCGCTTCGTCCTCCGTCCTCCTCCCCCGCCGCTCTGTGCTCCTTCCTCCCCCACCCCACCACTTCTTCCTCCTTCCTTTGTCCTCCTTCCCTCCATCCTCCAGCCTCCCCCTGCCTATGCTGCTCCATCCCCCTCTCCCCTGCCGCACCTTCCTCCTCCTGCATGTGTTGCTCCGTCCTCCCCCACCCCGCTGCTTCATCCTCCGTCCTCCTTCCCCCGCCGCTCTGTGCTTCCTCCTCCTTCCTTTGTCCTCCTCCCCTCCATCCGCCAGCCTCCCCCTGCCTGTGCTGCTCCATCCTCCTCTCCCCTGTCGCGCCCTTCTCCCCCTACATGTCCTGCTCCAGCCTCCCCCACCCCTCCGCTTCGTCCTCCATCCTCCTCTCCCCCGCTGCTCTGTGCTCCGTCCTCACCCTGCTGCTCCGTCCTCCCCCTGCCTGTGCTGCTCCGGCCTCCCCTAGTCCGCCGCTTCGTCCTCCATCCTCCTCTTCCCCGCCGCTCTGTGCTCCGTCCTCCCCCTGCCGCTCCATCCTCCCCCACCCCACCGCTTCCTCCTCCTTCCTTTGTCCTCCTTCCCTCCACCACTCCATTCTCCATTCTCCCCCTGACTGTGCTGCTCCATCCTCTCCCACACCACCGCTTCATCCTCTGTCCTCCTCCCCCCGCCGCTCTGTGCTCTCTCCTCCCCCTGTCTGTGTCGCTTTGTCTTCCATCCTCCTCCCCCCTGCCGCTTCGTCCTCCGCCACTGCATCCTCTGTCCTCCCCCTGCCTGTGCTGCTCCATCCTCCCCCGCTCCGCCACTTCATCCTCCCCCGCCACTCTGTGCTCCATCCTCCCCCTGCCGCCCCATCCTCCCCCACCCCACCCTTCCTTCTCCTTCCTTTGTCCTCCACCACTTCATCTTTTGTCCTTCCCCTGCCTGTGCTGCTCCGTCCTCCCCCACCCCGCTGATTCGTCCTCCATCCTCCTTCCCCGTCGCTCTGTGCTCCTTCCTCCCCCACCCCACCGCTTCCTCCTCCTTCCTTTGTCCTCCTCCCCATGCATGGAACTGGTAAACTGGTCACCTGATTTTGTTAACCCTCCCTCTGGTTCCCTATGCTGAGTTAAAGGAACCGCTTCTTCTTTTTCTTTATTCTATGTGTCTGATCGCCCTATAGGTTTTAACACCTAAGTGCTATCAATCCTATTTTGTTATGCTGTTAAACCTCAGGCTATATTGTATATTGTGAGCATTTGCTATGGTGCCCTGCATGACAGGTACCATTAGGGCTGATTGTACTCACATTTGTATATGTTTTTCAGTGAGGTTCCTATATTAACACTGAACTACAAAGACGGAGGTGTAAAACTCTAAAGTGTATTCTTCTTACAATTGTTCCATTGGGAATCTATCTGTGCAAAATCTTGTTATATGTGTACCCCCTGGGCATTATAGGTTTATATCATGCATGATAATACAGGTAAATGTTTTCTTTCACTTGTATACTTGCACCTTATTGGGGGTCTATAGATTAAATATCATATATACCTTTTGTTGGAAGATATATCACTGTAACCAGAATAGGCGATTGGTGCTGAGGTTGTTCTATGATATACCTTTTTCATACGAACTGTTATAGCTGTATTTGGCTGCTTTTTAAGTGTTTTTATCCTTGTGTGATTATTCATGTGTGGTGTTTTTGAAATCAGAATAAAATTGTTAATATTTCATAAACTTTCTCTTGAGGTTGTATCGCTTCTTAGAGACCTTCTGTCTGTTTGTTCAATTTAACTCCATCCTCGTTCCCCCGCCGCTCTGTGCTCCGTCCTCTTCCTCCTCTTTACTTTGTCCTCCCCTCCATCCTCCGTCCTCCCCTGCCTGTGCTGCTCCATTCTCCTCTCCCCCGCTGCTCCGTCCTCCCCCTGTCTGTGCTGCTCCAGCCTCCCCCACTCCGCCGCTTCGTCCTCCATCCTCCTCTCCCCCGTCGCTCTGTGCTCCGTCCTCCCCCTGCCGCCTTGTCCTCCCCCACCCCACCGCTTCCTCCTCCTTCCTTTGTCCTCCTCCCCTCCGCCACTCTATCCTCTGTCCTCCCCCTGACTGTGCTGCTCTGTCCTCTCCCACCCCGCCGCTTCGTCCTCTGTCCTCATCTCCCCACCGCTCTGTGCTCCATCCTCCCCCTGCCGCTCCGTCCTCCCCCACCACACCGCTTCCTGCTCCTTCCTTTGTCCCCCTCCCTTCCGCCATTCCATCCTCTATCCTCCCCCACCCCGCCACTTCGTCCTCCATCCTCTTCTCCCCCACCGCTCTGTGCTCCGTCCTCCCCCTGCCTGTGCCGCTCCATCCTCCCCCACCCCACTGCTTCCTCCTCCTTCCTTTGTCCTCACCTCCACCAATCCATCCTCCGTCCTCCCCCTGCCTGTGCAGCTCCGTCCTCCCCCACCCTGCCGCTTCGTCCTCCGTCCTCCCCCCGCCGCTCTGAGCTCTGTCCTCCCCCTGCCTGTGCCGCTCCATCCTCCCCCACCCCACAGCTTCCTCCTCCTTCCTTTGTCCTTCCTCCCTCCGCCACTCCATCCTCCATCCTCCCCCTGCCTGTGCTGCTCCATCCTCCCCCACCCCGCTGCTTCGTCCTCTGTCCTCCTCCCCCCCTCTGCTCTGTGCTCCGCCCTCCCCCTGCCACTCCGTCCTCCCCCCTGCCTGTGCCACTCCATTCTACCCCACCCCACCGCTACCTACTCCATCCTCCATCCTTCTCCCCCCTGCCGCTCCGTCTTTTCTCCTCCCCCTGCCACTCAGTCCTCCCCCTACCTGTGCCCCTCCATCCTCCTCCCCCCTGCCACGCCTTCCTCCCCCGCCGCTCTGTCCTCAAAGTCCCTCCCTATTCAGCCTTCCCCATGCAATCCCTATTTCTATATTCTAGAATACCCGATGCATTAGAATCGGGCCATCATCTAGTGGTTGATAAAGTAGAAACCGTCCCCTTTAAGCCGCCCAAACTGGAGGGGTACAAATAACTTCTCAACTCTGATCTGACCCAAAAAACATTGACATTCAGGTGTCTCACTATTAGATTTTACATTGTACAGCCGTATAGCTAACAAAAGTAGAAGCGTGAAGCCACCCCCTTCAAGCCCCTGCAAAACTGGAGGGGGACAAGGAACTCCTCAACTTGCATATGGCCTGCCTTTCTGACCCAAAAAACATTGACATTCAGTGGTCTCACTATTAGATTTTACATTATGGCTAACAAAAATGACAAAAGTAGAAGCATGAAGCCACCCCCTTTAAGCCCCCCAAAAACTGGAGGGGGACAACAAACTCCTCAACTTGCATATGATCTGCCCCACTGACCCAAAAACCATTGACATTCAGGGGTCTCACTATTAGATTTTACATTATGGCTGACAAAAGAAGAAGCGTGAAGCCACCCTCTTTAAGTCCCCCAAAACTGGAGGGTGACAAGGAACTCCTCAACTTGCATATGACCTGCCCCACTGACCCAGAAAACATTGACATTCAGGGGTCTCACTATTAGATTTTACATTATGGCTGACAAAAGTAGAATCCTGAAGCCACCCCCTTTATGCCACCCCAAATAGGGAGGGGGACAAGGAAGTCCTCAACTTGCATATGACCTGACCCCCAAACATTCATGAGTCTCATAACTTGTATTCAAAGACAGGGAAAGATAATTATGTCATACACAGATTTGCCATAGACTTACATTGTACAGCACTATGGCTGCATAACTAGAGACCTGCAGCCCTCATGCTGCAAAAAACAACCCAGGCAGCTGTGGGTGGCAGCCCCTAGCTACCTGCTTTTTCTGCACTAAGAATCAAAAATACCGTGGAGCACTATGTCATTTTTTAAAATTATTTACAGTATTTATTTTTATGCAGCCAATCACAGATGCTGCACAGAGATCGGGTGTCTGTGATTGGCTGCGTGCCATGTGAAAAGTTATCTGAGTTCACAGATTAACATGAACTCAGATAACCCCAGCATTCCCCAGCACTCGGAGCCTAGCTGCCCCATTACCGCCTTCAGAGCATGGGCAGTTGGCATGATGAAGCTGGCAATGTACATCTAACTATTTGAATGGTATAAGTTGAATGGAGCAGGTCAGACATGACCTTGGTCAGATATTATTGAAGTGTGACATTTTAAAGTGTGACATAAGAAATATCCCAGAATGGTGTATTCTCCATCATGCTGATCATGTCCTGATCCATATGCTTTCATCCACAGGTATGTCTGAACTGTGAACCCAGAATACCTACTGCACCCTAGAATCCTATGTACTCCTCTCCCTCTGTGTTAACGGGTACGTGTGAACTGTGAACCCAGAATACCCACTGCACCCTACAATCCTATGTACTCCTCTCCCTCTGTGTTAACGGGTACGTGTGAACTGTGAACCCAGAATACCCACTGCACCCTAGAATCCTATGTACTCCTCTCCCTCTGTGTTAACGGGTACATCTGAACTGTGAACCCAGGATGCCCACTGCACCCTAGAATCCTATGTACTCCTCTCCCTCTGTGTTATTAGAGACGTCTGAACTGTGAACCCAGAATACCCACTGCACCCTACAATCCTATGTACTCCTCTCCCTCTGTGTAAATGGGTACGTCTGAACTGTGAACCCAGAATACCCACTGCACCCTAGAATCCTATGTACTCCTCTCCCTCTGTGTTAACGGGTACGTCTGAACTGTGAACCCAGAATACCCACTGCACCCTAGAATCCTATGTATTCCTCTCCCTCTGTGTTAATGGGTACGCTGCTGTTTTTTCCCTGATTACAATACCATGTATCATACTCTAAATTTAGGCTTTGCATATTGATAAGTCTTTGCTTCTTACACCTAATATTCTCCTTCCAATTGATTATGTCTCTTTGTGCAGCTTTGATCCAAGTCAAATGTTCTCTTAACTGCATTTTGTTAATTAGTCCCTGCTGTGAGCTCTCCTCCGGCTCCCTCCTCCTGCCTGGACTCATTTTTTGGTCATTTGAATGGTATAAGCTGAATGGAGCAGGTCAGACATGACCTTGGTCAGATACGACATTATTGAAGTGTGACATTTAAAGTATTACCGTACATAAGAAATATCCCAGAAATAACACAGTAGTAACCAGAAGGTACCAGCAAAACCCTTCTAACTGTCTTTGTTACTTTACTTTTCAAATTTTTTTTTTTTATCATGTCCTTTACTACAATGTCTGTTTTCAATGTCTTCAATACTTAAAATAACAGTGGTACGTGTAATTGCACAGACCTCCACTCATCTCTCCTGTCCATGTGGTGCGACTGGAAGGCAATGACATAGAGGGACAATCAAACACTGTGTATAACTCCATTCACTATTAATCTTTACCATGTCTTTTATTTCACTGTTTGTTTTCTTATGTGCTCTTGCCACCAACTTTTATCACCCTATACACCCTCCATCACCACACATTCACATCAGCCCCTCTCTCCTCCCCTACTCTATGTACAGCTCCCATGCTATCTTCAGTTTACTGAAGATTCTCAGCCCATCATATTCCAAAGTTTGTCATAATAAATCATGTCCTAATTCCAAAAACTATCTGCTCTTTCTCTTTTTGCTGCTGCTCATGTCAGGTGATATCTCTCCCAACCCTGGTCCGCCCTCTGCTAACTTCAACCCCTCTCCCACCTCACACAGAAACCTCACTAACCTTATTAACATCACCTGCACACCTTCATCTCCCTCTTTTAATTGCGCTCTCTGGAATCCACGGTCTGTAAGCAACAAACTTCCCTTCATTCATAACTACTTTCTCACTAACTCTCTTAACCTCCTGGACCTCACTGAAACCTGGATCCAGGATTCAGACACTGCTTCTCCTGCTGCTATTTCTCTATGGCGGCTTACATTTCTCTTATTCCCCGAGACCTGGGAATAGACATGGTGGTGGAGTTGGCTTACTCCTGTCCCCACAATGTACTTTCCAGGTCATCCCTCCAGCCCCATTTCTCTCATTCCCCTCGTTTGAGGTTCACACCATTAGGCTATTCCATCCCCTTCCCATCAGAGTGGCGGTAGTATACCGCCCCCCAGGGTCACCCACCCAGTTCCTCGACCATTTCTCCGCATGGTTGATACACTTCATGTCTTCAGAATTACCAACCCTCATTCTGGGAGACTTTAACATCCCCATAAGCAGCCCCACCTCCCCATTTGCATCCCAGCTCCCATCTCTAACCACGTCACTCGGCCTCTCACAGCCCTCAACCTCTGAGACACACAAGGGTGGCAACACCCTTGACCTGATCTTTACCAGGCTCTGCTCTACCTCCTCCTTAGACAACTCACCTCTTCTCTCCGACCACAACATTCTCTCCTTCTCACTTACTAACCCTCACTCACCACAGCCCACCCTTACCTATCAAACATCCAGAAATCTACAGGCCATTGACGCTCATGCACTCACAGACTCACTCATCTCATCACTGTCACCAATCTCCTCATTCTCCTGTCCAATTCTGGCAGTAAATCACTATAATAACACTCTCAGATGCACCCTGGACCAAGTAGCGCCCCTCACCCTCAGAATCTCCAAACATAGAGCAAAACAGCCCTGGCTCACATCACAAACTCAATTCCTCCAGCCATGCTCTAGGAATGCTGAACGCCTATGGAGGAAAACTCGCTCACCAGAAGACTTTATCCATTATAAATTCATGCTAAAAACCTACAACTCCGCCCTTCACCTTGCCAAACAAACCTACTTCACCACCCTAATTTCCTCACTATCTAACAATCAAAAAAAACTCTTTGACACCATTCACTCTCTCCTCAGTCCTAAAGTGCAGGCCCCCATCACCGACCTCTGTGCTGATGATCTGGCCTCTTACTTTATGGAGAAAATAGACAACATCCGCCAGGAAATCTGCTCCCAGCCTCCAAGCGCTGACACTCCCATTCTTCCCCACATCTCCTCCAGCTCACTCTCCACATTTGACCCAGTTACAGAAGAAGAGGATGCCAGGCTCCTCTCTTCTTCTCGTCCCACTACATGCACCACTGACCCCATCCCCTCACACCTACTTCAGTCTCTCCGTCCGGTCGTCATCACTCACCTAACCAAAATCTTCAACCTCTCCCTCTCTTCTGGCATCTTCCCCTCCTCCTTCAAACACTCGATCATTACTCCATTATAAAGAAAGCTTCTCTCGACCTATCCTGCACAAATAACTACAGACCAGTCTCCAACCTCCCCTTCATCTCTAAACTCCTGGAGCGCCTGGTCTACTCCCACCTCACCCGTTACCTCTCCACTCACTCTCTTCTAGATCCACTCCAGTCTGGCTTCCGCCCCCTTCACTCTACAGAAACTGCCCTCATCAAAGTGACCAATGATCTACTGACAGCAAAACGTAATGTCGACCACTCTATGCTTATTCTTCTAGATCTCTCTGCAGCTTTTGATACTGTTGACCAACATCTCCTACTCTCTATGTTGCATTCTATTGGTATAAATGACACCGCTCTCTTCTGGCTCTCTTCCTATCTTTCTGACCGCTCTTTCAGTGTATCATTTGCTGGCTCTAGTTCCCCCCCTCTTCCTTTCACTATTGGGGTCCCTCAGGGTTCAGTCCTTGGACCTCTTCTCTTCTCTCTCTACACAGCCCGGATTGGACACACCATCAGCAGATTTGGCTTCCAGTACCATCTCTATGCTGACGACACACAATTATACACTTCAGTTCCTAACCTTACCCCTGCGGTGTTAAAGAACACCAATGACTGTCTAGCTGCTGTTTCCAACATCATGTCAGCTCTCTATTTAAAACTCAACCTCTCCAAAACTGAACTTCTTTTGCTCCCGCCCTCCACTAACCTCCCTAAATCTAACATCTCTCTCAGTCTGCGGCACCATGATAATGCCTAGGCAGCATGCTCGCTGTCTGGGTGTTATGTTTGACACCGATCTCTCCATCTCCTCCCACACACAATCTCTCGTCCGCTCCTGTCGCTTACACCTGAAGAACATCTCTAGAGTTCGCCCCTTTCTCACCATGGAAACAACTAAAACCCTCACTGTGGCCCTAATCCACTCACGCCTTGATAATTGCAATTCTCTATTAATCGGCCTCCCCCTCTCTAAACTTTTCCCTCTACAGTCCATCCTTAATGCAGCAGCCAATATCACCTACCTGGCCAATTGTTACTCAGATGCCTCCGTTCTGTGCCAGTCATTGCTTTGGCTGCCTATACACTGTAGGATAAAGTTCAAATTGCTTATTCTTACCCACAAAGCTCTTCACAATGCAGCACGCCCCGACATATCCTCCCTCATCTCTGTCTATCACCCCACCCGTTCTCTACGTTCTACAAATGACCTTCGACTAACATCTGCACTAATCCGATCCTCCCACTCCCGGCTCCAAGACTTCTCCCGAGCTGCACCAATTCTCTATAATGCTCTACCCCAAGAAATCAGGACCATCCACAACTTGCATGGCTTTAGACGCTCCCTAAAAACACATCTTTTCAAGGCGGCCTATCATGCTCCCTAACAAAATTCCTTTGTACTGTACATAGCCCATTCACTATCTCTCTCAACATAACTCTTCTTCAAATTCCACCAAAGCCAAAAGGTCTGCACAGATTGTCTGGTGACCATTCATGTAACTTTATTTATTGCCCTTTTCCTCAAGATGCCTGGACCATCAGTGTTATAAGCCCCTGTACTTTGTATAACCCCTATCTCGTTGTAGATTGTAAGTTCTTGAGCAGAGTCACCCTTATTTTTTGTTTTATCTATTGTATTGTATTTTTTACATTGATTTTATGCTTATTGTATTGTTTCCTTATTATTGTACTGCATTGTTTCTCTACAGGAACTACTGTATTATATTGTGTATTTTCTTACTGCATCATACTGTGTATTTTCATCTATTACCCACTGTATTGTAAAGCGCTGCGGAATATGCTGGCGCTATATAAATATTTATTATTATTATTATTATCCTGCGCAATGTGCAGGACCAGAAGTGATGCGACCGCACATCATACCTAGAAGAGAAACACAAAATTCGAATGCAGAGGCACGAACCATATTTACTAGTGTTGAGCGAACATGCTCGGCACTACTCGTTACTCGCACGAGTATCACTGTACTCGGGCGACTCGCCGAGCACCGAGTAATCTCGCGATACTCGTGCTGTGCTCGTGGTCGTCATCTCTCCATGTTGGCGCTCTTTTGAGAGCCAGCCCACGTGCAGGGATTGGCTGACAGACCACTGCAATGCCACAGCCCTGTTGGTTGTGGTATAGCAGTGATTGGCCGGCCTGCACAGCGTCACCGAGCCTTTATAAGTCCCGGCGCGCTGTGCTCGGCACACAGCCTTCCAGACAGTGAGTGTAGGGAGAGTGTCTGCTGCTGATTAGGGACAGATTTGCGGCCCTCATAGGTAGATCCGGATCAGGGCTGCAAACTGCTGCTGACCACAACAGTCCTTCTCAGGACTAATCTAGGAGGACATAGGCAGGGTGATCCAGATCGGAGTCCAAGATTTCCAGTGACCAGAACAGTCCTTCTCAGGACTAATCTAGGAGGATATAGGCAGGGTGATACAGATTGAAATCCAAGCTTTTCTGTGACCATTAGAGTCACCACACTCTTGTACTTAGTACCTTAATACAGGTTAGGGACTAAAATCCTCTCTTCAAACCATTACAGTCACCAGACAGGTGTACGTACTACCTTAATACAGGTTAGGGAACTAAAATCCTAACTCTTGTCATCAAAACAGTCACCAGACAGGTGTACGTACTACCTTAATACAGGTTAGGGACTAAAATCCTCTCTTGAACCATTACAGTCACCAGACAGGTGTACGTACTACCTTAATACAGGTTAGGGAACTAAAATCCTAACTCTTGTCATCAACACAGTCACCAGACAGGTGTACGTACTACCTTAATACAGGTTAGGGACTAAAATCCTCTCTTGAACCATTACAGTCACCAGACAGGTGTACGTACTACCTTAATACAGGTTAGGGAACTAAAATCCTAACTCTTGTCATCAAAACAGTCACCAGACAGGTGTACGTACTACCTTAATACAGGTTAGGGACTAAAATCCTCTCTTCAAACCATTACAGTCACCAGACAGGTGTACGTAGTACCTTAATACAGGTTGGGGAACTAAAATCCTAACTCTTGTCATCAAAACAGTCACCAGACAGGTGTACGTACTACCTTAATACAGGTTAGGGACTAAAATCCTAACTCTTGTCATCTCAACAGTCACCACACTGTTGTACGTCATACGTTCATACAGGTTAGGGAACTAAAATCCTAACTCTTGTCATCTCAACAGTCACCACACTGTTGTAAGTCATACCTTTATTCAGGTTAGGGAACTAAAATCCTAACTCTTGGCATCTCAACAGTCACCACACTGTTGTAAGTCATACCTTTATTCAGGTTAGGGAACTAAAATCCTAACTCTTGTCATCTCAACAGTCACCACACTGTTGTAAGTCATACCTTTATTCAGGTTAGGGAACTAAAATCCTAACTCTTGTCATCTCAACAGTCACCACACTGTTGTACGTCATACGTTCATACAGGTTAGGGAACTAAAATCCTAACACTTGTCATCTCAACAGTCACCACACTGTTGTAAGTCATACCTTTATTCAGGTTAGGGAACTAAAATCCTAACTCTTGTCATCAAAACAGTCACCAGACAGGTGTACGTACTACCTTAATACAGGTTAGGGACTAAAATCCTAACTCTTGTCATCTCAACAGTCACCACACTGTTGTACGTCATACGTTCATACAGGTTAGGGAACTAAAATCCTAACTCTTGTCATCTCAACAGTCACCACACTGTTGTAAGTCATACCTTTATTCAGGTTAGGGAACTAAAATCCTAACTCTTGTCATCAAAACAGTCACCAGACAGGTGTACGTACTACCTTAATACAGGTTAGGGACTAAAATCCTCGCTTCAAAACATTACAGTCACCAGACAGGTGTACGTACTACCTTAATACAGGTTAGGGAACTAAAATCCTAACTCTTGTCATCAAAACAGTCACCAGACAGGTGTACGTACTACCTTAATACAGGTTAGGGACTAAAATCCTAACTCTTGTCATCTCAACAGTCACCACACTGTTGTAAGTCATACCTTTATTCAGGTTAGGGAACTAAAATCCTAACTCTTGTCATCAAAACAGTCACCAGACAGGTGTACGTACTACCTTAATACAGGTTAGGGACTAAAATCCTCTCTTCAAACCATTACAGTCACCAGACAGGTGTACGTAGTACCTTAATACAGGTTAGGGAACTAAAATCCTAACTCTTGTCATCAAAACAGTCACCAGACAGGTGTACGTACTACCTTAATACAGGTTAGGGACTAAAATCCTAACTCTTGTCATCTCAACAGTCACCACACTGTTGTACGTCATACGTTCATACAGGTTAGGGAACTAAAATCCTAACTCTTGTCATCTCAACAGTCACCACACTGTTGTAAGTCATACCTTTATTCAGGTTAGGGAACTAAAATCCTAACTCTTGGCATCTCAACAGTCACCACACTGTTGTAAGTCATACCTTTATTCAGGTTAGGGAACTAAAATCCTAACTCTTGTCATCTCAACAGTCACCACACTGTTGTAAGTCATACCTTTATTCAGGTTAGGGAACTAAAATCCTAACTCTTGTCATCTCAACAGTCACCACACTGTTGTACGTCATACGTTCATACAGGTTAGGGAACTAAAATCCTAACACTTGTCATCTCAACAGTCACCACACTGTTGTAAGTCATACCTTTATTCAGGTTAGGGAACTAAAATCCTAACTCTTGTCATCAAAACAGTCACCAGACAGGTGTACGTACTACCTTAATACAGGTTAGGGACTAAAATCCTAACTCTTGTCATCTCAACAGTCACCACACTGTTGTACGTCATACGTTATACAGGTTAGGGAACTAAAATCCTAACTCTTGTCATCTCAACAGTCACCACACTGTTGTAAGTCATACCTTTATTCAGGTTAGGGAACTAAAATCCTAACTCTTGTCATCAAAACAGTCACCAGACAGGTGTACGTACTACCTTAATACAGGTTAGGGACTAAAATCCTCGCTTCAAAACATTACAGTCACCAGACAGGTGTACGTACTACCTTAATACAGGTTAGGGAACTAAAATCCTAACTCTTGTCATCAAAACATGTCACCATACAGGTGTACGTACTACCTTAATACAGGTTAGGGACTAAAACAAATCCTAACTCTTGTCATCTCAACAGTCACCACACTGTTGTAAGTCATACCTTTATTCAGGTTAGGGAACTAAAATCCTAACTCTTGTCATCAAAACAGTCACCAGACAGGTGTACGTACTACCTTAATACAGGTTAGGGACTAAAATCCTCTCTTCAAACCATTACAGTCACCAGACAGGTGTACGTAGTACCTTAATACAGGTTAGGGAACTAAAATCCTAACTCTTGTCATCAAAACAGTCACCAGACAGGTGTACGTACTACCTTAATACAGGTTAGGGACTAAATCCTAACTCTTGTCATTCAAACAGTCACCACACTGTTGTACGTCATACGTTCATACAGGTTAGGGAACTAAAATCCTAACTCTTGTCATCTCAACAGTCACCACACTGTTGTAAGTCATACCTTTATTCAGGTTAGGGAACTAAAATCCTAACTCTTGGCATCTCAACAGTCACCACACTGTTGTAAGTCATACCTTTATTCAGGTTAGGGAACTAAAATCCTAACTCTTGTCATCTCAACAGTCACCACACTGTTGTAAGTCATACCTTTATTCAGGTTAGGGAACTAAAATCCTAACTCTTGTCATCTCAACAGTCACCACACTGTTGTACGTCATACTTCATACAGGTTAGGGAACTAAAATCCTAACACTTGTCATCTCAACAGTCACCACACTGTTGTAAGTCATACCTTTATTACAGGTTAGGGAACTAAAATCCTAACTCTTGTCATCAAAACAGTCACCAGACAGGTGTACGTACTACCTTAATACAGGTTAGGGACTAAAATCCTAACTCTTGTCATCTCAACAGTCACCACACTGTTGTACGTCATACGTTCATACAGGTTAGGGAACTAAAATCCTAACTCTTGTCATCTCAACAGTCACCACTGTTGTAAGTCATACCTTTATTCAGGTTAGGGAACTAAAATCCTAACTCTTGTCATCAAAACAGTCACCAGACAGGTGTACGTATACCTTAATACAGGTTAGGGAACTAAAATCTTGCTTCAAAACTTACCAGTCACCAGACAGGTGTACGTACTACCTTAATACAGGTTAGGGAACTAAAATCCTAACTCTTGTCATCAAAACAGTCACCAGACAGGTGTACGTACTACCTTAATACAGGTTAGGGACTAAAATCCTAACTCTTGTCATCTCAACAGTCACCACACTGTTGTAAGTCATACCTTTATTCAGGTTAGGGAACTAAAATCCTAACTCTTGTCATCAAAACAGTCACCAGACAGGTGTACGTACTACCTTAATACAGGTTAGGGACTAAAATCCTACTCTTCAACCATTACAGTCACCAGACAGGTGTACGTATACCTTAATACAGGTTAGGGAACTAAAATCCTAACTCTTGTCATCAAAACAGTCACCAGACAGGTGTACGTACTACCTTAATACAGGTTAGGGACTAAAATCCTAACTCTTGTCATCTCAACAGTCACCACACTGTTGTACGTCATACGTTCATACAGGTTAGGGAACTAAAATCCTAACTCTTGTCATCTCAACAGTCACCACACTGTTGTAAGTCATACCTTTATTCAGGTTAGGGAACTAAAATCCTAACTCTTGGCATCTCAACAGTCACCACACTGTTGTAAGTCATACCTTTATTCAGGTTAGGGAACTAAAATCCTAACTCTTGTCATCTCAACAGTCACCACACTGTTGTAAGTCATACCTTTATTCAGGTTAGGGAACTAAAATCCTAACTCTTGTCATCTCAACAGTCACCACACTGTTGTACGTCATACGTTTCATACAGGTTAGGGAACTAAAATCCTAACACTTGTCATCTCAACAGTCACCACACTGTTGTAAGTCATACCTTTATTCAGGTTAGGGAACTAAAATCCTAACTCTTGTCATCAAAACAGTCACCAGACAGGTGTACGTACTACCTTAATACAGGTTAGGGACTAAAATCCTAACTCTTGTCATCTCAACAGTCACCACACTGTTGTACGTCATACGTTCATACAGGTTAGGGAACTAAAATCCTAACTCTTGTCATCTCAACAGTCACCACACTGTTGTAAGTCATACCTTTATTCAGGTTAGGGAACTAAAATCCTAACTCTTGTCATCAAAACAGTCACCAGACAGGTGTACGTACTACCTTAATACAGGTTAGGGACTAAAATCCTTCGCTGTCAAAACATTACAGTCACCAGACAGATGTACGTACTACCTTAATACAGGTTAGGGAACTAAAATCCTAACTCTTGTCATCAAAACAGTCACCAGACAGGTGTACGTACTACCTTAATACAGGTTAGGGACTAAAATCCTAAACTCTTGTCATCTCAACAGTCACCACACTGTTGTACGTCATACGTTCATACAGGTTAGGGAACTAAAATCCTAACTCTTGTCATCTCAACAGTCACCACACTGTTGTAAGTCATACCTTTATTCAGGTTAGGGAACTAAAATCCTAACTCTTGGCATCTCAACAGTCACCACACTGTTGTACGTCATACGTTCATACAGGTTAGGGAACTAAAATCCTCTCCTAAAACCATTCAAGTCACCAGACTGTTGTACGTCATACCTTGATACAGGTTAGGGACTAAAATCCTCTCCTGAAAGCATTACAGTCACCAGACTGTTCTATGTCATACCTTGATACAGGTGAGGGACTAAAATCCTCTCCTAAAACCATTCAAGTCAGCAGATTGTTGTACGTCATACCTTGATACAGGTTAGGGAATAAAATCCTCTCCTAAAACCATTCAAGTCACCAGACTGTTGTACGTCATACCTTGATTACCTTGATACAGGTTAGGGAACTAAAATCCTAATCTCTTGTGATCTGAACAGTCACCAGACTGGTGTACGTCATACCTTGATACAGGTTAGGGACTAAAATCCTCTCATGTGACTGTTGTCGCAGTATACAAGCAAAATGCGCAAGGGCGTTGGCAAGGAACAAGGAGGTGAACGTGATGGTGGTGCAGGCAGAGGCCGAGGTCGTGTGCAAGCACTAATTTCGCAACAATAAAGTGGCACATCTACTCGCTCACACGTCCTGTCCCAAATTGTTGGGGCCCGCTGCAGTACTACGCTCTTGAACCAACACTAGTGTCAACAGCTTGTTACTTGGATAGCGGATAATGCTTCAAGTCTGATTGGCACCTCCACAAACACCCTGTCTTCCACACGGTCAATTGTCAGTAGCCGTGATACTGCACTGCACATTTCCCAACCTGATCCTCCTTCCTACAAACTGGCTGAGTGCACGTCCACGGACATTACTGATCCCACACTTGGACACTCGGAAGTCCAGAAGTGTGTACCCATGGGTCAGTGGAGGTACATGGCAAATTCCCATTACAAAATTTAAATTCAGTTGTCATTTGTTGGTGGTGTGGTGAAGTCTGGCCCAATCCAACCCTTGTTCATCTTGATCTCAGTCAGCCTGTCAGCTTTTTCAGTTGACAGGCGGTTGCGTTTATCAGTAATGATTCCACCTGCAGCTCTGAAAACACGCTATGACAAAATGCTAGCGGCAGTGCAGGCCAGGACTTCCAAGGCGTAGAGAGCCAATTCATGCCACGTGTCCAGCTTGGAGACCCAATAATTGTAAGGCACAGAGGAATCTCGCAGTACAGTTGTTCGATCGGCAAGGTACTCCTTCAGCATCTGACCAAACTTAGCATTTCTTGTGGCACTACCCCGCACCTCAGGGCTGTGGTACGTGAGGGGCTAAGAAAACTGTCCCACCTCCTAAAGACTGTTCCCCTACCTTTGGCGGATTGGACTTGTGCCCATCTCGGCCGAACGCCTTGGTTGTCCACCGATTCCTCACCTATGCCGCTAGCGTTTTGTGAGGGGAATGATTAGCCTACTTCCGTGACTATGGCCTTCTGGAACTACTGCGTTTTGGCTGACCTCTCCGCCTCAGGAATGACAGACATTAATTTCTCCTTGTACCGTGGGTCTAACAGTGTTGCCAACCAGTACTGATTGTTGGCCAAGATGTTCTGAACGCGAGGGTCACGAGGCAGGCAGCTTACCATAAAGTCAGCCATGTGCGCCAGACTCTTAACACCCATCACTTTAGTATCCAGACCAACACGATGACTGAACATGCTGTCCTCCTCCTCCTCCTCCTCCTCATCTCCCCTGTCCTCTGCCCAGCCACGCTGAATCGAGGGTATCACTGGTGTGCATGTCATATCCTCAATTTGGCCAGAGAGTTGCTCCATGTCTTCATACTCCTCCTCCCCGTCATAGTCCTCCACTGCACGTTGTGATGAGATGAGGCTGGACTCTGTGTTTTCACCCACACCCACTACTGTTTCTTGCTCCAAGTCATCGCGCTCGGCCTGCAATGCATCCTCTTTGTTTTTCAGCAGAGACCATTTTAGAAGGCAGAGTAGTGGTATGGTGACACTAATAATGGCGTCATCACAGCTCACCATCTGGGTGGAGTCCTAAAAGTTTTGGAGGACGGTACATAGGTCCGACATCCATCTCCACTCCTCAGGTGTTATGTGTGGAGTTTGAACCATTTTCCCGACGGCTTAGGTGATGCAGGTAGTCAACAACTGCCCTCTTCTGCTCACATATCCTGACCAACATGTGCAGAGTTGAATTCCAACGCGTGGGGACATCACACACCAGTCTGTGGGCCGTAAGACGCTAACGGCGCTGAAATCCACAAAGGTCGGCTGAAGCAGCAGGTGACTTGCGAAAATGTGCAGACAGACAGCGAACTTTTACCAGCAGTTCAGACAGCTCTGGGTATGACTTTAGAAACCTCTGAAACACCAGGTTGAGCACGTGGGCCACGCATGGAACATGCGTCAGCTGGCCTCGCCTCAAAGCTGCCACCAAGTTCCGTCCATTGTCACACACGACCTTTCCTGGCTTTAGGTTCAGAGGTGTGAGCCAGTGATCTGCCTGCTGTTTCAGAGCTGTCCACACCTCTTCTGCATTGTGGGGTTTGTCACCTATGCAGACTAGCTTCAGCACAGCCTGTTGACGCTTCGCAGAGGCAGTGCTGCAGTGCTTCCAGCTTGGGACTGGTGTGGAGGGTACAGTGGATGAGGATGAGCAGGAGGAGGAGGAGGACGCTGAAGAGCATGACATTCCGGAGCTGTAGAGTGTCGGTGAAACCCTGACAGAGGTAGGGCCTGCTATCCTTGGTGTGGGAAGGACGTGTTCCATCCCTCGATCAGACTGTGTCAGAGCCTCCACAATATTAACCCAGTGTTTTGTCAAGGAGATGTAGCGGCCTTGCCCACAAGCACTTGTCCACGTGTCTGTGGTTATACACTTCAGCCCCTGACCTTACCCCTGCGGTATTAAAGAACAGCAATGACTGTCTACCTCCAGTTTCCAATATCATGTCCACTCTCTATTTGAAACTAAACCTTTCCAAAACTGAACTTCTTCTGCTCCACCCATTCACTAACCTCCCTAAATCGGACATCTCTCTCTCAGTTTGTGGCACCACGATAATGCCTAGGCAGCAGGCTCGTTGTCTGGGTGTTATGTTTGACACCGATCTCTCCTCCTCCCACACACAATGTCTCGCCCGCTCATGTCACTTACACTTGAAGAATATCTCCAGAGTCCATCCCTTTCTCACCCTGTAAACAACAAAAACCCCTCACCGTGGCCCTAATCCATTACAGCCTTGACTATTGCAATTCTCTATTAAGCGGCCTCCCCCCTCACCAGAGTTTCTCCTCTCCCGTCCATCCTTAATGCAGCAGCCAGGATCACCCATCTGGCCAATCGTTACTCAGATGCCTCTGCTCTGTGCCAGTCATTGCACTGGCTGCCCGTATACTACAGCATCCAATTCAAATTGCTTCTTATCACCCACAAAGCTATTCACAGTGCAGCACCCCTCTACCTCTCCTCCCTCATCTCTGTCTATCACCCCACTCGCCCTCTACGTTCCTCAAATGACCTTCGACTGACATCGGTAATAATCCGATCCTCCCAGTACCAGCTCCAAGACTTCTCCAGAGCTGCACCAAACCTCTGGAATGCTTTACCAAAAGAAATCAGGACTATCCACAACTTGCATGGCTTCAGACGATCCCTAAAAAAGCATCTTTTTAAGGCGGCCTATCATACTCCCTTATAGAAGTCCTTTGTACTGTAGATAGTGGGCTATCCCTCTGGACATTACTCTTCTACAAACTCCACCAAACCAAAAAGGTCTACACAGACTGTATAATGACCATCCATGTAAGCTTAGTTCTATGCCCCATTTCCTCAAGATGCCTGGACCATCCGTGCAATAAGCCCCTGTACCTTGTGCAACCCCTATCCCGTTGTAGATTGTAAGCTCTTTTGAGCAGGGTCACCTTCATTTCTTGCTTTATTTTTTGTATTTTCTTTTTTACATTGATTCTATGCCTATTGTTTTGTATCCAATTATTCTACTGTATTTGTTCTGTACTGTAATTACTTACTGTATTATATTTTCTGTACTCTAACCCTACATTGTAAAGCGCTGCGTAATATGTTGGCGCTATATAAAGAAAGCTGTATTATTATTATTATTATTATTAGGTGGACTTTGGCTGAAACAGCGTTGTTCAGGGCACGTGTGATGCTGTTGGACACGTGGTTATGCAATGCGGGGACGGCACATCTGGAGAAATAGTGGCGGCTGGGGACCGAGTAACGTGGGACAGCAGCCGGCATCAGGTCGCGGAATGCTTCCGTCTACACCAGCCGGAAAGGCAACATTTGTAGCGCAATGAGTTGCGAAATGTGATCATTCAGGACTGTGGCATGTGGGGCGTTGGCAGCGTATTTGCGCCTGCGTTCAAATGTTTGCTGAATGGATAATTGAACACTGCGCTGGGAAAAGGACGTGCTTGATGGTGGTGTAATTTGGACGTGGGCAACTTCAGGTGCAGGGACGGAGGCTTGTTCGCGGCCAGCTTGGACAGGGGATTGGCTCGCACGCACAACAGGCAAAGACGTAGCAGTGACATCAGCAAGCACCGCTTCTCGACTCTGTTGTAGTTTCCACAAAGTCGTGTGCTTGGCTGACATGTGCCTGATCATGCTAGTGGTGGGCAGGCTGCTACTTTTCGTACCCCTGCTGATGCTGGCATGGCAGGTGTTGCAAATGGCCTTTTTAGAGTCATCTGGAGCCAACTGAAAATACTGCCAGACTCGGGAAGACCTAACATTTGCACAGGCACCTTGTGTCGTGTTGTTGTTCCGGGGAACGGTTGCCTGCCTTATGCCTGCGTACCCGACCCTGCTTCGTACTGCCTGTTGGGATGCTATGCCTCCCTGCCCCTGTGCACTGCTGTCCTCGCTCTGCATATACTCCTGCCAGGTTGGGTAAGCTACTGGATCATCCACCACGTTGTCTTCCTATTCCTTGGCTAATCGCTGGACTGCTCCTCCTTCTCCTCATGTGGCACCATGATGACCGTTACAATAGTTTGGCTGTAGTTTCAGGTATACCCACAGTGGTAAATTTTTACGCCCATTCTTTTTGAATGGGCATTACAAAGACAGGATACCCGCATCTTTTCTATGTGAAAAATGTTTTGAGGCCCTCCAGCACGTCTCTATCCAGGGACAAAGAGGAGCCTCACAATTTTTGGCTGCCCTGACCAAAGGGCTATTCTAAAATACACCCACTTGAGGGTTACAGGCCCTACTACATGTCTGTAAGCATGGGTCATTGTTGAACCTCCCAATTTTTGTCTGCCCTGGCCAAAGGGCTATACTACAATACACCCACTTGAGGGTTACAGGCCCTACTACATGTCTGTAAGCATGGGTCATTGTTGAACCTCCCAATTTTTGGCTGCCCTCACCAAAGGGCTATACTAAAATACACCCACTTGAGGGTTACAGGCCCTACTACATGTATGTAAGCATGGGTCATTGTTGAACCTCCCAATTTTTGTCTGCCCTGGCCAAAGGGCTATACTACAATACACCCACTTGAGGGTTACAGGCCCTACTACATGTCTGTAAGCATGGGTCATTGTTGAACCTCCCAATTTTTGTCTGCCCTGGCCAAAGGGCTATACTACAATACACCCACTTGAGGGTTACAGGCCCTACTACATGTCTGTAAGCATGGGTCATTGTTGAACCTCCCAATTTTTGGCTGCCCTCACCAAAGGGCTATACTACAATACACCCACTTGAGGGTTACAGGCCCTACTACATGTCTGTAAGCATGGGTCATTGTTGAACCTCCCAATTTTTGTCTGCCCTGGCCAAAGGGCTATACTACAATACACCCACTTGAGGGTTACAGGCCCTACTACATGTCTGTAAGCATGGGTCATTGTTGAACCTCCCAATTTTTGGCTGCCCTGGCCAAAGGGCTATACTACAATACACCCACTTGAGCGTTACAGGCCCTACTACATGTCTGTAAGCATGGGTCATTGTTGAACCTCCCAATTTTTGGCTGCCCTGACCAAAGGGCTATACTACAATACACCCACTTGAGGGTTACAGGCCCTACTACATGTCTGTAAGCATGGGTCATTGTTGAACCTCCCAATTTTTGTCTGCCCTGGCCAAAGGGCTATACTACAATACACCCACTTGAGGGTTACAGGCCCTACTACATGTCTGTAAGCATGGGTCATTGTTGAACCTCCCAATTTTTGGCTGCCCTGGCCAAAGGGCTATACTACAATACACCCACTTGAGCGTTACAGGCCCTACTACATGTCTGTAAGCATGGGTCATTGTTGAACCTCCCAATTTTTGGCTGCCCTGACCAAAGGGCTATACTACAATACACCCACTTGAGGGTTACAGGCCCTACTACATGTCTGTAAGCATGGGTCATTGTTGAACCTCCCAATTTTTGGCTGCCCTGGCCAAAGGGCTATACTACAATACACCCACTTGAGCGTTACAGGCCCTACTACATGTCTGTAAGCATGGGTCATTGTTGAACCTCCCAATTTTTGGCTGCCCTGACCAAAGGGCTATACTACAATACACCCACTTGAGGGTTACAGGCCCTACTACATGTCTGTAAGCATGGGTCATTGTTGAACCTCCCAATTTTTGGCTGCCCTGGCCAAAGGGCTATACTACAATACACCCACTTGAGGGTTACAGGCCCTACTACATGTCTGTAAGCATGGGTCATTGTTGAACCTCCCAATTTTTGGCTGCCCTGGCCAATGGGCTATACTACAATACACCCAGTTCTTGTTTACAGGCCATCCTGCATGTCTGTATCCAGGGGCATTGGTGAACCTCCCAATTTTGGACTGCCCTGGCAAAGGAAGATACTACAATAGACCCAGTTCTTCAAAATGGGCACATTATTTCTAGACAGGGCTTCATGTACGTCTCTTGTCAGGGTCATCGGAGTGCCGCACAATGTTTCCACGTAAAATCTTTCATGTAATCACAAAAAGTAACATACACCAGCTGTATCTCACTATTGGGTATGTGCCCTTAACATTTCCACCCTAAATATTCATTTTGGTGTAATTTTGGAAGGTTTTCTGGACACTCCGTAAAATTGGCGTGAAACTCGGACAACATTGTTCACAGCTGTGACTTTTGAGTGAGAAATGCTTCCAGGGGTCTTCCCCATGGTGTTGCCATGTCATTTCAGCACTCTTCTGAGACTTTTGTGACATTTTTAGGGTTTTTCCAGGCAGCCGGCAGTCATTTCATAAAAATACTCGTGTCTCCCATAGGATAACATCGGGCTCGTTACTCGGGCCGAGTACACGAGTATCTCGGGATGCTCGGCCCGAGCTTCGAGCACCCGAGCATTTTAGTACTCGCTCATCACTAATATTTACATTATCATGCCCACTGGAGCATCATAAAAAAGCAGTGACTAGACACCAGGAACCCAAAGTGAACTGTTCACACGTCTGGGAACGCACTCAAAATGGGCGAAAATGTCCCAAGTGGGTCCTGATTGCAGCACCAAAAATACATAATCCTTTTATACATTTCCATTGAGTTTTGTTGTATAGAGAAGGAAAGATTAGGTGATTATCATTAAAGGCTCCATCTTCACTGCCAGAAAGCTAGATATGCCCTACAACAGTTTTAAAAAGCCAACTCTATTTTTCTCTTCTACAGATCAATTCTAATTAATTAATCTAAAATGTAATACATTTTCTTGTACACTTACTGTAGCAATAATGACCCTGAAATAGTATCAACCTGTAGCTGATCCGCCTACTTATATATCCTTAGTCTCTCTAAAGCAGCCATTACATTAGTAATATTAATGCACACATCTGCACACTCCAGACTTTTAACTGGCAATAGAAATGACTTGTATTTGCAGTCTGTTTCAAGTTATTATCCCAACAGGGACCACTTGGCACCACTTGAGTTTGTTTGATCTCCACACTTGCTCATCTTTAGCTTTAAGCTTATTAATGTTGTTAAGCAAATGATGCCAACCTGTCAAGACACCTTATCTTTAATCCAAAGTAGAGCTGCCACCAACAGAGCTTCACATCTGTGCCTGTCACAGTACAATCCCCCTAACTAACAGTAAGTAGACTTCAGAAGTTACTGAAAAATGGCCTCTGGCTGTATGCTTCATATCCAGGAATGGACACATTTAGCTATTAATATTATGTATAATGATATTTGCAAGAGTTTTACCATTTACATGTTTCATTGATTTTACTTAGAGATGAGCAGATCAGATAGAATTCCAATTCATCTGTTTGCATGTTTTTCTGTTTTCAGGGAAATTCCATTTGCAAAGCTATTCTATGGTAATTTAATGGTATTTTAATATGTTGGCGGGCCCTGATCAAACCAGAAGTCCTGCCCCAGTGTGAAGAGGGATTTCTGTGCAAGCATGGGCAATCTAAAGATGTGATGAGAACTGGATAGGTGATGTGGAGAGGCTTAAGAAGTCTAAAGATTTTTTTTATCATTTTGATGGCATTTTATGTTTCCAAAAAATGTCAGTGGGCTCCAATTTGCAGATTGTGTACATAAGCAAATTACAAAAAAACTGCATTTTGATGTATATTTTTGTAAAATTGAAATATAATTCATACACACTTGAATGTATTCACTCATTTTCTAATTTTAATATCTTAGTAGCAACTCACCTTTTTGTTCTGTTTCAAAATCTAGAGGTATTCCCATTTCATCTATTGTAACAATAAGGGTCCTGTGACAACCCTTTTTACTTGAAATTTAAAGGGGTATTCTCATCTCATGCACTCGTGTGGTTCCCAAAGGTAGGCTAGGGTCACACTTAAAACATGAATTGCGTTCACCGCATCCAGATCCGGATGCGGTGAACGCAATTGTCATCATACCTTCAGCAATCCGGGAACCGGATTGCTGAATCCGCAATCCGGTGGCCGGATTGCTCAGGATGTGTAATCCTGAGCAATCCGGTTACCGAATAGTTTGCTCATCCCTGCTGCCGCTCTGAGTAGCCCGGCGCTTTTGTACATTACAGATTACAGCTGTATAAGCCCACCTGAGTGGGTGTAAGGTCTCTAGGGGGACTAGGCACCCCCTAGAGACATTAATCATTTACTTATTAAATTAATTGTTTCAATATACATAGAACAGTTTGCTCATCCCTGCGGCAGCAGGGATGAGCAAACTATTCGGTAACCGGATTGCTCAGGATTACACATCCTGAGCAATCCGGCCACCGGATTGCGGATTCAGCAATCCGGTTCCCGGATTGCTGAAGGTATGACGACAATTGCGTTCACCGCATCCGGATCTGGATGCGGTGAACGCAATTCATGTTTTAAGTGTGACCCTAGCTTTTTACTTTTACAGAACACAGAGCACTTTGCTTATCCCGGCAGCAGCCGGATAAGCAAAATATATGCAGGAACGTATTGCTCAGGATTACACATCCTGAGCAATCCAGTTCCCGCATTGCGGATGCTTAAACCGCTCCGAAAACTGCAGCCTGCAAGATTTTTCACACAGGCTGCAGAGCCGGAGACGAAAACCGGATTGCTTGTGAAGCAATCCGGTTTTAGCATTGGCTCTAGAGATGAGCGAGCACTAAAATGCTCGGGTGCTCGATGCTCTGGCCGAGCATCCCAAGATGCTCGTGTACTCAGCCAGAGCACCAAGCCCAATGTAAGCCAATTAGTGACAGGCTCAGCCCACAGACTTCCGGTTATAAAACGAGTGTTTCTGGGAAAGGGAGGGAGGGTGGGCTATTTCAAATCACCGCAGCATACAACACCTTGCTGTGGCCCCCAGGGGGATCCTAACAATTAATCTGCTCTCTGTGAGGTGCCAGCTCACTATGTGCACTGAAGGGAGCTGTGTATTTGTGTCAGATTGCTAATTATTAGGGAGGAGTCCAAGCATCTTGGCGGTACACGGTGCTTGCCGAGCATCCTGAGTACCCGAATACTCGTGTGAGTAACGAGTAGCGCCGAGCATGCTCGCTCATCCCTAATTGGCTCCTATGGGGAGCGTTTTTTGATCCAGTTTTGAGCTTTTTGAAAGCTCAAAACCGGATCAGGTTTAAAAAAAAAAAAAACTTAGATGTGACCCTAGCCGTAGTTGGGTTAACAGGCATATGGACTACTATGCTGTATCCACAAAATCAAATAAACATTTCTAATCTTCATTAGTTTTTCACTCATATTTTATGAATGATTATATGTTAACAAGCTGTGAGCCCGATTCTAAAGAATCGGGAGTCTAGAATCTGTATATAATTTTTTAAGAGTTTTAAATAATAGACTTAAACACCAGATATATGACTAAGTAGGCGATGTAGGCAGAACTGTGAGGGTAGCAATATAGTGGAGGTGTAGAAAGAGTTAATGTCCGACTAACAGGACTATAACAGAGTAGGAATTTATAATGATATCAAAAATGTTATTGAAAGAGTTAATGTCCCACAGGCACTCCCACAACAGACTCAGCGCTATAAATTATATCCAAAATGGTGTTCAAGGGGTTAATGTACCAGTGGCATGAGTTATAAACACTACCAAATATGCAGTTAATGCTGAACTGGTATATAATGGGTTAATTTCGCAGTGTCATTACAACTATACACTGTGTAATAGAAATAACAACAATAATGGAATATAAGGGGTTAATGTTCCTACTGGCAGTAGTAATAGAGACTACAAAGTATGGAGTTAAGGCAGAAATGGAATATAAGGGGTTAACTTCGCAGTGGCAGTACAACTACACACTGTGTTATAGAAATTACAGATCAAACAGAATGTTAGGGGTTAATGTTGCTACTGTCATGAGTACAATGAGAGAAGCGCCTCACTGGCCATTGAGATACATGGAGGACTTTGAGTTTGACTTTGAGTAAATTTGAAACTCAAAGTCCTCCATGTATCTCAATGGGAAGTGAGGTGCTATTCTCATTGGTCGCTGTGTGCTGGCGCCGACCAATGAGAATAGCGCCTCACTTACAGCGGTAAATTTGAAACTCAAATTTCTCCATTATATCTCAATGGGAAGTGAGGCGGTATTCTCATTGGTCGCTGTGTGCTGGCGCCGACCAATGAGAATAGCGCCTCACTTACAGCGGTAAATTTGAAACTGAAAGTCCTCCATTATATCTCAATGGGAAGTGAGGCGCTATTCTCATTGGTCGCTGTGTGCTGGCGCCGACCAATGAGAATAGCGCCTCACTTACAGCGATAAATTTGAAACTCAAAGTCCTCCATTATATCTCAATGGGAAGTGAGGCGCTATTCTCATTGGTTGCTGTGTGCTGGCGTCGACCAATGAGAATAGCGCCTCACTTACAGCAGTAAATTTGAAACTCAAAGTCCTCCATTATATCTCAATGGGAAGTGAGGCGCTATTCTTATTGGTCGCTGTGTGCCGGCGGCGACCAATGAGAATAGCGCCTCACTTACAGCGGTAAATTTGAAACTCAAAGTCCTCCATTATATCTCAATGGGAAGTGAGGCGCTATTCTCATTGGTCGCTGTGTGGCTGGCGCCGACCAATGAGAATAGCGCCTCACTTACAGCGCAAAATTTGAAACTCAAAGTCCTCCATTATATCTCAATGGGAAGTGAGGCGCTATACTCATTGGTCGCTGTGTGCTGGCGCTGACCAATGAGAATAGCGCCTCACAGCGGTAAATTTGAAACTCAAAGTCCTCCATTATATCTCAATGGGAAGTGAGGAGCTATTCTCATTGGTCGCTGTGTGCTGGCGCTGACCAATGAGAATAGCGCCTCACTTCCCATTGAGATATAATAGAGGACTTTGAGTTTCAAATTTACCGCTGTAAGTGAGGCGCTATTCTCATTGGTCGGCGCTAGCAGACAGCGACCAATGAGCATAGCGCCTCACTTCCCATTGAGATATTATGGAGGACTTTGAGTTTCAAATTTACCGCTGTAAGTGAGGCGCTATGCTCATTGGTCTCTGTGTGCTGGCGCCGAACAATGAGAATAGCGCCTCACTTCCCATTGAGATATAATGGAGGACTTTGAGTTTCAAATTTACCGCTGTAAGTGAGGCGCTATTCTCATTGGTCGGCGCCAGCACACAGTGACCAATGAGAATAGCGCCTCACTTCCCATAGAGATACACAGCGGTCTTTAGAGCTGTGCATGGCCGGGCCCTTGGTTCTATTTTCGGCCACGGCGCTCGGCTCTCATCGGTCGTCGCCGGGGCGGGAGACTCACAATGGACCTACGTGCCGGAGTTACCGCGGCTGCAACCACTTGCCACCCGGGAGACGACCGGCTAACGCCGGTCGTCTCCCGGCTGGCTCGCCACGATCCTCCCGCATAGGGCGGCCATCTTGGTCCACCCTGTGTGGGTAAACTGGCCGAATATCCGACCACAACACTGCGGAAGTGGCTTCGGGTTTGGCCGGAAGTGGCCTCGGGCTTTATATAATAGATATTAAATTATTTGAGGGTGATGCAGTAAGCTTGAAAAGCTCACCAATTAGTGAGCGAAGCATTTAAGGAGGCATACATGCCTGGCATAATAATTTTCTAACTTTCAACAAAACTGCATCACACAAAAAATAGAGGTGATATACTTAAAGATTTAAAAGTTAATTATCCTTTTTTATATATATATATATATATATATATATATATATATATATATTTTATATATATGTATATGTATGTATATATATCTGCTTGAGACTGAAAAGAGCATATAGTGCTCATAGTCAAAAAGATGTTCTCTGCCATCGGGGAGATTTCAAAAGCGTCCAACTGATAGATGTCCCAATAGCCAGACATTAAATCTTTATACTAAGAGTAGATAATACACAGTTGTGGATGAAAATCAGTTCACATCTGAAAAAAATGGGGAATACAAGAGTATCCAGACTGGTTTAAGCCTGTTTAAATATTAATCTATCAAAAAGCTTTGAGACTGCATATGCAACACTAAGGCCAGAGCCACACTAGCGCTGGCATTTCGTCCAGGAGGTCTGTCAAAAAGATAGATTCTGGCAGCATTAATGCCTCGTTACCGTAATGTAATGTTGCCTTAACGCTGCCAATAGAATCCTTTGAGGGACGGACTCCGGAGCGCATTCAAACACCGGCAAGTAAGTGCTGGAGTTTGAAATCTCGCACTATTTCCAAGCGGACCACATGACATGTGCTTCCGAGTCATGTGGTGCACTTGGAAATAGCGCAAGCTTTCAAACTCCGGCACTTACCTGCCAGAGTTGTGAATGCGCTCGGGAGTCTGTCCCCCCATAGGAGTCTATTGGCAGCATTAAGGCAGCGTTACATTACGGTTACGCTGCGTTATTGCTGCCAGAATCTATCTTTTTGACAGACACCCCTGGACGGAATGCCAGCACGAGCGTGGTCCTAGCCTAATACTAATCACTAACTTCTCATGGCTTTAAAATGCCTAAAATAGCAATGTGGAGGACAAACTAGTTAAATATTGATTGGGGATGAGTGAGTATACTCGTAACTATTCGGTACTCACCGAATAGTACGGTATTCGGGCTACTCACTACTCCACGTGTTTTCTTGCGATTACTTGTTAGAAGTAGTGAGTAGTACATTCACTTTCACAGTGTATCTATATGCACTGGAAAAGTGAAATAAAAGTTAATAAAAGGTGTTAAAAATAAAAAAAAATAACATAGTCACCTATCCGATGGCTGTTCTGGGACTGGAAACATGTTCTAACACATTAGCAGGCCTGCCAGGACTTTACATCTGATGGCCAATCAGATGGTCAGTAGCAATCAGGTGGTGTGTGACGTCACACACCACCTGATCACTATGGGTACCGTCACACCTGGCGATGTCGGCAGCAATTTTATAGGCTAATGTGAATAGGCGAGGGCGACGCATTTGAGTGGTTGCCTGGTTTCACAACAGTGCTCTGAAGCCAGGCGAGCACTCTGGGGCGATGTTTACATATCGCCCCATGTGAACGGTGGATGGCGATCTCACAGGCGATGGGAGCCACAGGATCCCATGTTACGGCATTGCCGCTGGGGTTTTTAGACACCCCAGCAGCGCCGCCGCCTGTAAGAACGCCGGTGCGTCACCGGAGGTGTCGCCGCATGTAAACATGCGACGGTGACGCTGGCGGGGTGCCAAAAACGTGCGCGCTCCCGCCCGTCGCTGCTGACATCTCCGGCGACATCACCTGGTGTGACGTGGCCCTACCTGCCATCTGATTGGCCATTAGATGTTCTAACACATCGATGGCCTTCCAGGATGTTAAGTCTGATGTCAAGTATTTGTGGGGTTTAAAGGAAATGATACATGGTTTTCTAAATATTTAAAAAACATATATCTGGTTTGGATTTTCTTGCACCCATATAAGTTGCAACTCATATATCTAAAAATTGTGACATACATTTTTTTTCAGCTCTCTCTGAGTTGATATAAAGGGCTATACAAAGATCGCAGAGACTTTGCAAGATCTCCTGGTAGGCCAGACCATGAAGAGCAAGATCTCAGATCCTCCGTTTGAATGGGGTGAGAAAGAAGAAGACTCCTTCAAACAGATGAAGTGGGTTCTGACTGGTGAAGAAATCCTGGCCTATCCTGATTACAATCTACCGTTCGTGTTATACACAGATGCCAGCAACGTCGGATTGGGAGCTGTATTTTCGAAGGTGCAGAAGGGCAAAGAACGTGTGATTGCCTATACCAACAGGAAGCTCCGTCCTACGGAGAGCAACCACAGCTCGTTCAAACTGGAATTCCTTGCCTTAGTCTGGGCTATCACCGAACGATTCAAGAACTACCGGGTGGCTGCAAAGTTCACAGTCTTCACGGATAACAATCCTCTCACTTGGACTCCGCGAAGTTGGGTGCACTAGAACAGCGCTGCATGGCCCGGTTGTCAAACTATGACTTCATCATCAAATACCGGGCAGGCCGCAAGAATGCCAATGCAGATGCCCTCTCAAGGTTGCCTCACCTACCACATGTGGGAGAAGACGTGGATGAGCTAGAAGAGATAGAGCTGCCAGCCTTCCACCGCCACCGTGCATCCAAGTGTCATCAGAATTGTAAAGACAAACATCAAGAAGCGACGCTGAACCCGCTACCTCACCATGGGTGGGACGAGATGCAAGACAGTGATCCAGCTGTTAGCTTAGTTAAAGAGCTGATAACCCAACCAGATTCTCGTCTTAGCCCAGATGCTTCACCAGAGGTGCAACACATGTGGAAAGAAGAAGCATGTTGTTCATCTATCAGCGCAAGCTGTGCAGTCGTTTTATCAATCCCAGAAACCACAAGATGGTATGGCAGATAGTAGTGCCGGAGAAAGATGTGCAGATGGTGCTAGAAGCGTACCACAATGGAGCAGGACACTTCGAGTGGAAGAAGCTTGAGGTACTGTTACGCGAGAGATTCTATTGGGTTGGCATGAGAACCGCCATTGAAAAGTGGTGCAGAAACTGTGGCCTATGCAACTTAAGAAGAAAGGATCGTGACAGTCAAAGAGCTCCACTACAGCCAATCGTCACCAAACAGCCCCTGGAGTTAGTAGCCCTGGAGCATGTGAAGCTGACACCCAGCCAATTACGCTATACGTATGCCCTCACAATGGTGGACCACTATTCCAGATTCCTAGCGGTAGTACCTGTCAAAGACTTAACAGCAAGAACTGCAGCGAAAAACTTTCAAGCCTAATTCTGTAGACCACATGGGTAACCAGAACAGGTGTTGACAGACCAAGATCCTGCATTTGAAGCTGAGGTGTTCCAGGAGTTTTTGCAACTTATATGGGTGCAAGAAAATCTGAACCACACTGTACCACCCACAGACCAATGGCATATGGAGAAAATTAACCAGGTGGTCATAGACCTGTTCAAAACCTTGCCTTTGGAAGAAAGAAACATGTGGCTGGAGAAGTTGCCTGACTTACATGTACAACATACCTGTAATTTCCACCAATTGCACGCCAGCATATTTGATGAGAGCAAGACCTGGAAAGCTATCAAATGATCTCGAAATGGGAATTGTCATTCCTGAAACCAGCTCACCTAATGCCGATTGGAATATAGAATGCCAAGAGCAGTACAAGAAAGTACAAGAGTGCGTAGAAAGACGTCTAAATCAAATTAGAGAGAAGCATAAGAAAGACTACAACAAGAATACACCAGCTGTTCCTTTAATACCTGGAGATATGGTTTTAAAAAGAAAAAGAAGAACAAATAAACTTGATGACCAGTGGGAAACAGAACCCTATACAGTATTGCCCTCTAAATTTGATAACAAGAAAGTCTGTTTGATTAGCAAAGACAAAGGAGAAACATCAATAGCAGTTTCTAGAGACCATCTTAAGAAATGCCCAGAGCAATTGAAATCACATGAAGTCATCTCATATACACCTCAACCAGCAGAGGAAAAGAATGAGAAAGTGATACATACCGTACTTGGAGGTTTTTCTGAAAATTGGCCTCCGTACAATGGAGCCATAATAGTGCCATTGATCACTTTTCTGCAACCAGTTCAAGTCCCAGAAGGGCCATCTGTTACAGCAGTACCAGAGAATCCTGCTATTGGTGAACCTGCCTATCCTACAGTAAGACTAAGAAGTCGCAGACAACTGCCAAGCCTACCAGTGAGACATAGGCCTACTTATGGTGCAGACACTAGTGAGACACCAGCAGTAGACACTAGTACACAACCAGTTGAGACACCAGATCAACCTGTAACTTTGGTCAGCCACCACTGAGGTATAGAGAATAGAGTGTATTAAGGAAAATGTGTAAATATGTGCTCTTGTATAAATTGACAGTAAATATTAGTGTACAAATGTTGAGGAACTGGACTCATCCACAAGAACATTAAGTTAAGAAGGCAAGTTCCTGGAGGTGGAAAGGTTGAACCCAGGACTCCTAAGCAGAGACGCCCATAGGAAAATGTAAATGTGTTTTTGTGTATGTTACTTGCAACCAAGTGAACCCGTAACCGTTAAGTGTAATGTGCCTGCAGGACTCATTGCATGAACTTTGGCACCTTTTTTGAACTTGTTGAACTTTTACTTAAATATGGACCATTAGCCATGGGACGGTTTGTGGCAAAAACTTAACAGCCTGAGGTGGATGGACTAGCGCCGTATGGACTGCACCTTTCCTGTTTTTCCTGTTTTATTAGTTTTTGTAATTTTTTTTAATTTTGAGACTTTGTACAATTTAAATGTTATTAATGTTTGAAAATTGTGTTTTTCAGTCCAGGAGTACTGAATTTAACTAGGGGGGAATGTGGCACCCCACGGTTCAGTTGCCACAGGAACACCTGGAGCAGGGAAGGATTTCGACATCAGGTAAGCTTATGCACATCACCTTTACCCCAGACATGAAGGGGGAGCTCCACTTGCCGACTTCAGGCAAGGTCCCCTATATATTCAGGCCCGGGGCAAACTTAGGCAGTTCAGTACGGAACAGAACTGAGGAAGACATCCTGGTGAATGGTGCCATGCTAGGCCCGTGCCAGTGAGACAGCCTAGCCAGCGTGAGGGACCCAAGAGTGAGGGTCGGATGTGAGGCGAGTTAGCCAGGGGGAGCAGAGCCGTACCGGTTCACCCCAGAAGAGATACTTCGACAACCCGGACACCGGAGTCCGAGACTGCAGGGGTCCAGTCAGCTCAGCAGTAAAGACCGGAGACCAGGGAGATTTCATGTCTCCTGGCACAGCAGCACTTGAGGCACAGCCACTTAGCAGAGCCTGCAGTGGATACAGCGGTGCCCGTAAAGGTACAGAAACCACAACCCTGTGTGTGACTGTTATTGCGGCCCGTCATCTTGCTCCCTTCATAGACTGTCCGCAACCATCAATTAACTTCCACTACTGCCCTGGAGATTCCGCTCCACCTACAGGGAGCATAACCATCTTGCTGCTCCACCATCACCCCGGAGGTCTGTCCCGCAGCGCCGGAACCGTAGGTGGCATCACAAAACACTTTTATTTTATTTTTATAGACTCTTTTCCCTTTTTCTAAGCGACCACGAGGGCCACGGGACCAGCTACAGGTCTCATGACATCCCCCGTAAACTACAACGCCCGGAATCGGGTACCCCACGGTCCTGGGGCGGGTCACACAGACCGTGTCTCATCCACCCATGCTACATCATGAGACTATTTGTACTGTGGGTAGATTTTTGTCACTTTTCATGGTGTCTGTTGTTTATTCTGAGTAGCTTTTTTACACCTTTGAAGGTGTTTGCCGTAGCCTGCCATTGATTCCAATGGGGTTCGATGATGTTTGACGAACATTCGATGAACAATTCGTCAAACACACCTCAGTTCAGTGATTCAAATTTGAACACTTAGGTGTTGGCTTATCAATAGTTCCTGGATCCAACTCCAAAAGTTTTTGGGCATTGGTGCAGATGCTTTCCTCCTCTGGAGCATGTAAATCTTGGGAGCAGACCTCTGATGCCCATGTGATAAAATGTGTGAACATCTCTGCAGAATTGCCCATCCACCACAATCAGTTGTGGTGTGGGAGAGTTGTGACATGGGGAAACATGGGTAATTGGGGTGCCACCCCTGAGGACTGTAGTGTGTGTGATGTTGAGGTGGAGGAACAGGACAGGCCACTCGATAGAGCGCTTGCCATTAACTGAACCAAAAGCTCTTTCTTGGCCTCCTCCACAACTGCTGTTGCCAAAGAGAATGGAATAGGCCATCCAATAACAGAAGTCGTCACTTCACTTGGGATACGACAAGCCGGTGTTTGGTCAATGCAGCTTTCAGTAAAATTAGCAGTAGCACTTACCCCACGTACATCTCGAACACTGATCCTACTCTTTCTTCCACCAAACCATTTACCGTATATACTCGTGTATAAGCCGACCCGTGTATAAGCCGACCCCCCTACTTTTGCCCCCAAAACCTGGGAAAATCTATTGACTCGCGTATAAGCCGAGGGTGGACCCCAGCACAGGTATACAGCCCCCAGCAGTGGTATACAGGCCCCAGCAGTATGATATACAGCAGCCCCCAGTGGTATATACAGCAGCCCCAGTGGTATTGCAGCCCCTATATACAGCAGCCCCAGTGGTATTGCAGCCCCAGTGGTGTATACAGCAGCCCCTATATACAGCAGCCCCAGTGGTATTGCAGCCCCAGTGGTATTGCAGCCCCTATATACAGCAGCCCCAGTGGTATTGCAGCCCCAGTGGTATTGCAGCCCCTATATACAGCAGCCCCAGTGGTATTGCAGCCCCAGTGGTATTGCAGCCCCTATATACAGCAGCCCCAGTGGTATTGCAGCCCCTGTATACAGCAGCCCCTATATACAGCAGCCCCAGTGGTATTGCAGCCCCTGTATACAGCAGCCCCAGTGGTATTGCAGCCCCAGTGGTGTATACAGCAGCCCCTATATACAGCAGCCCCAGTGGTATTGCAGCCCCAGTGGTATTGCAGCCCCTGTATACAGCAGCCCCAGTGGTATTGCAGCCCCAGTGGTGTATACAGCAGCCCCTATATACAGCAGCCCCAGTGGTATTGCAGCCCCTGTATACAGCAGCCCCAGTGGTATTGCAGCCCCAGTGGTGTATACAGCAGCCCCTATATACAGCAGCCCCAGTGGTATTGCAGCCCCAGTGGTATTGCAGCCCCTGTATACAGCAGCCTCAGTGGTATTGCAGCCCCAGTGGTGTATACAGCAGCCCCTATATACAGCAGCCCCAGTGGTATTGCAGCCCCAGTGGTATTGCAGCCCCTGTATACAGCAGCCCCAGTGGTATTGCAGCCCCAGTGGTGTATACAGCAGCCCCTATATACAGCAGCCCCAGTGGTATTACAGCCCAAGTGGTATTGCAGCCCCTATATACAGCAGCCCCAGTGCGGTATACAGCAGCCCCAGAGGGGTATACAGCAGCCCCAGAGGGGTATATAGCAGCCCCAGAGGGGTATACAGCAGCCCCAGAGCTGTATACAGCAGCCCTAGAGCTGTATACAGCAGCCCCAGAGGGGTATACAGCAGCCCCAGAGGGGTATATAGCAGCCCCAGAGGGGTATACAGCAGCCCCAGAGGGGTATATAGCAGCCCCAGAGGGGTATACAGCAGCCCCAGAGGGGTATACAGCAGCCCCAGAGGGGTATATAGCAGCCCCAGAGGGGTATACAGCAGCCCCAGAGGGGTATATAGCAGCCCCAGAGGGGTATACAGCAGCCCCAGAGGGGTATACAGCAGCCCCAGAGGGGTATATAGCAGCCCCAGAGGGGTATACAGCAGCCCCAGAGCTGTATACAGCAGCCCCAGAGGGGTATAGAGCAGCCCCAGAGGGGTATACAGCAGCCCCAGAGGGGTATACAGCAGCCCCAGAGGGGTATACAGCAGCCCCAGAGGGGTATATAGCAGCCCCAGAGGGGTATACAGCAGCCCCAGAGGGGTATACAGCAGCCCCAGAGGGGTATTTAGCAGCCCCAGAGGGGTATACAGCAGCCCCCGCTGTATACAGCAGCCCCCGCTGTATACAGCGGTACCCGGCTGTATACAGCCCTCCCCCCTGGTATACCGGGCCCCCCCTGTGGCAACCTGTAAAGGAAGCGATGATTATACTTATCGGGTCGCTGTCGCCGACGCCGCCGACGCCGCTCTGTCACCGTCCGTCACCGCGCTCCTTCCCGTCTTCATGCTTCCTTCACGGGCGCACAGAAAATGACGTCATTTCCTGTGCGACGGTGAAGGAAGCATGAAGACCAGGAGGAGCGCGGTGACGGACGGTGACAGAGCGGCGGCATCGGCGACAGCGACCCGATAAGTATAATCATCGCTTCCTTTACAGGTTGCCACAGGGGGGCCCGGTATACCACGGGGGGGGGGGGCTGTATACAGCCGGGTATATTTTTTTTTTTTTTATGATTACCGTATATACTCGTGTATAAGCCGAGGGGGGACTTTTCAGCACATTTTTTGTGCTGAAAAACTCGGCTTATACACGAGTATATACGGTAACTTGTCCTTTACACCATGACCTCAGGATTTCCCAATCATGTTTAATGCAGATTTGGAAAGTACTTGTTTGAGGCTCAGTAAAAGCCTTTTAGGGGGAAACAGAAAACTTGGCAATCACTGTTTTGAGGCAAGAAATACCTTTTTAGTACAAACTGAAGGATTTGGCAATCACTGCTTAGAGGCCAAACACAGCCTTTTTAGGAGAAATTCAAGGATTTAGCAATCATTGCTTTGAGGCCAAAGACAGCCTTTTAGTAGAAAATGAAGGATTTGGCAATCACTGCTTTGAGAAAAAAAAGCCTTTTTAGTACCAAATGAAGAATGTGTCAATCATTGCTCTGGGGCCAAACATAGCCATTTAAGGGGAAAGTGGATTTGTCAATCATTGCTTTAAGGCCACACACAATGTTTTTAGTAGAAAATGAAGAATTTGGCAATCACTGCTTTGAGGCCAAATATAGTCTTTTTAGTGGAAAATGAAGGATTTGCCAATCAGTGCTTTGAGGCCAAAGATAGCATTTTTAGGGGAAAATTAAAGATTTGGCAATCACTGCTTTGTGGCAAAACACAGTCTTTTTAGTGGACAATGAAGGATTTGGCAAGCTTTGCTTTGAGGCCAAAAAGCCTTTGTAGGGGAAACAGAAAGATTTGGCAATCACATGAATGCAAAAATGCAGCTTTTGTAATGTAACACAGATTTGGTAATCACACTTGTCCTCAGCGAAAAATGCCTATGTCCAGATGGACCGTCTTGCCCTCCTATTCTACCTAAAAAACCATTGAGTAGCTAGCTATCTTTTAGTGTAGAACGGATGGAGCAGGACGGAGCAGCAGCAGCATTGTCCCTATGCAGTAACACTCTGAAAATGGTAGCAACAGCAAATGGCTGCTACTTATATCTTGAGGGACATGTGACTTAGGCAGCCAATGACACAAGCCAGCCAATGACATAAGTCTACAACTTGTTAAAGTTTTATGCGCCCTGATTGGCTGCCGGCCCTGAACATCCACATAGATAGTGCCAGAAAAAAAAATGGAGTCCAATGCTCCTCTAACCTCTCACCATCCCCTCCCTTCATCAAACATGTCCCTCCCACTATCCTAGAAAGTCAGAAGGTAGAAGAAAAGCATAACTTTAACACAGTAATTAATTTTTGCATCCGATCAACTACTGAGCAAACCCTCGTTCGCCACTTTTAGTTTAGTAAATTGCTTGTGTTTCCGATCACTAAATGAATCTGCAATGTTCGTGCCGAATTCGAAATTGGCGAACATGATGACTCAGTGGATACAGAGGAGGAGAGCAAAGCCCTGCATACCGACAGGAATATTGTAGCTGGTATTGTAAAGTGCTGCAGAATTTGTTTTGCCTTATATAAATAAAAACAAGCTATAGTCCCCTGCGTTGCCCAAGATAGTAACTAACTGTTCTTAGCTATAAGAAAATAGTATGGGTTAACAAAGTTTTGCTTCTCTCTGCTGAGATAAGCCATATGTGGGTACAAGATGTAATGCAGGAGGCTATGTGTGAGCTGCTTCTTTAAAAAAAAGGGGCTATGTGTGAGCTCCTGATGTAATACAGATGGTGTGTGCAACCTCCTTCTGTATACTGGGAGCTGTGTATTGCCTCTTGCAGTAATACTGGGGTCTGTGTGTAGCCTCCTGCTCTATACTGGGGCTGTGTGTGGCCTCCTGCTCTATACTGGGGGCTATGTTCTGCTCCTGCTGTAATACTGAGGGATATGTGCAGCTTCCTGCTGTATACTGTAGGCTGTGTGTGTACTCCTGCTGTAATACTGGGGGCTGTGTGTGGCCTCCTGCTGTATACAGGTGCTAGGTGTGGGCTCCTTCTGTATACTGAGGGCTGTGTGCTGCCTCCTGTTGTATACTGGGGACAGTGTGTGACTTCCAGCTGTATAAAGGGGTTGTACGTGGTCTCCTACTCTATACTGAGGGCTGTGAGAAGCCTCATGCTGTATACTGGGGTCTGTGTGTGGGCTCCTGTAGTATACAGGGGGTTGTGTGTGATCTCCTGCTGTATACAGGGGTTGTGGGTGGCCTCCTGCTGTATATTGAGGGCTGTGTGCAACCTCATGCTGCATACTGAGCGCTATGTGTGTGCTCCTCCAGTACACATGGAAGTGTGTGGGCTCCTGCTGCATACTGGGAGCTGTGTGGACTTCTGCTGTATACTGAGGGCTATATGCACCCTCCTGCCATATACTGAGGCTGTGTGTGGCCTCCAGCTGTATAGTCAGGGCTGTGTGTAGCCTCCTGCTGTATAGTGAGGACTGTGTGTGGGCTCCTGCTTTATACTGGGGTTTGTATGTGGCCTCCAGCTTTATACTGAGGTCTGTGTGCAGCCTCATGCTGTATACTGGGGGATGTGTGTGAACTCCTCCAATACACAGAGGGCTTCCTGCTATATACTGGGGCTTTATGCGGTCTCCTGCAGTATACTGGGGTCTGTGTGCAGCCTCTTACTGTATACTGTGGGCTGTGTGAAGCCTCCTACTGTAAACTGGGGACTGTTTGTGACCTCTAGCTGTATACTGGGTTTGTATGTGTCCTCCTGATGAATACTGAGGGCTGTGAGCGACCTCCTGCTGTATACTTGGGGCTGTGTGCAGCCTCCTGATGTATACTGGGGTCTGTGTGCGGCCTCTTGCAGTATAATTGGGGCTGTGTGAAGCCTCCTACTGTATACTGGAGGCTGTTTGAGACCTCTAGCTGTATGCTAGGTTTGTATGTGGCCTCCTGCTGAGTACTGATGGCTGTGCATGGGCTCTTGCTATATACTGGGGGCTGGGTGGTCTCCTGTTGTATACTGATGGCTGCGTGTGGCCTTCTGTTGTATACTGGAGGTTGAGTGTGGAAGGTTATAGAATAGCAAAGAGGTGTCTTAGTTGATTTGGGGTTTGTGTGGCTGCTGCTTCACTGAGAGTCATCCCTCAGTGTGAATCATTTTCCTGATGTCCTTGCATTTGGCTAGCTTCCTTGATTGTTTCACAGACATGCACAAGCTGTATTATACTATGAATGTCCTTTGTTATCTATAGCAACCAATCAAAAACTGAGCTGTGATTGGCTGCTATAGGCCACCTGATAAATATCTAGGCTAACAGTCAAAACAGGGTAGTATATTTTACCTCACAGAAACAAGCAATGAAAAGGCCTTTTTTGGCAACGGACTGTAAAGCGTGGGCTTACAATTTCCTCTTAAAACATATAAAACTATAAAGGAAAGAGAGCCAAATAGGATCTTATCTTAATATTATAACGGACTCCCAATTGACAGTTGCTCACCTGGGAGGGTTGTGTAGCACACAACCAGCATATGTGTAAAAAGATGGCTGCTGCACGGTCCACACATGAACGGTGAAACGTGGTCTTTCAGTGTGTGTCGCGGTGGATGAATATGATCTTTGTCTGTCTGTGTGTTTGTGTCTATCTGTGTGTGTAAATAAAGTTTGTGGAGCCTTGTTTAGGAGTCTCAACACAGGACTAGCCAGATATTCCTCCAGGGAAGGGCCTAGCCATGGGGTGGCTCTTTGAGGAGACCACCATAACCACCATATTAAGTGGCCCTTTGAGTCAATATCCAGCTCTTTCCGAGCTTAAAGATATGACAATATGCGCCTAGGAATTCAATGTGTTGAGCGCTTTAGCCGGCAGCCCGCTGTGTTTTCTTAGACTAGTCTCCCTGAGATCAGTGATTGCTTCTGTCTGTGTGTGTGTCTGTCTGTGTATCTTTCTTGCAGCTCCTGTCCTACACAGTACCATACTCTATATACAGGTCCACACTATATCCTGCATTACAGTGTGTCTGTGCATACTGTTACTGTATGTATATAGTGTGGACCAGTTTACAGTATAGTGCTGTGTATACACTTTATACAGCCCCTCAGGCTCTATTCTAGTATTTACAGCCAGCACAGCAACAGCCTCTGATACAGTCCCTGACAAAAGTTATGTCGCTTATCCATGTTATGTAAATAAAAGCTTATAACCTGACGTTAAATTCATCCATTTGGTTGTATAAATTACTCTTTTGAAAGCTGAAACCCTCCCAAGTGTGGTTTAGGTTAAGAAATAAATTGGCATCAATGCTGAAATATTGATCATTTAATGAACACAGAATGGTCAGATTTTGGCAAGACAAAAGTGTTGTCGCCTGGTCATATAATGCACCCAATGCTAGTTTACATCCTCACCTGTGCTCAGTAAATGATTGGTTAATTAGTGGGTGTGTATAAAAAGAAACCCCAAACCTTCACTTGAACTGCAACTTGAGCTCTTATAACATGCCAAAAATCCATCCTGCGACCAAAGCCTTGATTATCAAGAGGCTGAAGACCACATCCACTGCAGAGGTGGCTGGCATCTTTAATGTGTCTAAGCATCAGGTACAAAGAATTAAAAAAGATTTGAAGAGACTGGAGATGTGTTTGACAAGCCCAGGTCCAGCAGACCCTGCAAAACAACTTCTCAGGAGGAACATTTCTTGGTTAGAAAATCCAAAGCAAGCCCCTCTTCAACTGCAGCAGAGCTCCAACAGGCCTGGTCACCTCAAGTCCCTGTGTCAACTAGAACAGTTTGTAGGATTCTGTCTCGAAATGGCCCCCATGGTTGAATAAGTGCCCAGAAGCCAGCACTAAACAAAAGGCAAATAAAAAGCTGTGTGGCATTTGTAAAGTCCCACAGCCTGCTAAACGCTGGAAAAGTGGCAGAAGGTGGATTTCTCTGAGGAATCTTCAGTAGAAATACACCACATACTGTAGGAGTCCTACAGAAGCCCATATGGATCCAAAATACTCCCAGAAAACAGTTAAATTTGGTGGTGGAAAGGTCATGGTCTGGGGTTACATTCAGTCTGGGGGTGTGCGAAACATTTGCAAGGTGGAAGTCAATATCAATAGCCCAAAATATCAATCAGTATTTGCTACCTCTTACATTCCAATCATAAAAGGGGTCAAATTCTGCAGCAGCATTCTGCTCCATCTCCTACATCCATTCTTACAACAAAGTTCCTCCAGGCAAAAAAGATCAAGGTGCTCAAGGACTGGTCAGCCCAGTCACCAGATATGAACATCATTGAGCATGTTTGGGGTAGGATGAAAGAGGAAGCTTGGAAGATAAAACCAAAGAATCTAGATAAATTCTGGGAGGAATGTAAGACTGCATTCTTTGCTATTCCTGATGACTTCATTAATAAATTGTAGGAATCGTTGTTGAACCGCATGGATGCAGTCCTTCAAGCTTATGGAAGTCACACAAAATATTACGAATGACTCTAATAGCACAACAACTTCATTCACCAATGTCATGCAACATATATTTGTATTTTAAGTTAATTATTTGTTTGAATATCACATTACTTTCTGTGGGCAACAAAACTTTTGTCTTGCCAAAATCTGACCATTCGGTGTTCATTAAATTATCAATATTTCAGCATTGATGCCAATTTATTTTCTTAACCTAAACCAAATTTGGGAGGGTTGCAGCTTTCAAAAGAGTAATTTATACAACCAATGGATGAATTTAAGATCAGGTTATAAGCTTATATTTACATAACATGGATAAGCGACATAATATCTGTCAGGGACTGTATATACAGGTAAACAGCCTCTGATATATACAGCCCGGCAGCAGCCCATTATATATATACAGTCCAGCAGCAGCTTCTAATATATGCGGCCCAGCAGCAGCCCCTAATATATATACAGCTCAGCAAAAGCCTCTAATACATATACAGCTCAGTAGCAGTCTCTCTCACATATACAGCATACAGCCCACTCGTCACCAGCCTCTAATATGTATGTATATTTACATGCTAGATGTTGGCCCGATTCTAACGCATCGGGTATTCTAGAATATGTACGTAGTTTATTTATGAAGATGTAAGAATAATGCAATGAATACACAGGATTCTCCGGGTAAAATATACGCTGTGCAGAATTAATAGGCAAGTTGTATTTTAGAGGATTATTTTTATTATTAGTCAATAACTATGTTCTCAATTAACTCAAGACTCATAAATATCCAAGCTTAATATTTTTGGAAGTTGGGGTGGTTTTTTTTAGATTTGGCTATCTTAGGAGGATATCTGTTTGTGCAGGTAACTATTACTGTGCAGAATTATTAGGCAACTTAATAAAAACCAAACATATTCCCATCTCACTTGTTTATTTTCACCAGGTAAACTAATATAACTTCACAAAATTTAGAAAAAAAACATTTATGACATGCTAAAACAAAACCCAAAAAAATTAGTGACCAATTTAGCCACCTTTCTTTACGATGACAATCAACAGCCTTCCATCCATAGATTCTGTCAGTTGCTTGATCTGTTTACGATCAACATTGCATGCAGCCTCCCAGACACTGTTCCGAGAGGTGTACTGTTTTCCCTCCCTGTAGATCTCACATTTTAGGAGGGACCATAGGTTCTCTATGGGGTTCAGTTTAGGTGAACAAGGGGTCATGTCATTATTTTGTCTTCTATTAGACGTTTACTGGCCAGCCACGCTATGGAGTAGTTGGATGCATGTGATGGAGCATTGCCCTGCAGGAAAATCATGTTTTTCTAGAACGATACCGACTTATTCCTGTACCACTGCTCGAAGAGGTTGTCTTCCAGAATCTGGCAGTAGGACTGGGAGTTGAGCTTCACTCCATCCTCAACCTGAAAAGGTTCCACAAGTTCATCTTTGATGATACCAGCCCATATCAGTATCCCACCTCCACCTTGCTGGCATCTGAGTCAGAGTGGAGCACTCTGCCCTTTACTTATCCAGCCTCTGGCCCATTCATCTGGCCCATCAAAAGTTACTCTCATTTCATCAGTCCAGAAAACCTTTGAAAAATCAGTCTTAAGATATTTCCTGGCCCAGTCTTGATGTTTTATCTTATGTTTCTTGTTCAAAAGTGGTCGTTTTTCAGCCTTCCTTGCCTTGGCCATGTCTATGAGAATAGCACACCTTGTGGGCCATCTCTTTGGACTCCACACCAACTAACCCTTGTATTGAGGTATATGGGAGAAGATGGCCCTGTGGAACGCTTTGTAACTTTGTAAACAAAGGTCATGGTGCTCAAGACATGTTAAGTGCCCTGTTGGAATTTTTGAAAAGACATGACCTAGACCTGGGAAATTGCCGTGGTCAAAGTTATGACAATACATCTGCAATGAGTGGCAAATATAACGGCCTGCAAGCCAAAGTGAGAGAGAAGAACAATCTTGCATCCTGGATTCCTTGTACGGCACACTCTTTAAGTCTGGTTGCTAAAAATGCTGTAGAAAGCTGCTCGAGTGCTGTACATTTTTTTTGACTTCCTTGAAAAGCTGTTCCTCTTCTTCACAGTTTCAACGCTTCAGCATCAGCTCCTGACTGAGGCTTTGAAAAATATTGACTCAGAAACAGCATTGACTCTCAAACGTGTCACAACAACGCGTTGGTCCTGCAGAGCAGATGCTACTATGGCCCTTAAGCATGACTATCAGTAGATTAAAGATGTACTTAAACAGATTGCTGATGACTTTGAAGAAAAAAGCTGTGTACAGTGTGAAGCAGAAGGACTGTTAAAACAAATGAATCAGCTTGAAATTGGCATTAACACTACCTTCTGGAATGATATCCTGCAAAGAACAGATGCTACTAGTAAAAATCTAGTTTAAATCATACCGGACTTGAGGATAAGCACTTCCTTAAGAGACGCAGTAGTTTCATCCAAGAGTTCTTTTAATTCATAAAATAGTCAATAATTCCAAATAATTGCAATACAGTACAACGCGTTTCGACTTAGATACAAGTCTTCCTCAGGTACAAATGATAATATCATAAAAAGTATCATAAAAAGTATACGTGTGCTTTCTTATAAGGTTCACATTACAACTGCATTTGAGAAGTTGGGAGGTTGGTCACCGACCCAATCAGTAATTGTGGTAATTCATCTACAATTAGTGTGGAGTTGTTTCTCTATATTTCTTTGTGGCCTCTTACACACGTCCGTGAACCAACGGACGTGTGGAGAGACCATACTTATCTCGCCCCAGCACCGCGGCCTCCCCTGTATTGCAATTATTTGGAATTATCTACTATTTTACGAATTAAAAGAACTCTACGGAAGCGCTTATCCTCAAGTACGGTATGATTTAAACTATATACTGTCGAATCAAGCTCCCTCGAGAAGACCTGATCCCTCCGGAGAGGCAGGCTGCAAGCCTAAGAGAAACCTTATAACATCTGAATAAAAGACACCAAAATGTGAGCACTTTTTGATCATTACCATCCTGACTAAGATCAAATAATTTCTACACTTAGATCTGCGCCGGCTCTTTTTCTCTATATCCCCCTCTAGAAATTCACTTTAATGACTAGTAAAAATCTACAGCACGTAAAACTCGATCTAAACACTTCTGTGGCGTCACTGACCAGCTTAAAATAATATGTCACATCAAAGTCTGACTCCTTCAAAATTTATGAGAAGCAAGGCAAAGACCTGTCTGGTTCATTTGAGTATGTTCAGACGATAACTTGACACAGGCGCCGAAACGTGTGTCTCAATCAATTGGATTATGGCCATACAAAAGAAGTACATCTCAGCCCTTCTGAAAAATACAGAACAGAAACTTTCTTGCCTATCATTGATCAGTTTATCGCTTCACTTGACCAACGTCTTCAAGCATATAAATATATATCAAGCAAATTTGGCTTTTTTAGCCATCTTAAAGAACTGTCTTCAGACGAGCTTAAGGCCACAGCAGAGCAATTCGTCAGGTCTTATTCAGATGACTTGGACATTACATTTATCGATGAACTGTGTCAGTTTGTAACATTTGCCAATTTATTCACAGACGAGGAGCCAAAAGATATCAGCACTGAACTTTACATGTACAAGTTTATCATGGAAAAGGGTGTGCAGGACACTTTCCCAAATATTGAGATAACTCTAAGGATATATCTAATTTTGATGGTAACAAACTGCAGTGGTGAGCGTTCCTTCTCAAAACTCAAATTAATTGAAAACCGATTAAGGACATCCATGAAGCAGGAACGACTTGTAAATTTGGCTATCATGAGCATCGAGTCAGATATAATGCGTGAATTGGACTTTAGTGACATCATTAGTGATTTTGCAGCACAAAAATCATGGAAAGTGCCTGGACTGTAAAAAAAAAGAATGAATTTACCTAAATTACTCTGCATAAATGATTTTTGTAAATAAACTTGAGTTAGTTTAATTTTGTGTTTTTGTATTACATATTGCAACACCTTGAAAAATGGGCCTCCCTTCAAAAGGGCCCCGGCCACCCACCTTTTAAATCCGGCCTTGCTGTTGCTATGACTGACTTTCCAACAAAGAAAACATTTTATTCAGAATTTTGAAAAATAAAATTGAACTGACAAGAGTATAAGTAGGGAAGAATTGGCAAACAGGCATGCTATTAGTTCCTTCGACTAATTTATTGTCAAGAGGAAAAAATTAAATCTGTAGCTTCTAAGCTACATTTTGCCTGCCAGCTTTAACTTGGCAACTGCTGTCCTCGATAGTAATAATAAAATGAATAATTTTTATTATTTAGAGCAAACCAAGTACACAGCACTGTGTAGCTCAGGATGTTGCTCTGACTGACTATCCAACAAGGAAAACATTTTTATTCAGACGTTCCGCTCCCGGAACGTCACTTCCGTTTCCCTTCTGGGAACCATGGTTACACACTATGCGGCCGGCACAGCCGCTTGATTAGCGCGGATATTTAAGGGCGGAACGCCAGATGTATAGCCACGCCTCCCTGACGAAGCCGCTTTACAGCGGCGATACGCGTGGGATCCGGGCTCCTTGCTCCTCACTTACTACATTCCCTGACGCTGGACTCCCCTACATTACTCCGGCTCCTTACCGGTTGCTGGAGGATCTTTGCATATTCTGGGCGCACAGCACTTAGGACAGATGAGCTATTGGTGAGACATGCCTTATTTCTCTGGATTACATACCGGGAGTTATCTGCATTTCAGCCCTCCTTGCTTGATTGCATGGTGTTCTTTGTCTATTTAGCTGTGTGCCCTTTGCTTTATTATCCTACACTTTTGGTATTTTTGGGGTTGTTCCACCGTGCAAGGGACACGTACATCAGTCTGCTATGTTCTCACAGCTATGCACTTTTCCTTGATCCTTCCAGATCATTGGATAGAATTTGTGGTCAGTCTCTCATTCATGTGTATGCAACGAGATCTATTTTATTATGACCACACATGCTGTTGAATTACTACTCATATGCAGTTTATTCATGTATTTGTAAAAAGACTGGATATTGATGTATTTTGATATTTACAGGAGCCTTTTTTCCTTGTGGACTGTGGTCCGAACATGTTTTTTAACTGTTTTTAGATGTTTGTTGTTCCGTCCTAAATAAAAAGCTATATTGATTTTCATAGACATTTTTGTGGTGGTGTGCTGCTATTGGATTTGTCAATTCCTTCTCTTTAATCACTTGTCTTTTGTTGACAAAGCAGCACCCCCGACCCTTATTGGGACACCCTATTTACAGTGGTGCACCTCATTCCTTGTTTAAATGATTTCTGATCCTTGTCCGAACGAGATGAGGAGGAGGCGGCCTTTGAAGAGGGACGAAAGGACTGAAATTTGGCATGCATCTGACGCTGGCCAGACTTCTGCGTCTTTGATTGGGGTAAAGAGGTTGACTTTCCACCCGTGGACTCCTTTATGATGTCGTCCAATTGCTCTCCAAAAAGCCTGTTCCCCGCAAACGGGATTCCCTGGAGGAACTTCTTGGAAGTGGCATCAGCTTTCCAATCTCGCAGCCACAACATTCTGCGGGCTGCGAGAGAGTTGGCCGAAGCCACCGCGGTACGGCTGGCAGATTCCATGATCGCCGACCTAGCGTAGTCAGTGAACGCAGAGGCCTGAGACGTGAGAGTAGTCACCTCAGGAATATCCTGAGCTACAACATTTAGCTCAGTCAGACAGGCAGAAACCGCCTGCAGGGCCCATACAGCTGCGAAAGCCGGAGCAAACGAGGCTCCTGTAGCTTCGTAGATTGACTTCTGTAGGAGTTCAATCTGATGATCTGTAGGATCCTTTAAGGAGGAGCCATCTGCAACTGACATCACAGTATTGGCCGACAGTCTAGAGACTGGAGGGTCCACCCTAGGGGAGACCGACCAATCTTTTATTACATCAGGAGGAAACGGATACCAAGTATCCTTCTGTTTTCTGGTGAAACGCTTATCAGGGCAAGCCCTAGGCATCTGCACAGTTGATCTGAAGTTGGAATGATCAAAGAACGAACCCCGAGACCTGGAAGGAGGAAGGAACTGATAGAGTTCCTCCGAGAGCGAAGTCTCCACCGTGGGAGGGGGAGCAGTCAGATCCAGAACAGTATTAATGGAGGACACTAAATCATCCACAAAAGGATCTTCCTCTGAGGCCTCGTCTGAAGGTCTCACAGAAGTCTGCCTATCCTCTTTCCCATAAATATGAGATCCCTCAGCGTGAGACCCCGTTTGATGAGAGGAGGCAGGAGAGGGCTCTCTACGTGGCCGCTTGGGGGCCGAGGAGAGGGAGCTAAATCAGAGACCCCCGTATTGTCTCCAGAGTCCATACCCCTAGAAGGGGATGACTCACTGTAAAGCTTGCGGCGTGGGGCAGAGGAACCGGGGGCACTTTCCCGGTGACTGGCCTGTAATGACTCCTGCAGGACTCTAGTTAGAGCTGTCATGGACTGGGCAAAGGTGTCCGAAAAGGACTTAGTGAACGCTTCAGTCCAAGGAGGTGGCACTGCCGGGTCCCCCGGACTAGGGGAAGGCTTGTAGTAGCAGAGCTGGGGAGATCCCCATGTTCAACCTCAGCTGCAGCCTCATGAGAAGTGCAGGCAGAGCAGTGAGGGAATACAGATCTAGCAGGCAGCAAGATCTTGCAAGCAGTGCAAGAAGAATAAAATGTCTGTACCTTAGAGGCTTTGCTCCTGGTGGAAGACATGGCGCCTCTAGTAGAAATCCTCAAGGGGAAATATACTAGAGGGGGTGAACAGAGAGAAGAAGGCACCTCCAGGAAGCCTGGGGTGACTTACCCGCCTGTATGAGAGAGATTGTGTGCCCTCCGGATACAGCGCTCCCTCCTAGAAGCAGCAGAGTCTAGGAGCTCAAGTCTGAGAAGCCTCAGGCAAGCATAAGATGGCCGCCGGAGCCGAGTGAGGGGGCGTGGCCATCGGAGCGCGGGAATCCGGAGCGCAAATACTCTTCCCCTGTCTAGGGGAAAGGAGGGCCTCCCGAGAGATGGGAGAGGCCCGAGCTCTAAGCCCGCCGGCCGAGCACACCTCCTGTAAAGCCCGGGCTCAGGGCTGTAAAAACTAGGCCGCGGCCAAGCCGGGGCCTAAATTTATGCGGTCGGCCGGCTCTCGGGAGCGGGGAGCACGGTGCGCATAAAGTAGTACCCGGGAGAGCGCAGTGCCGCAGGGGGATGAACTGAGGTAGTCAGAGCCTCAGGAATGCCCAGTGACCACCCCGAGGTGTAAGGAGACCAGGCTGCAGCCGCAGCTCAAACCCACAGAGTACCTTGTGTATGTGCAGGGGCCGATCCCTGGGGGTCCACAACTCCGGCCAGCAGATCCCACAGGGGCTGTGGATGGAGTCTGAGCTCCAGATGACATTGGAGCCTATAAGGATCCCACTTCTCCAGAGCCCCTAAGGGATGGAGAAGGAAAGCAGCATGAGGGCTCCTGCCCGTTGTACCTCAAAGGTACCTCAACCGCCCTTGCCCGAGGGTGAGGAAGGAGACATGCTGGGGATCCAGATAGATCCACTTTTCTTCCATCCGACACTCTCCAAGGAGAGTGAGAAAGACTAAAGTGAGAGTGGATGAGTGCAGAGTGTGCCTCCTTCAACACAAAGCTCAGAACTGATGGGATTTCTCCTAAAGGGGATGTATAGGCAGTAGGGGAGGGGCTACACTTTTTGTTTTAAGTGTAGTACTTTGTGTGTCCTCCGGAGGCGGAAGCTATACACCCAATGTCTGGGTCTCCCAATGGAGCGAAAAAGAAATAAAATTTAACTGACAGGTAGGGCAAAACCAGTAGACAGATAGACTGTTGCTGTGACTGACTTCCCAATAAAGAAAAGATTTAATTCAGAATTTTGAAACCTAAAATTGGATAGAGAGTAGTATAAGTAGGGCTGAACCGGCAGACAGACGGGTTGTTAGTTACTTTGACTAAATTATTCTCAAGAGAAAGAAAATTGAATCTGTGGCTTCTAAGGGAAATGTTGCTGGCCAGAGATTTCACCAGTGCACTAAGGGGCTCGATACAGGCTGTGGCTTTCCATAATGTCTTCTTATAGAGGACCCACGTTTAAATTGTCGCTTCTAAGATACATTTTTCTGACATAGATTTCAGACCTTACAGACAAAACAGAACATTTTAGAAAAGTGCAGTTAACAGATCTGGCTCAATGCTACGGATGTTTTATGTAAGAAACGTAGCTGTAAAGCGGTGTAGAGGTAGTAGTCCTAGATGAGGGCTGCATTTTCATCATCCCAGCACACTAAAGTGAGTGGGTGGGTGTTTGAATATGTGTGAGTGTGCATGTTCGTGTGCATGTTAACCGAGCTAAGAATCCCACCCCTTTTAGGCTATGTGCTCAGGGTCTGGAGGAGCTGCGTGTTGGACGCAGCTCCTCCGGACTAGAGTGAAGCCGCGGGTGCCCGCAGGGAAACAGCAGCTTCCTGTACTCACCATGTGCGGCGGGTGCGAGGCAGCTTCTCCCTCTGTGCACCCGATGGGAGCCACTTCCAACTCCGCAGCATGAAATTAACATGCGGAGGAAGAGCGGAATGCCAATAACCTGCATCGCAGCTGTCAGATCGCTGTGGTCAGGTTAACCATAGTGAGGATGGGATTTCTTGAAATCCCATCCAATATGCTACTACTGTACTATGCAGTGTTTTGGACGCAGCGGCAAAACGCTACGTCCAAAACACTGCGTTTACTGATTGTGTGCACGCACCCTAACCAGTGTATGAAAAGGCTGCCTGGGCACTTACCTGCATGTTTTCCAGGGTGTATGTGCCTCTTTTGAATTTGAAAGGCCATGCACAAAATGCATTGGCTTTACCAATCTAGGAGTCCCACTCCTTTAATAAGGGTATAAAAAGGTTTACTGTCACACACATACCACATGCCCAGATAAGATAGTAAAATGTTGCAATTATATTTCCCAGTAAATGTTTTTAACAGCATTCAAAGCAATGTGAAAAACAAAAGCAAAAATGCCACATGTCAACCCGAAGCGAGGAGTTTTATTTCTGCCTCATATAAAAGTGATTATGCAGGATTTAATCGATTCTTAACTTTTTTCCCTGTAAAATCCAATTTAGGTTTGATTTTGTAGATTTTCTTGTCACGATGTAAAATTGGCATAATTCTCTAACAACATTATTCCCAGAAATTGGCTGTGAGTCAGAAATATATCTAGGCATCTTCTCCATTCTGTTCCCATTCAGTTTCACACTTTTCCATCCATGTCAACATATGCAAAGCCCCCAGACCTTTTGGGAGTGTCCAATGTAAACATTTTCCTAATAGTAAGAATTATTCGGAACAAATATTCCGAACCCGGATATTACACTATTTGCTCATCACTAGAAAATATGTGACTGGTGTATAATACACTGTGATGACAGATATCAAGTGGTATATACTGGATAATATGTGACTGTTGAATATTATACTATGAGTACAGACATCAGATATTACACTAGCTAGACAAGATCTGATGTCTGTAGGACAGTATGTTATATACCAGCACTGTATGTGCTGAACTGTGTGCACAGACACTAGATGGTATATACACTGGACTAGTCCTGCGAAGGTTACAGAACATCACAGATTATAATAGATGGTGGTTAATCATTTATGATAGATCTGGGACATGATGTGTTTTAAAGCGGAAGTGTGAACCTTCATACAGAGCCAATGACTTGACAATGAAAGCACAACATCAACCTGTATGAAGGGTCAAACTGCTACAATAAATCCCACTGAGCCTTAGCAGAGTGGCCTGTGACCCAATTTGGGATTAGTGTCCTGCAATCTACTCATCTCAATGCACCAATAGCCCAAATCTTCATTCCAGATCATATGTACATACTTACAACATCCAAGGATGTCTGATCTTCCATACTGCTAATAGACTAGTGGAAGCTCTTCTCAGCAGGAGGAAGGTCAGCATGAGGTGACCACAGTGTCTGCAACCGGTAGGCACAGTACATATTTAAAGGTACAGTGTCAGGCCACAGCCTCCAAAGCAGCAGATGGCTGGGCAGCCAAAACAGTCACTTGGGAACCAGTCCTGGGGGCATTTGCCTCTCTGTGTCCCAGCCGAGGCTATCCCTGTGGCCAAGGTATATGATAGTATACAAAATAAGGTCAAAGAAAAGGCAAAAATCAAGAGAGAAATTGCTTTGATATTTTTTAGTGTCTTCATTAACCACTCTGTCCTTGCCAAAAACTATGCCAACAAAATATGTCAACAGCATAACATCTTATCAAGGAAACATCATTTCTTCTTTTATTGACCTTGTTGTTGGTTTTTAGATTTGAATGTTAAATCATGCCATAAATACAATTAATGAAGGTGCGTACACTGTCCAGCGCTTGTCCTTGTCTTGTTTACAATAACTAAATGTATCTAATCATATTTAATATAGGTATGGAAAACATCTATTACAAACCAGAAGCAAAAGGTTTTTATTCATAGCATATTATATGTGATAATTAAAAATCTGTTGTATACGGTTAGACATGCATACAGCAGGCCCCCTATTTTTCCATCTGTATCCCCATACAACCCCAGCTCATAACCTACCCTAAATTTGAAAGTCAATAGAAAACCATTTGAATCAGAAATGCACACAGGCCATTTTGCAGGGATTAATAATAGACCAAGAGTTTCAATTCATTGTCCTGTGGAAAATAACAGGATCCTTTCTACGGCCTAAAAATAATCGTTGTCAGTAGCAGATCGTATGAAAAACTGGCCAGGTAAAAAGGTCTTAAACAAGGCAAGCAAACTGTTATATAATCAGCTATGGGAAGAAATAGAGAAACAGAGATGTTTAAGATGTTATTTGTAAGATAAAATATTAATGTATCGAACAAAATTATCATATTTTTCGGACTATAAAATGCACTGCATCATAAGACGCACCCAGATTTTAGAGGAGGAAAATAGAATAAAAATGTGTTTATAAAGCATTGTTATGGGAGGGGGGATCTACTCCTGACAATTATGGAATAATGTCCCCATTCTGGGCCCGTTCCATGTCATATATGGCTCTCTTATCCTGGTATAAAACCTCCATCCTGGATATAGCCCCCCATTATGAATATGGCCCCCCATTCTGGTATATAGCATTCCCCATTCTGAATATGGCCCCCAATCCTGTAATATAGCCCTTCATGATGGGATATAGCTCCCCATATGGAAGATCGGCACAGCAGAGTGACATCATCACTGTGCGCCCAAGTCACATGATCGGATGCCCTGGGGATGCAGAAGGACATGGGACGCGAGTGCTGCAAGCAGGGAGAGACGGAGGGAAACACCAGAGGGTTTTACATTGTTTGTTATTTTCTTGTGTGCAGCAGCATGGGGAGCTTCATACAGTGATAGGGAGGTGTACACTTCGTTTAATTTAATATGCACTTTATTCCTTCGCCCATCTCTCAGCACTGCTGCGGCACTGAGGTGATGGACAGCGGGATGCAGTGCATATTAAAGGAGCATAGTGAGCAGAAGCACGTGACCTCCCACTGTCTCCTACCAGCCCGCTCCAGAGCTGCAGCTCCCCCCAGCACAGCCCCACAGTCACACATATATTCAGACCATAAGACATACCCCCAACTTTCCTCCAAAATATTGGGGGAAAAAAGTGCATCTTATGGCCTGAAAAATACGGTACGTTGTGTTTGCAGCTTGAAACATCCCAACCTATTTCTATATTTGTTGCATATGATAATTTTCAATTTTGAATAAATGAGTTAGCTCATTTGCACAGCTTGACATAACTGAATATTATAATCAAGGTGCCAAGGTGCAGGGTTATAGAGTGAGATGAAAAGATAAACCTGCTATATACCAGGCAGATGATTATTATTTATTTATTAGTGCATCTCAATGAATTAGAATATCATCAAAAAGTTAATGCTTCAAGTGACATGTCTGACTTGATTTGTTACAAAAATGTTTCTTTGTACATCTTGCTATTCATGGTATTGATATCATCCTTCTCCAGCACAATATTTCAAAGGCGTTAATTCTTCTTTTGTCTTGTTCCTTTATTGTCCAGGTTTCATATCCATACTGTATGTTACCACAGAAAAGACTAGACTATGTACGAGCTGGATATTTGTTCACCACTGAAATGTTTGAAAACATTGACCAGTTGTTTAATGACTTCTGGTGTCATCGCTGCATCTTAATTGATCATTGATCCAAGTAAGTTGAAGTCCTTTGCAACTTCCAGTTCATCGCTGTCCATCTCAAATGTGTGCTGGTTGTACCTGGAAGTAGTTCAATATCTTTGTTTTCTTTGTCTTGAATAGGAGTCACTTGTTCAAGCTTTCCATCTTGATACTCCCTAAAAGTCTTTATTCCATTTAACTTTTGCTATCAATATTGTGTCATCTTGCATTTAAAGGGAACCTGTCACCTAATTTGAAGCCCCTACACTATCTCTACTGTCCTACACTCCTAGCTGCTCCCTATCTATCCCTTTCTTATCTAAAGTGACCTATTAAACTGTGTAAATTAAGTATAAACTTACACATTCCCCGTGGTTAGGACTGGTAGCGTGGCCACGCTTCCACACACTCCTCCATGTGTAATGCACCCTGCGGGCGGCATATTGTGGGTCCCTCTGCCCCCATTCTTGGAATCTCCCGCCTCTCTGTAGCTCTATGCACCGCGACGTCATTCGGTGTGGTGCATTATGGAGCGGTCACGTGATCGGCCCTGTGCATTATGGGCGATCACGTGATCGGCCCGGCTCAGCGCTTGCGCATTGCGCTTATTGAAGCCGGCAAGTGACGTCCGCTGTGCATAGAACACAGAGAGGGCGGAGATTCAAGAATGGGGCAGAGAGGACCACAATAATGCCGCCCAGCGGCGTGCATTACAACTTGGAGATGCTGTGGAAGCGTGCCACGCCTACCCTAGTCCCCTAACCACGGGAATGTGGTAAGTTTATACTTAATTTACCAAGTTAATAGGGTCACTTAGATAAGAAGGAAGATGGAGCTGCTAGAAGGTGTAGGACAGCTAAGATAGATGGGGCTTCAAGTTAGGTGACAGGTCCCTTAAGATTTTTGTTAACAGCAATTTTGATTTCTTCTTCTTTTTTGGCAAGTCCAGCCTTCATGAAAATAGCTTTTGCACATAAATTAAAGAGAAATGGTGATCGGATGCAGCCTTGTCTGACACCTTGTTTTCTTCTTTGAACCATGCTGTGTCACCATGTTCCGATCGGACTGTTGCTTCTTGGTCAATGGGAAGGTTCCTAATGAAGCTGATCAGATGGTTTTGTACAGCCATATTCTCTGTGGTATTCCAATGTTTCTGTTGATGAACGCAGTAAAAGGCTATTCTCTAGTCCTTGCTATATTCTTTGATATTTTCTATTATCCATTTTATGTTAGCAATTACATATCTTGTTCTTCTGTTCTGAATCCTGCTTGTTCCTCTATAGCTCTATGCAAAGTAAGGATGTGGCCATTTTTGTAGGATCTTCAGTAGTATGAGGGTATGAGCACAATAGTCCGATAGTTTCAAAGTCGATAGCATATCTCTTCTTCGGAATAGTAATAAACATTGATTTGTCAAAATGCAATGGCAGATCTGCAGTTTGTTCAGTTTGTTACCTTTCCCCGCAAAAACACAATATTGAGGATCAATTCAAAACCTTTCATATACCCAAAATTGTACCAATGAAAACGTCAGATGGGCAGGCAAGAACTACCATATGTCCAATGATTGAATGTTAAAAAGTGATGAGTGTTTAAAATTGGCTACACAAACCATTTTATTTAGAAGTTCTAAATTTTTTGTAAAGCAAAACAATAAAAAAATAAGCTTCCAAACTTAGAGTAACTGTAATTGAACTGACATAGGAACCATATTCATGGCCATTATTACTACTCAACAAATACCAAAGAACAAAACTTGTAAAGTAATGATGGAATTCTATCTTCACAAAACCATTCCCCACTTGGATGAGTTTCCCAGCTTTTTAGTATCACACATAACAAAAATAAATGTCATCATTCAAAACTACAACTTGTCCCACAAAAAACAATTACAATAAATAAATAAAAGTTATTTCCCTTTTAAAAGAAGAAAAACAAAAAATGGTCACATAGTATTTTGATGCATGACATTGGTGAGCTGAAATAGTTTCTTTTGCTTTTTGTACAATTACAATATAATGCACAGAATGGAATCTGCCACAAGCTTTTAGCTCTATTATTATTATGTATTTATATAGCGCCATTAGTTCCATGGCGCTTTACATGTGTAAGGGCAGACAAGGACAAGAACATAAAATGATGACAGTCAAATCGTACAGGTACAGTAGGGCAGGGGAACCTGTCCACGAGGGCTCACAGTCTATAAGGGGTGCATATTTATCCATAGTTTTAAACTGCCTTAAATGTGAATAAATAAACCTATAAAGGATTAAACATCTCCACCCTATGAATTACAAATTTATGAAGCCAAAATTATCACATCAATCAGAAGTCTTTTGACTCTTCGGGTAACTGATCCAATTAAACTGAAACGTTATTGGATTAATGTCTGTTTGATTCCTGGGGAGCATTCAAATTCACATTGAATGACTTTATTTAATAATCCTTGCTTTCTTTCTCAATGACTTATTATCCACGCTTCCTCCCTTGATCTTCAATGCCTCTTCAGTTTTAATCACTTTCCTGGTTTCCCTCCGCACGTGTTTCTTTATTTCAAGCTTACCACTTTGATTCATTTTATTAACATTGCCAAAAAATACACAAAATAAATATTTTTCAATGTTTTACTTTATTTGCCAGCATAATTCTTTTTCAACATAACCCAATAAGTAAACGGAATGATCTTTTCAAGAGCAACGGCACATCTCTTATAACACCAATCTTGTCAAAGCTGTTTCGAGTTGGCTCAAATAAGAAGTAACAATTGGGCTGCCTGCAATGTTTGGAAACCAGAGTCGATGGCGACACCTGGGACAATTAAGGGAACACAAGATAAGAAGAAAAAATCAGAAGCTAATTTCAAAGTCTTGATTAGACTATGAGATCTGTCACTCTTTGAAGAAAGAAGAATTTAATTATTGCATGCAAGTGCAGAGAGATCATATATCTTATTTGCTTCCTGATCATTATACTGGAAATTCAGGAAAGACGTTTGATACACAAAAGTTGCAAACTAGATTTCTAAGGAGTCAAAAGAATCTTCTTACAGCAAAACTTAAGATGAACTGTTGGCTGGCAGCTAATGCACAGGAAAGGAGGAGGATGCTGGCACTGAATGTGGCATTTGATAGACTCAGAAGTGCCATTCCAAGGGGTAAGAATGGAAAAAAACTGTCGAAATCTGTAAAACTCCAGATATACATCTCCATTAGTGATGAGCGAGCACTAAAATACTCGGGTGCTCGGTGCTCTGGCCGAGCATCTCAAGATACTCGTGTACTCGGCCGAGCACCGAGCCCAATGTAAGTCAATGAGTGACAGGCTCCGCCCACAGACTTCCGGTTATAAAACGAGTATTGCTGGGAAAGGGCGGGAGGGGGGGCTTTTTTAAATCGCTGCAACATACAACACCTTGCTGTGGCCCCCAGAGGGATCCTAACAATGAATCTGCTCCCTGTGTGGTGCCAGCTCACTGTGTGCACTGAAGGGAGCTGTGTACGTGTGTCAGATCGCTTATTATTACCGAGCAGTCCGAGCATCTCGGAGGTACTCGGTGCTCGCCGAGCATCCAGAGTACCGGGATACTCGTGCGAGTACCGAGCAGCGCAAAGCATACTCGCTCATCACTAATCTCCATGCTTAGCACCTTGCTCAAGACCTAATAGCAGTCAACAAGATGATAAAAGATTTGGATGAGCTTCACACTGTCAGGGTGCCTTCACTCTGCGGCGTGATCCGGTCCAGGGTTGTCCGGGATGACCCGGACAGCCACGAACTGGATCAGCACACAGAACCAGAGGGCTAATATGCCCTCTAGTCCAGTGTGCAGTGCACGCAGCTGCAGCCGCTGACAGGTTAGGACCGCGGCGCTACAGTTCTGACTTATCAGCAGCAGGAACTGCGTGCGGCTGCACACCGGACCAGAGGGCATATTAGCCCTCCGGTTCTGTGTGCTGATCCAGTCCGCGGCTGTCAGGGCCATCCCGGACAGCCCTGGACCAGATCATGCCGCAGTGTGAAGCCGACCTAAGTCGTAGCTGGCAACTAAGAACGGTGCAAATCAAATGACCACTGTGTGATTTTTAATCGAGTGCAACTATAAGAAGAACGTGGTGCATCTTTATATTGTATATTTGAGTTTTGTAAGTAATTTTTTTAATTGTATATTGATTATGATATTAGATTTCTGATAGTCCAGTATTAGGTTCTATAATCTGCCTTTAAAATATTACTTCTGAAAGCTAAATAAAGCCACGTCTACATTTCAGTGTGATCATTTTGTATTAACTGGCTCCTGTGAGTATCACAAGTAGACACAGTAATAAAAAATACATTTACGAAATGTAGTTCTTCTTTTGCTGTCAGTGATGAAATTCATGAAAACTAAAAACCAAACTGAAGCAATTGTTAGTAAAACTACATGGGGTCTATTGTGCTAGTATAGGATATTGTTCATGTACATTCCAATAACCATGGCATTGCATTTTTAGTAGTGTTTTTTCCTTTCAGATATACAGATTTGGTGTACAAATTTCTGCAATCCAATGCTCAACGAGTTCACATACATACAGGTGAATCTCAATTAATTAGAATATCATCAAAAAGTTAATTTTTTTTCAGTACCGTATATACTCGTGTATAAGCCGACCCGTGTATAAGCCGACCCCCTACGTTTGCCCCCAAAATCTGGAAAAACCTATTGACTCGTGTATAAGCCGAGGGTGGACCCCAGCACAAGTATACAGCCCCCAGCAGTGTGGTCTACAGCAGCTCCCAGTGGTATATACAGCCCCAGTGGTAGTATCCAGCAGCCCCAGAGGTATATACAGCCCCAGTGGTAGTATCCAGCAGCCCCAGAAGTATATACAGCCCCAGTGGTAGTATACAGCAGCCCCAGAAGTATATACAGCCCCAGTGGTAGTATACAGCAGCCCCAGAAGTATATACAGCCCAGTGGTAGTATCCAGCAGCCCCAGTGGTATATACAGCCCAGTGGTAGTATCCAGCAGCCCCAGAGGTATATACAGCCCCAGTGGTAGTATACAGCAGCCCCAGAAGTATATACAGCCCCAGTGGTAGTATACAGCAGCCCAGAAGTATATACAGCCCCAGTGGTAGTATACAGCAGCCCCAGTGGTATATACAGCCCCAGTGGTAGTATACCAGCAGCCCCAGAGGTATATACAGCCCCAGTGGTAGTATACAGTAGCCCCAGAGGTATATACAGCCCCAGTGGTAGTATACAGCAGCCCCAGAGGTATATACAGCATCCCAGTGGTATGGCTTATATTGGCAGCCAGCCTACTTACATACACATACCCATACATACACACATACACACACACACACACACACACACATATACACATATTTACACATACAGACAGCTTCCTACCTTGTCCTCCCATTCTGCAGTGCCTTCCGGTGTCCTCCGTGCTCCGTTCCCGGTCTGCTGTGCCTTGTGGTTCCTCCTGCTTCGGTTCCATCATCGGTGCTGGGGGCTGCGATCTTCCTTCTTCCCTCCGCCCCCGGCCAGTGATGTCAGAGCAGGCCGCGCTGTGATTGGCTAGCACCCGTGACATGTGATCACGGGTCTAGCCAATCACAGCGCGGCCTGCTCTGACATCACTGGCCGGGGGCGGAGGGAAGAAGGAAGATGGCAGCCCCCAGCACCGATGATGGAACCGAAGCAGGAGGAACCACAAGGCACAGCAGACCGGGAACGGAGCACGGAGGACACCGAAAGGCACTGCAGAACGGGGGACAAGGTAAGAAATACTGCGCAGCACCCCCCCCACCCCCCGCGCCCCCTCCCAACATAGGATTACCATATTGACCCGTGTATAAGCCGAGGGGGGGACTTTTCAGCCCAATTTTTGGGCTGAAAAACTCAGCTCATACACGAGTATATACGGTAATTGAATAAAAAAAAGTGAAAAGCATATACACTGTGTGCAGAATTATTAGGCAAATGAGTATTTTGATCACATGATACTCTTTATACATGTTGTCCTACTCCAAGCTGTATAGGCTTGAGAGCCAACTGCCAATTAAGTAAATCAGGTGATGTGCATCTCTGTAATGTGAAGGGGTGTGCTCTAATGACATCAACACCTTACATAAGGTGTGCTTAATTAGGCAAATGACTTTCCATAGACAAAATGGCTCAGAACAAAGATTTGACGGGCTCTGAAAAGTCCAAAATTGTGAGATGTCTTGCAGAGGGATGCAGCAGTCTTGAAATTGCCAAACCTTTGAAGCGTGATCACCGAACAATCAAGCGTTTCATGGCAAATAGCCAACAGGGTCTCAAGAAGCGTGTTGGGCAAAAAAGGCGCAAAATAACTGCCCGTGAATTGAGGAAAATCAAGCGTGAAGCTGCCAAGATGCCATTTGCCACCGGTTTTGCCATATTTCAGAGCTGCAACGTTACTGGAGTATCAAAAAGCACAAGGTGTGCTATACTCAGGGACATGGCCAAGGTAAGGAAGGCTGAAAAACAACCACCTTTGAACAAGAAACATAAGATAAAATATCAAGACTGGGCCAAGAAATATCTTAAGACTGATTTTTCAAAGGTTTTATGGACTGATGAAATGAGAGTGACTCTTGATGGGCCAGAGGCTGGATCAGTAAAGGGCATAGAGCTCTACTCCGACTCAGACACCAGCAAGGTGGAAGTGGGGTACTGGTATGGGCAGGTATCATCAAAGATGAACTTGTGGGACCTTTTTGGGTTGAGGATGGAGTGAAGCTCAACTCCCAGACCTACTGCCAGTTTCTGGAAGACAATGTCTTCAAGCAGTGGTACAGGAAGAAGTCAGTTTCGTTCAAGAAAAACATGATTTTCATGCAGGACAATGCTCCATCACATGCATCCAACTATTCCACAGCGTGGCTGGCCAGTAAAGGTCTAAAAGAAGAAAAAATTACATAGCCCCCTTGTTCACCTGAGCTGAACCCCGTAGAGAACCTGTGGTCCCTCATAAAATGTGAGATCTACAGGGAGGGAAAACAGTACACCTCTGGGAACAGTGTCTGGGAGGCTGTGGTGGCTGCTGCACGCAATGTTGATCGGAAACAGATCAAGCAACTGACAGAATCTAGAATCTATGGATGGAAGGCTGCTGAGTGTCATCATAAAGAAAGGTGGCAATATTGGTCACTAATTTTGGGGGGTTTTGGTTTTGCATGTCAGAAATGTTTTTTTCTAAATTTTGTGCAGTTATATTAGTTTACCTGGTGAAAATAAACAAGTGAGATGGCAATATATTTGTTTTTATTAGGTTGCCTAATTATTCTGCACAGTAATAGTTACCTGCACAAACAGATATCCTCCTAAAATAGCCAAATCTAAAAAAAAAAACACTCCAACTTCCAAAAATATTAAGCTTTGATATTTATGAGTTTTTTGGGTTGATTGAGAACATAGTTGTTGATCAATAATAAAAATAATCCTCTAAAATACAACTTGCCTAATAATTCTGCACACAGTGTATTATATAGAGTCATTACAAAAAAGATTTATTTCAAGTGTTTACTTCTGTTAATGTTGTTGATTATTGCTAAAAGCCAATGAAAACCCAAAGGCCATTATCTCAGAAAAGTAAAGTATGGAGGATGAAGGATTAAAAACCACGCTGCCATATTCCACGAGACAACAAAGGTTGAATTTAACATTGATTTATTAGTTCATGCATTTCAGGGCTCCCTGAAACATGACAATATGATATTGATTTGTCCTGAGGAGGGGGCCAGGGAGCTTTGAAACACATTGCCTTATACATCAATATTATAGTCACTCTTTGATGTCTCGTGGAATACAGCAATGCAGTTTTTAACCCTTCATCCTCCCTACTCTATATGCAGCATGCAGGGGACTGCAGCAGCCATGATATGATTTTATAGTGGTTGTGACTCTCACAACCACACAAGGTGAAGCCTCTAATACCTATTTAGGTAATATTTTCTCTCTCAGACCATTCATCCTCCTTAGTTTAATTTTCTGAGATAATGGACCTTTGGATTTTCCAACCTTCCCTCTATGAGAAGTGCCTGAGCAAAGAGGTCAATTCCATGGAGACACGTTGCTAGTTCTCAGCTCCCTGTCCACTGTCCCGTTCACATAGCTGTATCCATTTATCCTGAACCTGTGTCGATTAATCTGTTCCTCTATCTTAGTTCCCTGTCTGTACCCACTGATCTTGCTGTGTCATTATACCCGTTGCATCGGCCAGTCACAATCATGTCATCATACCTGCACCTATATACAAGAGACGTTTCCTGTCCATTGGAACCCTCCCTTTGAAGACAACTGTCATGGTATTGAGATCCCCTAGGGCTGAACCTGGCAGCTATCTACCTGCAAAAGCCTACTCTCTCCGCCTGACACTCTAGTGAAGACTCAGTATTCACTCAGTTATGCTTTACTAGGTGGTGATCGCTGCCTCAACCCTGTGGGTTCACTCCCGGACACTCGCCCCTGCGAGCGTCACAAGGTGTATGATGCTCAGGGTCTCCCAAGAGTGTATTGAACCATTGTTGACTTCCTTAATCCAAACACAACCATTATAATGAGACAACAAGGCACAATTAATTTTACAGTTACCTTAAATAAATAACGACACTTCAGAATGTTGTGGGCTAAATTAAGGTACTTTATTAAGGTTTACACATAAATTAACCTTTAGAATAAAATTCCACCAATAAATATAATAAATACCAATAACTCTTGTAATAAATTAAATAAATAACGGTCCACCCAGAACACTGGGCAACCCATCAGTCTGAGTCTAGCATAGGCGAGGACCCCCCCCACCAAAAACGAAAACAATGCTCCACAACATTCTGAAGGCCCACATTAAAGATATCAATACCTATATCTGAAAGATGAACTAAATCAGATCTATAAAGACCAGTGGTCCCACCCTCTAAATCAATATGCCGGTATGAGAAACCGTTCAAATTGGGTAAAAATTTAGCGATATCTCTATTGACCTTCTTTCTGATTTTATCAAAGAACATCATATTTTCCGAACGCCAAATCAACCTTGGAACGATCTCAGAAAAAATGATTAAGGCGTTCGGAAAGCGTTCAGACAACCAGCACAAATCACGCTTCATCTGCCATAGTAGATCAAGCGTCCTGACCTTACCCAGATCATTACCCACAGCGTGAATAATGATCGCATCTGGTTGTGGGAAGCACTTCAATAACTCAATCGCAGCAGAACTCACCTTTCCCCAGCGAAGACCCCTAACCCCGTGCCAAAAAATTTGGGCATCCTTAATATTGAAAGAAAGGTTTTCAGTATAATTCCTCCGCGCTGCTCTTGCTTGGGCCTAATAAATAAAGGAGTGGCCGAGGATCCATACTACTTTAGCCCCTGAAAATAAATTCAAAGTTATGCAACATTATTGGGGCGAATATACAGTGTATAAGCATTCGATTTCCACCTGCCAATGTGTTTAATAGCCCCAGAAGCTAAACCTTCAGAAGCAGCAAAAGTAGCCGCTCCGATCCGAAAGGAATGGGGAGTAATGTGCAGGCTAGATAATCCCAAAGCCATCAAACACTTCTTCAAAACTGCATTGAACTGAAAGACTGTAGCTGAACATCCATCAGAGTGAACGAATAAAGGGCCCAAAGATGCACCACGTAATAATAACCAATCAGCCATGTTCCTAACTGGACAAGTATCCGAAAAATCCAAAGCCTGTAAATTGATAACAGCACCCTTCCCGAACTGGTCTGTCTTAGAACGACGCAAAAAAATCGATAAATATCCGGCCTGTACTGTTATATCCGAAAACAAAAGCCCAGATTGCATAACTTTGCTGACCGACACAACCTCACTAACCCTAAGGGTACCTTTACACGCGGCTACATTTCTAGGGTGGCTACAGGTAACTTACTGGTTGCAGTGAAATCATGGAGACAAGGTTCTATCTTGTTGCTGTGTACAATACAAATGGAATAATCTCTCCATGATTTCACTGCAACCAGTAAGTTACCTGTAGCCACCCTAGAAATGTAGCCGCGTGTAAAGGTACCCTTAGTGCTGCAAAAAATGTCACGGACAAAATAGACCGGAACATAGACGTTTCATAACAGTTAAAACATACCTGAGGAAGAACCGACCACAGGTTCTGTAATAAATCAAGAGAAACAGGAGACCTGTTGTCAGGATGGAATAAAGACCTCCTATACCCTTTTAAAAACTGCCGTACGAAAAACAAAGAAGACCAGGGGGGTTCTCCCTTCAATTTCATAAAACTTTATGCCCGACACCGTCTGATTGATGGCTGAAAAAGACATACCCAAACCTGCACATTTCTCCAAAAATAAAAGTACAGACTCAGAAGAAGACACATGACACGAGAAACCAAATGTGCTGCAAAACTGAACCCATTTAGCCCAGGCCGAAGAATAAGGGTATGTGCACATCTGACGTTTCTGCATCTTTGCAGACCGGCCGGAAACCGGTGGAGAATTGCAGAAACTGAGTTTTCTGAGCTCAGCAGTGTCCCTCGTTTTGTTAGCGATTTGCTAACGATTTGCGATCGGTTTATTAGCGTTTGTACAGCGTGTTCTTGGCGATTTCCCCGGCGTTTTTCGTAGCGTTTTCCAGACTGGTTTTTGGTGCACTTGTAAGCTAGATCCCCTGGAAAAACGCTCAAAACAAGTCACTTGCTCTATCTTTGAAAACCGGTGGAAAACCGGTGAAGAAACTGGAAAGGAGAAGAAAAAAACCGTTCTAATGTACACAGCGTTTTCTAAAAGCCATTGACTAGCATGTTAATCCAACCGGTGGCTAGGATTAACATAAATTAACATAAAACTCAGCGGAAACCGCCGACGGAAAACGCTAAAAAACAGCACACAAAACGACTGATGTGCACATACCCTTAGCTAACCAAGTACGGGGAGCCAGCGAGTTAACTATGTAAGCAAGAACTAAGGACAAATCAGAGCCCAAAGATGAGAAGGACAACCGATAGCTTCCTCGATGGTTTCCGGAACTGGGCCAAAAGATAGCTGCGGAGAACAGAGAAAAACAGTACTAAAGGACTCATCTACTACTGGAGAGCCTAAGCGTGCTTTCAGCCAAATATTGTTTTTTAGTGCTACCAGAACCAAATGTCGGAGTACCTTGCTAATGACCCTAGATTTAGAGGATAAGGTGTTAATGATCATACATGTCCCTTTATGCTCAACATCTAGCAAAATCCTCCTATTCTGCAATTTCTCACCCCAAACCGAAAATGCTACTGTAATCGTAAAAACCTCCCTAAGCGTAGGGTTATCCTGCATAGAAGAGAGCAAATCTTCAGGCCACCGTGAGGACACTCGATGGCCCAAAAAACTAACCCCAAAACCGAAAAGATTAGAAGAACTATAAAACGATAAAGCAGCGGCAGCTATGAACGGAGCTTGCCAGCAAGCCACTCCATTAAAGTCTTGAAGAAACTCCATCCATAGCGACAAATCCCACTGAACTAATGGAGAAATAGGAATCCTGTCAGTAGCCGTAGAATACCCCTTAATATCATATAGATTCCTCAAAAATGGCCTACCCATTGGGATCACTTAGGGATGGGCGAATCTACTCGCTAGGACTCGTTACTCGGCGAGTAGTAAGAGACTCGCAGGACTCGGTACTCTGCGAGTTTCCCAGTGATTACTCGCACGAGTCCAATGCAAATCAATATCAATCCTAGTTTTGTCAGAAACGCTGACAAAACTAGGATTGCCATTGTTTGCATTAGACTCGTGCGAGTAATCACTGGCTACTGTGCCAGTGATAGCAGGGAAACTCGCAAAGTAACTGCTATTTCTTTGCGAGCCGAGTCCAGCTGTCTTCTCTGTGCAGCTCCAGGGTCCTAGAGCCCGCCTGCTGCCTGATGTAGCAGTGCTGAGATTGTTCTCAGTCTGCTCATTCCCTGTGCATAGACATCTATATTTATGCACAGGGGATGTAGCAGAGAGGACATCGCGTTTTGGACTACGTCAGACGGAAGAGGATTTTTTTAATTAAAGATGGAGTCCCTAATGGCTTTTTTTTTTATTTCAAATAAAAAATTTTCTCTGTGTTGTGTTTTTTTAACCCTTTATTGGAGATTCTTAGTGGCTGGGTCAAACGTGGCCTGACATTAAGAATCTCGGGCTTAATACCAGCTTGTATAACAAAGCTGGTATTAACCCCTTTATTACCCAGCGTGCTACCGCCACCAGGGCCGCTGGAAGAGCGGGGTTCAGCGCCAGAGGATGGCGCTTCAATGAACGCGCCATCTTCTGGGGCAGCTGCGGGCTGCAATTTGCAGCGGGGGGTGCCCAGAAAGCTTGGGCATCCCTGCGCTGCGTATTCCAGCCCCCAGCTGCTTAGCTGTACCTGGCTAGACATAGAAATTGCGCGGAGCCCCACGCATTTTTTTTTTATTATTTAATGAATTTCAGAGTCAGAGGCTCAGAGTCAGAGTCTCGGAGTCGGAGTCTCCTCAGAGTCGGAGTCTCAGAGTCGGAGTCTCCTCAGAGTCGGAGTCTCCTCAGAGTCGGAGTCGCCTCGGAGTCGGAGTCGCCTCGGAGTCGGAGTCGTCTCGGAGTCGGAGTCGTCTCGGAGTCGAGTCGGAGTCGTCTCGGAGTCGGAGTCGTCTCGGAGTCATCTCGGAGTCGGAGTCGTCTCGGAGTCGGAGTCGTCTCGGAGTCGGAGTCGTCTCAGAGTCGGAGTCGTCTCGGAGTCGGAGTCGTCTCGGAGTCGGAGTCGGAGTCGTCTCGGAGTCGGAGTCGGAGTCGTCTCAGAGTCGGAGTCGTCTCGGAGTCGGAGTCGTCTCGGAGTCGGAGTCAAAAAAATGCGTGGGGCTCCGCGCAATTTCTATGTCTAGCCAGGTACAGCTAAGCAGCTGGGGGCTGGAATCCGCAGCGCAGGGATGCCCAAGCTTTCTGGGCACCCCCCGCTGCAAATTGCAGCCCGCAGCCGCCCCAGAAGATGGCGCGTTCATTGAAGCGCCATCCTCTGGCGCTGAACCCCGCTCTTCCAGCGGCCCTGGTGGCGGTGGCACGCTGGGTAATAGAGGTTAGGGCCAGCTTTGTATTATCAGCTGGCATTAAGCCCGAAATTTATGGCGGTCACGCCAATATTAGACATGACCGCCATGAATTTCTATTAAATTGTTTTAAAAAAAACACAACACAGAGAAATTTTTTTATTAGAAATAAAGAAAAAAGCCATTAGGGACTCCATCTTTAATTAAAAAAATCCTCTTCCGTCCGACGCAGTCCAAAATGCGATGTCCTCTCTGCTACATCCCCTGTGTATAGATATAGATGTCTATGCCCAGGGAATGAGCAGACTGAGATCAATCTCAGCACTGCTACATCAGGCAGCAGGCGGGCTCTAGGACCCTGGAGCTGCACAGAGCAGACAGGACTCTTATCTGTGCGAGTTTCCCAGCCAGCGATTACTTACAAAGTAAACGAGTCCAATGCAAATAAATGACAAAACTAGGATTGCTTCAGGCTGAAGCTTCCGACACACATCTGCGATTTGTAAATCTCACACTACTCGCTATTACTCGCTTCCCCATTCATTAACATTGGACTCGCTAGACTCGCAACGAGTAGCGAGTCCTGGGCTCGGACTCGCTAGAGTCAAGCGATTCCGAGTAATTTAGGATTCGCCCATCACTAGGATCACTCTAATAGCAAAATTCAAGCTGCCAATCAAAGATTGGAAATCTTTTAATGACGCATTATCCCGTGACAAGAATGCCTGAACTAATGAAAACAGGGAAGCAATCTTTTCTTGAAATAAGCGACATTCCATTTTTTCAGAATCAAGCACTATACCCAGATACTCAAGGCAAGTGCATGGCTGGACCGTCTTGTCTGCAGCGATTGGAACGCCAAACGCCTGCATTCGCTGCAAAAAAGTCGACAAAAGCAAAAAACAATCTTTGGACTGAGTGGGACCAAGAAAAAGAAAGTCATCTAAATAATGTGTCATTAGACTACCCGGGAAAACAGATTGTACATTCCACTGTAAAAAAGACGAAAAAATCTCGAAATAATAGCAAGACATAGCAAAACCCATAGGTAAAGTCTTGTCAAAAAAATAAAATCCATTAAACGAAAAACCCAATGAATTAAAACCTGAGGGGTCCACTGGAAGCAGCCTAAAAGCAGACTGGATGTCTTTTTTAGCCAACAAAGCATTCCTACCCGCCAGGCGAAGCAAATCAACAGCCATGTCAAATGAAGCGTATTTAACCGAAGCCAAAGACGCATCAATCTGATCATTAAGAGATGCGCCCGGCGGATAGGAAAGATGGTGAATCATTCGAAAAGAACCAGCTTCCTTCTTAGGAACTACACCCAGTGGAGATAAACGGAAATTAACAAAAGGGGGATGTAAAAAAGGCCCCGCACAACGACCCAACTCAAGTTCCTTAACAATTTTTTCTTCAACTACTTGGGGATAATGCCGAGCCGAAGGCAGATTAGGCACTAAAAGACAACCCTGCCCTTCAAAAGGCGGAACGAAAAATCCATTTAAAAAACCGGATTCAATTAACGCTGCCTTCTGTCGATCGGGGTATTTGCTTAGCCATGGGCGCATTTCTCTTAAGCTCACCGGTGTCGTTGCTTTTGAGAAAATTCTCCCGAGTATTCACAGCAGACTGACCCATTTTCTTAAAGCATTTAGCTGCAGAGTGGGCGCCAGCACAAAATGAACATTCATGCCGATATTTACAATTCTGCGCCCACTTGCAGCTAGAATCGTTAAAAGCAAAGCACAGCCCCTTCCGCAAGGGCTGTACAGAGCTACGCTTTATGGCTTGCCTTTGGGGAACCATCATGTGAAGCCAAAGGCCCACATCCTTGGTTCCCCATTTTAGTGAAGACTGAACAGCCAGCTTCTGACGATAGGCCTCATCATAGGCTAACTACGCCGATCCCCCAAAATGTCTGTAGGTCTCCAGCACGCTATCCACGTGCTGGAAAAGCCCACAGCACAAGTCAGGAGATTTCTCACATACTACGGCAGCATAGATGCAAAAACATTGAAGCCATAAATTAAATGACCTAAACACCCTTTTTTTGTCATCATCCTGCCTATCCTCCCTCCTATCCCACCGGTTCATCTCTCTCGCTGGGAGAAGACTAAAAACGTCAATAAATTCTCCCGCCCAGATTTTCTCCTTAATGGCCATGGAGAGATGAAAGCCCAAAGGAGACATGTCACAGGGCATAGCCTCCTTAAAATTCACCCTAACCACCTCCCGAGGATCAGGCTCCCTAACATTCAGTCCCATAGGTCCCCCACCCTGCGTGCCCATTGTCGCCAAAGCTGAAGAAACAGCTGAGGCAACAAGCTCCTTGATATAAGCAGGGCTCATCACACACATCTCACCTGATCCTGGAGCGGTAGCCTGTTCATGTATCCCGACATCGTCCATGTGATGGCGCTGTGACGTCAAGTTCACTGGGATCTCCATCCTATCCCCTCTGCCGGGACCGGCCGGTGTCGTTTCATCCGCTCCATCCCTAGCACCCCAGACCTGGAGCACCGGCGTAGCCCGATCAGAGCTCTTTTGCGTGGGCTGCTGTGCGGCACTCCGGTCCCCAGGGCGCTGCAGTGCGGCTTCCCGCGCCGCCACCGTCTGTGACCGGCTGTCCCGCCCCCTCTCTGGAGGCGGCGATCCCGCGGGGCTTCTTGGAGATCCCGCAACACTCCTGGATCTCCGTGACGCGGCACCAGCGTCACGAGAAGAGGTCGGCCTCTTCCTGGATGCCGGCGCTTCGCTGCTGTAAACTGGCGGGGAGTATGAAGGGCGCCGGGCCGTCACCTGCCGCTGGCTTCTCCTCTCCCCAGCCTCCGGCTGATTCAAAGGCAGCTGAGCAGCCGAAGAGCCCTCATCCACCGCCACTGCCCCAGGCTCTTCAAGACATCTTCTGAGCCAGTCCTCTCCTCCCCTCTCAGCAGCCCTGGCCAGGAGTTGGTCCATCAGAAGCTCCATCCTCCAGCAGGCTCCTGGATTTCCTCAGGTGAATCTTCCTGACTGGGTGCCTAACCCTAGGGACTCACATTATATACACAGAGGTCAGTGACATCTGACCTCATCCAGCCAATTCGTCCCCTAGGAATCAGGCGCCCAAACACCACATCCAACCAGCTTAATCCAGTTGGAACCAGATGTTTTACCTCAGAAATAAAAACACAATTAACCCTTTCTGTGCCTGTTGCCTCAAGATGGCTTCCCATTCTATATATGGGGCCATTTTATTTTCAGGTATAGCTTTGTTCAAAATAACAGCAGTGTGTTCAAAAACATAAGTTAGGTTTAAAATATTGATACGTTTTTATTTCCATGCATTGGAAACATTGCACACTGTTTTATAAATTAATACATAAAGTGAAATGTATATAATTTTTTACTATTTTACATTCCAAAACTGAACGGCTGTTCAAAACAATCGCAGTGTCTGCATTTGTCTTTACATACTCAAAATATGTACTCAATTTTCTTTAGGATTTAGCATTGCTGTGAATCAATAACCTAAATTTAGTTGCAAAACCACAGTTTTCTAGACCTGCTTCAATGCTTCAACTCTATGTTGCATAGAGTCAACTAACTTTTGGCACCTGTCAACTGTTATTTCAGCCCAGGATGTTTTGACTACACCCCATAATTTAAGTTGCATTCCTTGACGTTGCCTCAGAAATGGCATTTTTGATGTCATCCCACTAGAGTTCTATCGGATTAAGGTCCAGGGATTAGGCTGGCCATTCCATAACCTCAATTTTGTTGGATGGGAGTCAAGATTTTGCTTGTTTACTGGTATGTTTAGGGTTGTTGTCTTGTTGAAACACCCATTTCAAGGGAATTTGCTCTTCAGCATAAGGCATCATGACCTCTTCAAGTATTTTGATATATGCAAACTGGTCCATACAGTACTGAATGCAGCGTGTCTGCTGCATTCAGGGAAGCAGTCCCCCATGTCTCTAGCTTCCCTGTAAGTTGTAAAAAAATACTTTATAAAGTGTACAGATAAGGAGTCCAGAGGGACTTAGTAATGAGTCATTTCTGTTGTATGGTGTCCTCCCCACCTCCAGCCCTCTCTGATCTACCTCCAGCCCTCTCTTGTTCAGCCTCCTGTATGTGTCATCGCTGTTGCTTGTGTCCTCCCTGCCTCCAGCCCTCTCTGGTCCACCAGACACAGAGGACACAAGCAACATCATTGACACTTACAGGGGAGCTAGAGACATGGGGGACCCCTTCCCTGAATGCAGCAGACATGCTGCATTCAGTGCTGCATTCAGTTTGCATAGCACCAGGGGGAGTGACAGGTCCTCTTTAAAGCATTGACGATCATTTTAGCTGAGCAGCCTATCATTGTCTGCACTTTTTTATAACGTTTACCCTCTACAATCAAACTTTTAATGAAATTAAGCTTTTTTTCTGAACACTGTCTCGTATAACCCATATTTATCAGGCTTTCAAGGAGAAATGTATAACATGTGCTGGCTTTACTCTTAAAGAGAGCCAATCACCAGGATTTAACCACCTGTTAATAAGTGCAGCAAGTGACTGACATGTGCAGCATGACATCACTATTTGGGTTGTCTTTCTGTTGTAAGCCAAATCCCCCCTCCCTCTCATCCAGACTCACCTGGGGGGGGTTGGCTTACAGCAGAAAGACTAGCCTACAGGGTAGAAATAAGAAAAGCTGAAAACAAATAGTGATGTCATGCTGCACACGTCAATCACCTGCTGCACTGATTTAAAGTTAGTTAAATCCTGGTGATTGGTTCCCTTTAAATAAGGGCCACCTAAAGCCTGGGTTACACGCTTCAATATGTCGGCGAACCGACCAACGATCCAACTTGACCTACATCGCTGGAACGACGTTCAATGATCGCTAGTGAGGTGTCATACGTATTGATATAAAAAATGACGCAGCAACGATTCCGCGACAAGCGAACGATACTTGCAGTCGTTTGATTGCCTACTTCCTCCACTTCTGAATAGGTGAAGTCATTAATTACATCGTTATCAAGGTGTCACACACAACAATGCTGCAGGTTGGACGGACGATGATCAACTGATTTATGGTCCTGTTCATAAACCTCCGATCAACGATCAGCCGACTTATCGTTGGTTGAAAAGTCCCTTTCCCCTGCATGTAAATATCTCCAGATATCATGGAGGTGGAACTCCCGGCAAAGGGGGACTAGAGTCCTGCCCTTCTGAGTAACCGGAGAGGAGGAGTCCAGCCTCTACTCAATGACTGCATTGAAGTCGCTGCAGACAATCAGTCTACACTCCGCCATCTCCCTCAGTCTCCTAAACAAGGACCTCAGAAATTTAATCTGACCACTATTCGGGGAATAGACGTTCACGACAATGTATGTTAATCCTGCAATTTCACATACCAAAATAAGGTATCTGCCCGCCTGTTCTGGAATCACCTTAATCATGCAGAATTGGACCGTATGCTTTACCATTATGCACACCCCTGCCTTTTTTTCTATGTGGTTGGCATAGAAAATATGTGGGAAAAACCTGTTATGCAGCCTGTTATTGTCTGCTTCCAAAAGATGTGTTTCTTGGACACAAATGATGTCTGCCGAGGCCCTCTTCGCCTCTCTCCATTGAAAGGACCTTTTCACTGGGGAATTAAGCCCCTTTACGTTGAGCAACAAAATCTTGATAGATATTTTACATGTGGCAGCGTTAGTGAGACCAACCGCTCAACCCCAAGGAGGAGGGAGGTGGGGGGGATGAGAGGATGTAAGGAAGATAAGAACCCTTGAGATGATAGGAAAGGAGGGAGTATCCAGAAGATGAAAGAATAAGATAAAGAAAAAAAAAAAACAAGGGGAGGGAAAGAGGAGAAAGAAAGGGAAGACACACTAGGCAGCCGTGAAAAACGAAAGATGTCCACTAGGACTACAACAAGAAAACAAATATGTAAATTGAATAGTTCCAACCTCAGTTGGAGATAATGGACGTGATGGGGGGAAATTCACATCAAGTCCGCCTCCCGGGAACCCTACAAACAAACTGGGCCCCCGGCAAGCATGGAGGCTTTACCGGCTCGCTCAGAGAATCCTTAGCCGGGGTAAGCCTCTCAACCAAATGAAGAACTAGTCACTCAGGACTAAAATGCCATTCGTTCCCTTAAATCCCGTGTGTGATTTGTATGCATGCGGATGCTTGCGTACAAATCACACATTCTTGTCCGCACCCTGAACGCGACATGTTGAGTTCAGGGTGCGGACGAGAATGTGTGATTTGTACGTAAGCATCCGCATGTGTACAAATCACACACGGAAGTGAATGGGTGCGCACGGCAATCCGCAGCTAAGCGCATCACCGTGCGTCTCCATGTTAAACATAGGGATGCGCAGTGTCTGTGCTCAGCTTGCAGTCGCTGTCCGCAAGACGCTGCGGAGGCGTCCGCAAGTGTGAAAGCAGCATAAGAAAGCTTTGAATTTTTTCATTTTAGCATTTATTTTTATTATTTTTTTAGAGCAAACCTTTATTATTGCAGAGGGTCAGCAGCATATGAGGCTACCTCTTCTATTTTTATCTCCTAGCAATTCCTATAAAAATAGCATATGTGCATTAACATACATGGTCTTAAAGGGCTGTTCACAATCATGAAACACTATACTGTGGATATTGCCTCTTGCAAATATGCAATTGCTTTATTTACTTTTCTTCCATACGTTTTAAATACAGATTTTTGGCATGTGCACGAGCGTGTTATTTGTATCATTAATCTTGGACCTGTCCGTATATTGCTGCCCTTAAAAAAATGACATGGGACTTTACCCTGGGAAGGCCCACAGTTGCCCCAGAATATGGTGCATTCATAGAAGTGCCATTTTCTGGAGCTGAACATGACTCTTCCAGCTGCCCCGTGAGTTTGGCAGACTGGATAATAAGTGGTTAAAGGGAACCAACCACCCCAAATGACCCCCCCGGACTGTTAATATGTGTCCCTATACCCAGCACACACATTTGGGGCAATCGTTTTTGCTAAAAAAACTGTTTAGTAGAAGCTAAGATATAGCTTTATGAAGTTTAATAAATCAAGCCGAATGGGTGTTACCTATCTTTGTCCTCGTGCATTTCTTCGTGCCTGTCAGCTTCCTCTCCCCTCCTCCCTTCAGTGAAGCCCTTCTGTGTTGCCGAAAATGCCCCGCCCGTCTGCTGCTGCCTGATAAATTATGCATGCCCATCTCGGCACCTAAGAGCCTGGCCGCGTCATGAAGGGGGCGGGGCTAGATTGCGTCATGCCGGAGCCCCGCCCCCTTTGGGCCCACACATCATAATGCGTTCTCCTGTGCGTGGTGCGAATCACATTCCCCGCAGCCTGCTGTGTAGCGGGTATCCAGGGAACACAGCAGGTTGCTAGGGGCCGCGTTCGCTGTTATGCAGCCTGCATGAAGGCTGCGGAGGGAGAAAAAAATTCTACGTTTTCTGCAAACCATGCAAGAAACGTAGAATCTGTCAAGTGTGACCGCAGCCTTATACTGCAACTGGTCAATAAATGTTATGTACCCTTTAATGTTAGAAATAAAAATCCTAACTTATCTAACGCAAAACAACCTCTCAATCAGGTCCCGCATGTGCCACTGAAAAATATCAGGGTGTTTTCTTACGTTACAAAGATTCTGAAAAATTGCCATGGCTCCCACCCCCTCAAAAATTGAGTAAAATCTCTCCCAAATGCAAATGACCTGCTTCTTCTGAGCTCCCAAGTACGCGGCCACATGTTTGGCATTATTATTGTAGTGGCGAGAGCCGATTAACAATCTATGGGATGCATGTTGCCAGAAGCACAAGCTGGGCACAATGTATGGTCAACAAACTGGCATATTTGCAATTCTCCAGAAAAAAAACATGGCATTGATGTTACATAATAGTCACTGCAGTCATAGGTGAATTAATTGAGATACAGTTTCCCCAGTGTGGTCATTTGTGAGGTTTTAGACTGGAGGCACACTGGCGTTGAACTCGCGCGAGTTTAATGCGAGAAAAACTCGCATTAAACTCGGACCTGTATCTTTCAATGATACAGGTCACATTAATGCGAGTTCCTGGCATTAAACTCGCTTTGCGAGAGCAATCCGAGTGCAATCGCAGCATGCTGCGATTGCACCGCAATTGCCTCGCGCGAGGGGCCATTAAAAGTATATGGGTGCGAGTCTAGCTCGCACCCATACAGCACATGGTGCGAGAGTCGCAGCCATGTGCTGTCAAAATCACTGGCCCCCCGCAGTCCCCATACAGTTACAATAATGTTTCATTGCTGTGACAGCAGCAGTGAAGTAGTACTGTATGTATAATTTATTATTTTTTGCAAAGTTACACTTATCAGCTTAATTTTACATGTTTTTACCATGTCGGCTGTTCAGGACTTCATTCTGCACTGTGCTACCGAGGGGGTTTTAACCCGGTGATTACGGGATTAATCAGACGCTGGTGTCATGACACCATCTGTCCAGGGGTTGTCCTCCCCCCTTGGATACATGGTGACATGACATCATGTGTCTGAATGGGTTAATTATTCTGTAAACCAGGTTCAAGTGTATGTCGGGTGTAGAGATTACACAGAATAAGCCGGTGATTTGTAAGGAGCTGTCCATGGTGCTGAAGCCCTGGCTTCCATTCACAAATCACAGCTCTTTCTGTCACATCTCTACACCCGACATACACTTGAACCTGGGTTACAGAAAAATTAACCCATTCACACATATGATGTCATGTCACCATGTATCCAGGGGGGAAGGACAACCCCTGGACAGATGGTGTCATGACACCAGAGTCTGATTAACCCCTTATTCACCGGGTTAAAACCCCCTCGGTAGCACAGTGCAGAATGAAGTCCTGAACAGCCGACATGGTAAAAACATGTCAAATCAAGCTGATAAGTGTAACTTTGCAAAAAATAATAAATTATACATACAATACTGCTTCACTGCTGCTGTCACAGCAATGAAACATTATTGTAACTGTATGGGGATAGCAGGAATTATACAGGCGAGCAGCACTAATGCTGTTCCGTGCTCCATCAAGACCATGGACAGCAGAGAAAAAAAAACAACACACACGCACTCACACCTCACACTCGCACCACATACACTTACATACAGCCAGGCACACTCACCACACGCACCACACTAGCACCACACTAGCACCACACTCGGACCACACTAGCATTACACTCGCACCAAACTAGCACTGCACTCGCATCACTGTCGTGCATCAATCACGCTCAGTGTTTGATGCACGACAGTGTGCCTGTACCCTTACTGTTGTTCTGGTACCTTAGGGGCTCTGTGAATGTCACCAGCAAACTAGTCTAGCAAAATCTGTGTTCTAAGAGCCAAATAGCGCTCCTTCCTTCTCAACCTTGAAATGTGGCTAAACAGTAGTTTGTGACAAAATTGTTAGGCTGGGTTCACATTTGCGGACCCCTCCGCAGCGTTCTGCGGAGGGGTCCGCAATGTGACCGCAGCGGCCGCGAGCTCCTATCTTTATAATGGGAGCGCACGGTGCTGCGCTTGACAGCGCAGGACCGTGCGCACCCATTCACTCCCATATGTGATCTGTGTGCAGGCGGATGCCTGTGCACAAATCACACAGTCTCGTCCGCACCAGGGACGCGACATGTTGCGTCCCTGGTGCGGGCGGGAGTGTGTGATTTGTGCGCAGGCATCCGCCTGCACACAGATCACATATGGGAGTGAATGGATGCGCACGGTCCTGCGCTGTCAAGCGCACCGTGCGTCCCCATTCTAAACATAGGGGGTGGCGCTGGCTGCGCACACATGGCGATTCCCCTCCGCAGAACGCTGCGGAGGGGAATGCCAGTGTGAAGGCAGCCTAAGTCCTCATCGTATTCAGGAGAAATTGCACAAAAAATTGTGGGGTCCAGTTTCACCTTTTAACCCTCGAGTAACTAACAAATTTGCGGATAATAAAAGTATAATTAATTTTTTTACAACTAAAATGTTATATTTGCACATTCCAATGTTATAAATATTCTGTGAGGCACCTGGGGTTTCAAAATACTCACTATTCCGATAGATTAATTCCTTTAGCAGTGAAGTTTCTAATATGGGGTCACTTATGGAGGTTTCTGCTGATCTGGCACCTCATGGGCTTGGCTAATGGAGACCACAATCTATGAGGGAATCTTTGTTGTAATATCCAAGTAGTGCTCCTTCTCATTTGATCCCTGCTGTGTGCTCAAACAGTTGTGAAAGTAGTGAAAGACAGACACACGAGGTGGATGCTGAGGAAGACCTGTCTGAGACACAGAAGCCCTGACATCCTTGAGGGACCCAAAGTGAATGGTGTGATCCAGAGGAAGTGGCTCCGTACGCAGGGTCGTATTTAGAGTTTCTGCTGCCCTAGGCACTTTTATTGGTGGTGCCCCTCCCCTCCTTCCCCCCCACTGATTAGTCAAACTGAGCATATGTGCACACATTTGTCAGGCAGATCCGCTTTGTAACCCGCCTGAAAAATCAACAAATAAATGCTAAAAGTAATGAACTCATACACGGCAATGTAAGAACAAATCGCTGTTCATATGTTCAGACTTTTGAGGTTTTTTTTAAAATGTGTGTCTGAATTCAGGGGGTTCACAAACATTAGAGAGCACATAGACTTCAGATAGTAGTTACGGTATACCCCCATACACATGAGACTAAAGGCCCTGTTACACGGCTCAACATCGTGCTCAAAATCGTTCAAAAGTGACGTGTTCAACGATGTTAAAACGACATTGTTAGTGCGTCGTTGCGTGTAACCGAACGATTCAACTATGACAATTAGTCAAGTTGAAGTTCACATGTTTATGAACATGCTCACAAACCTGACAATTTCAACTCAACCAACCTGCTGCATCGTACTGTGTGACACCGCGATAACGATGTCATGGACAGCTTCACCCATTTACAACAATGAGCAGGGATCGTTTGCGGGGTTTGCGAATGATCCCTGCTCATAACATCGTTGGTGAGTTGTTCACGATATCTACACGTGTGACAGCTCACCAGCAATGTTGGAAAGATGCCAAAAATAGGGCGCGACCGACATCGTTTGTAAGTCGTACCGTGTAACGGTACCTTTAGGCTATGTTCACACAGGGTGTTTTTGCTGCAGCAAAAAAACACAGCAAAACCTGTACAGGTTTCTAGTAGCTCCAGATTTTCTGGCAGGAGATTTGCTGTGTTTTCCCTGCTTTTTGGCCACTGAATGCAGCAAAAGCGCAGAAAAGAATTGACACTCATTCTTTTCAAAAAGCAGCAAAACCTGTGCAGGTTTCAGTTTCTGCAAAGAAACTAAACCAATGTGTGCACAGCTTTTCCCTGAATCACATTGGCTTTACAGGACATAAAAAACGCAGGTTTAGATTATCATTGAACCACAAAAACACAGTAAAAACGCACAGCGCGAACATAGCCTAAAGTTACTTAAACCTGTCAATATCAACAGATTGTGGGGACACTCAGTCTAATGTGTATGGGGGCTCTAACTGATGATTGGCGGGGAGATAAGAATTCAGCATGTCCAGGATGTACTGTAGATCCTTTTGTCCTCTAAGTGATAAACTGCAGCAAAAGATGTCTAGCAGCAGCTCCAATAGAGAATACAGGAACACTTGGGAGAATGAGGCTCGGGTCAGACCTGCTTCAGCCCTCAGCCTGCCAAATCCATCTAAAACTTAGTTTTTGGCAGGTTGAGAGCATAGTGTTAACGGCATGTAGCGTTACATGCCGTTAACGCTATGCACTCAACCTGCCAAAAACTAAGTTTTAGACGGATTTGGCAGGTTGAGGGCTGACGCAAATTAAAACTTAGCCTGAGTGCTCCTGTATATGGAAGAGCCAAGCAAAATCGCTAGCAGCCAAGCAATCGGACACCTATCTATATAGTTTGGGCGCTTTAGTCAATTAATTGCTTGACTGACATTCAGCTGTATTTTTAGTCCAGTACACTTACCCTATAATGTTTTACGATCAAGTCTGTTACGTTAAAAATTACAACATCCACATGACTATATAACCAGAACCACTGGCAATACAATAATACATTACTAGAACCTCCATCAGTACATCATCAGAGCCACCGTCAATACATCACCAAAACAGTACATCCCCTTTAAAAATGTATACGTAGAGTAATTGGCATTTTCGAGGTACAAGACTCCTTTAAAATATCATCAATCTTAGCAGCACATTGTCCTGCATCTCACATGACTACCCTCTTGCCTGGCCATCTGCAGCACATACCAAAGCAATGTCATTGTAATGTTCCTGACTAAAGAATAACCACCTTAAGCCCTATGCTTTGCCCCTGAATAAATAATTGCCCCTCACTGTGCTCACTACACAAATGACCCCACACTGTCTTACTTATGGTATATGGCCTCCACATTATTCTCCCCTATAAAATATTTCCATTACACTGTCCCTAGTTAAATATAACCACTACACCACCGCCTTATAAATGAAAACCACCACGCCGTCCTCCCTGTAATGAATTATACCCACCACACCTTCATCACTTATGAACAATGATCTCCACTCCATGCAGTCCTCACATGCTGTCTTTACTCTGTAGTGAGCCCACTTATGCAACTAATTCTGCATACTGAGCCCTACCAGTTTTTACTCAGCACTCCCAACGCTACCCCTTCTCCATACTGAGCCCACACATGCTACCCAATCTCCAAACCATGCTCCTCCCATGTTACTTCTCTATACCGTGCACTCCCTCAGGCTACCCATTCTTCATACCATGCCCTTCCAGTTTAAACCCTTCAACATGCTGCGTCCCTTCATGTTCCAAGCTGCTCATCCCCTCCTATCCCTCTCTTGTACCATGCTGCTCATCCTCTTCACCATATGTCCCATGCTGCACATCCTCCTCCCATATGTCCCATGCAGCTCATCTTTCACCCAAACGACCCATGTAGTAGATCATCCTTCCACCCATCCCACTCATGTCACATGTTGTTTATCTTCCGCCTATATGTCCCATGCAGCTCATCTTTTACCCGATCCTCCTCATGTCCATTGTTGCCCATTCTCCCCCCATATGTCACATGCAGCTCATCCTTCCCTCAATCCTGCATCCATGTGCATTCAACTTCTCTGCTTCTCCCTCCATGCAGCTTCTCTCCCCCCATCCTCCTTCTATGCTCCATGTAGCTTCTCTCACCCCTTCCATGTTCCACGCAGCTTCTCCCCAATCCCTCTTCCATGTTCCATGCAGCTTCTCCCACACCCCTGTAGCGACCGGTGGTAAGGCCACGGGTGTGTGTGTATGATCTTTCTCAACAGAATCCCCATACTCAAATTTAACCGGTAGTAACATTTCTTTACTGTAAAACATGTCTATAACACAGTCAACTGATCTGGCTGCACACATGTATATGGTGGGGTCTCTGGATCTTCACTTCTTCCGGGTACGCAGCTAGCAAAGAAAAAAAACACAACAATGGAGATATCTTTCCCTAACTTTCCCTAAAATCACGTACCAGTCTATCACAGAAGAAGGTGTCGCTCCCACGTAGCAGGCCTGGGGATCTCACGATGACGGGTCCCGGTGCAACGCTGAAAGTAGAAACTCCTCAGTCTTCTTCTGTGGTCTCCTTCCGCAGGTAACAGAATCTTTCTTTGTTAGTCTCTCCCAGTCTCAGGGCACACCGAGCAGCAGACGGGAGCCCACAGCAGCACAGAAGTCTCTCTCAGTCTCGGTGCAAACCGATGAGCAGAAGGGAGATCACAGTAGCACAGATGGCTCCCTTATGTCAGTCACAGCCCCTGCACATGTAATCCAGTGGCAATGTCCTGAAATCCGGAGGCAATGTCCTGAATTTGAGTGGGACCCTCGGTAAGGCAAGGTCCTGCAGACCGGGGTTGCAGCAACGATCTTCACAGGGTATTTCTTCCCAAGAATCTGGCTGCAAAAGAGCCCTATGTCTGTCCTGGCTGCGCTCTCTGGATCTGCACTGTTTTTCTCCTTTTACTTCCTGGGTAAACAACAGAGATGGTGGGGGCTTTCCACCCTCTGTGATTGTACAGTCCACTGATGCCCCCTGGTGGACAAGTGCGGACTGTGCACAGTTCCTTTCAGTGTCAATTTCAATAATACAATCTGAATTGTACACCTCATTACATACCCCCCCACTTAAAGGTTGGCAGTCCCTGTCAACTACCGTCGGTTCCCAGGCGGCGATGACTGTAGTTGTCACAGGGGTCGGTTGAGAAGTGGGCCAATACATACTGGTCCCTGTAAGACCGTCCGGGCGGGATCCCAGCAGTGGTGCGGTCAGTGCGTCGCAAGGGTCGGTTGTTCCCCTCCTCGTCACTGTCTTTACGCCCCACTCCAGTCAGTACTCCGGGAGAGGGACTGGTCTGTGTAGGTGGGTCACCGGTCTCAGAGTCGACATGATCTCTATGTTGAGAAATGTCTGTGACGTCAGTCATGTCGGCAGCGTCACCCCCTCCGGTTACTGTGGGAGGGGAGTCAGGCCGGGAGCGGCAGGGGCGCAACATATTTCGGTGCACAGTGCGGGTGCTGCGGCTGTCTTCACCCCGCACTCGGTATACATGTCCATTGGGGTAAGGGCGTTCGATTACCCGGTAGACTTCAGTCTCCCACTTGGCTCGAAGTTTCCCTTGAGGCTTCTTAATACGGAGCAAGACTAGCTGTCCCAACTTTAAGGGTTTCTCTTGCACGGGGAGTGGGTCAGCATGTTTCTGGCCCCGGATTTGTTGACTCACCAGCCGGTGTACAGTCTCCATCTTCTGTCGGTGAGCATTTAGCCAGGAGGGGTAGTTATGGCAGACATCTTCTTCTGGGCGGAATAGGTTCAGGTCATGGACCCCTTTTCCTGGGCGGCCAAAGAGAAGAGTGTGTGGGGTGTAGCCATTCACGGAGTGGACCTGGTTGTTGTAGGCCCATACTAGATCTGGAAGGAATTGGGGCCATCGATCTTTCTTATCTTCGGCCAAGGTGCGGATCAGCTGGAGTAGGGTCCGGTTAAAGCGTTCACATGCACCGTTCCCTTGTGGATGGTAAGGAGTGGTCCTCGACTTCTGGATCCCATACATCCGATGCAGCTCCTCGATGACTCTGCCTTCGAAACAAGCCCCCTGGTCGGAGTGTAACCTCTCCGGACACCCATAGACGTGGATGAACTGTCGACAGATGGCCTGTGCAGCCGATTCGGCCGTCTGGTCCTTGGTAGCAACAACGACGGCGAATTTTGTGAAGTGGTCCACCATGACTAGGCAGTATTGATAGCCACTGCTCGCCGTCCCGATCAGCAGATAGTCCACCATCAACAGCTCAAGAGGCCTGGAGGTTTTAATCGTCTGGACAGGTGCACGCTGTTCAGTGGACTTGTGCAGTTCACAGGTGCGACAGGTTCTGCAGACGTCTTCAACCAGCTTGCGGAGCCCCGGACAATAGATAGATTGTTGAATCCACCGAAACGTCTTATCCACTCCGAAGTGTCCATTCCTTTTGTGGGCTTCGGCCACCATCTCACGGGCTAACTGGGCAGGTACTACAACTTGTGTGCATTCCTCCAGCATGTGAGACAAGAGAACCTTCCGGTATAGTACTTCTTCTCTCAGAACCAGCCGGTCCCACTGGCTGAGCAGGGTCAAGGTTCCGGTAGACAGTCGTGACAGTGCTTCGGAGGAGGGCTTCTGCTGTTGCTTCACCCATTGCTTGAGTAGGGCCCATTCAGGGTTCTGGTCCTGGAGCCTGCACAACTCTTGGGGACACAGTGTGACCCCCACTGGAGTTCCAACTTCGCCCACAACGAACTGGCAGTAATCCATCATCTGTTGGGCAAGCCTTGCAAAGTCGGGCGTCTCGTCTCCTTCTAGTTCTTCATCCCGGTCTCTGGTAAGTAAGGGGTATGACACTCTAGACAGGCTGTCCGCATTTTGATTCTCAGCCCCAGCCCTATATTTGATCTTGTAGTTGAACTTAGAGAGTCGAGCCATCCAACGCTGCTCCATGATTCCGAGCTTTGCATTTTCTAAGTGGGCCAACGGGTTGTTGTCGGTCAGGACCAGTACTCCGTCCCTGTGAGGTATTCCGCAAATTTCTCCGCCATAGCCCACGTTAGGGCCAACAGCTCCAGCCGGAACGAGCTATAATTGCTGGGGTTCTTCTCGCCCTCGTGTAGGGATCGACTGGCATAGGCTATGACACGTTCCTTGCCTTCTTGTACTTGTGAAAGTACTGCCCCTAGACCCTGTAGACTGGCATCGGTATGTAGTTGGAAAGGGAGATTGTAGTCTGCATATGCAAGGATGGGAGGTGAAGTCAAGGCACCCTTTAGGGCTTGGAAGGATTCTTCCTGGCTGGGTCCCCAGCTGATGGGTCATCCTCTGGGGCCGTTGGTGGTCCCTCGAAGCAGTTCGTGCAAGGGTGCAGCAAGCCGGGCGAAGTTTCTCACGAACCGGCGGTAGTAACCGGCCAACCCCAGGAAGGCCCGGAACTCTCTGACGTTCGTAGGCTGTGGCCAGTCCCGCACGGCGGCTATTTTCTCCGAAGACGGCTGTACACCTTCGTCCGAGATCCGGTGACCCAGGTAATTGATCTCGGGCTGCAGAAGACGGCACTTGCTGGGTTTCAACTTCAGGCCATGTTCTCTCAACCTACGAAACACACGGCCCAGCTGTTGCAGGTGTTCTTCAAATGTGGCCGAATAGACTACGATGTCGTCCAGGTAAATGAGGGTGAAGTCAAAGTTGAAGTCCCCCAGGCAGCGCTCCATCAGTCGCTGGAAGGTCCCCGGCGCGTTGTTCAGGCCAAAGGGCATCCGGTCGAACTCGTACAGGCCCATGGGTAGGATGAAAGCAGTCTTTTCTCTATCTTTCTCGTGCATAGGTACCTGCCAATAGCCGCTGGCGAGGTCCAATGACGAAAAATATTTAGCTTTCTTCAGGGCTGTCAGGGATTCTTCGATCCTTGGTAAAGGGTATGAGTCCCGGATGGTGCAAGCATTCAAACGGCGGTAGTCCACGCAGAACCTCAGGGACCCGTCTTTCTTCTTGACTATCACCACTGGTGCAGCCCAGGGGCTCTGGCTTTCTCGTACCACTCCAGCGTGTAACATGGAATTCAGGAGGTTTTTCACTTCTTGGTATTGTTGGGGAGGTATTTGGCGGTACCTTTCACGGATAGGAGCGGTATCACCTGTGGGGATTTCGTGCTTGATACTGGGGGTGCATCCAAAGTCGGTGTCATGCCGGGCAAAGGACGCCTTGGTGCTCTTGAAGTAACTCTTCCACCTGGGACACTTCTGGTTGGAGTATTGGGATATGTCCAACTGGCACTTTTCTCGTAGTTCTCGCCCGCGTTGACGTCACCCGCGACAGCGGCCATGGCAGAGACCGTCACTGTCCAATCTCCCTCTGTAGACGGTGCAAACTGGAGGGGGTTCATAGGGTTCACCTCTTCGGTTAGGGCGTAAACTCGGGCGAGTTGTGTCCCAGCCTCTAGGTCGACGCTCACGTTAGCCGTGTTACCCAGCCTGACAGGAATCCTCCCCTTTCTCACAACGGCTAGCGTTCGAGCAACTAGGGGGTTCAGCTTCCCTTCCTTCGGGGTGCGCGGCTCAATCAGCACCTCCAAGCCTTCGAGCTGTCTTGTGGTGCTAAGGGGTAGCGAGATAACGGTCTCCTTCTCAGCAGGTAAAGTTATCCTAGTATGGCGGGGTACGGTGATCGTGGCTAGCGGCAGTTGTTTTTCTGTCATTCGCTGGAGATTGCAGGTCCGGACCACTTGTTGGAAGGCTCGGCGGGTGGCCCTATGTGTGGTCACTTCTTGCCAGTACTTGGGCCCCCTCTTGGTAACCAACACAAGATTCAGGTCTTTCAAGATGTTCATCCCAATAATCATGGGCGTTTCTGATCCACAGCCTTCCCTGACCACGATTATCCCTCTCTTCCCGAGATCTTGCCCACACACTTCGGTGTTCATCCAGGCAACTCCCGTCACCGGAATGGGTAGATTATTGGCTGCTTTGATCTTGATAGTAGTATCAGGGTCATAGGCAACCCGCGGCTTCAGATACTCTTCATAAAACTGCTCGGAGATGGTGGATACCTGGGACCCAGTATCCATTAATCCTTGCACGGCGGTCCCTTCCAATAATACTTCCAGGGTAGGGCTGTTTGATGCAAGTTTGTTCCGTGGTTGGCTCTGTTTTCCTACACCCCTCTCTTTGGCCTCCCCTGCCGAGTGAGCCTCTTTGGCAGGGGCGTCTAGTTTAAAGGTGGCCGCTGTTGTGGGGCATGACTTGCTGGTTCCGGTATATCGGCCCGTGGATGAACTTGAACGTTCTGGGGGCAACGGTTTGCTCTATGGCGGGGATCACCGCATGTCCAGCATCTTCCCATCGGCCGGCTGGGTTGTTGTCTCGCTTGCCTGTCCGCCTGTTGGTCCAGGGTGAGCTGCAACACCTGTTTCTGCAACTCTGCCACCATCTGCTTCAGTTCTTCCGTGTCACTGTTCGGGGTTCTGATACCAGTTATGGACCTGCAAGCCGCGGTATAAGTCTGGGCCTCCATGACAGGTCCTCTCGAACGTTCTATCGCTTCTTGCTTAACCTCAGCGAACGTAAGGGCCGGATTTATCCGGAGTAGATCTTGCAGTGAGCGGTTAAGGTACGGGTCTCTTAATCCAGTCACGAATTGATCTCTCAACACCAGGTCACGGGCGCCCGTACTAGCTATCTGTTCTTTTTTCCTGCAGGCTTGTTCAAGCAGTACTTGGAGGGCGTTGGCATATTGAGGGATGTCCTCCGACTCGAGTTGCGTACGCCGGAAGAACATATACCGTAATGTTCCCGCATATGTGGTCGGCCCATAGGTGTTCTCCAGCACCCGCACCAAGTCATCCAACGTACGCTGGCCCCTAACCGTCTCCAGCCTGACTGTCGTCCACGCTTCCCCCTCTAATGTTAGCATGGCCATTTCTGCTAAGGTCTTAGGATCAATGTTATACATCTCCCCCACTATCTTAAGTTGTTCGGTCCATTCAGTTACAGGATAGTTCCGTCCGTTAAACTTCCTCACCTGATTGACAATAGATGCCGGGGAGCTGTCCGGTTATAAGTTACTACCGGGAGGAGATTCTGTTGATCACACATCCTGCCGACTACGCCAGATGTAGCGACCGGTGGTAAGGCCGCGGGTGTGTGTGTATGATCTTTCTCAACAGAATCCCCATACTCAGATTTAACCGGTAGTAACATTTCTTTACTGTAAAACATGTCTATAACACAGTCAACTGATCTAGCTGCACACATGTATATGGTGGGGTCTCTGGATCTTCACTTCTTCCGGGTACGCAGCTAGCAAAGAAAAAAAACACAACAATGGAGATATCTTTCCCTAACTTTCCCTAAAATCATGTACCAGTCTATCACAGAAGAAGGTGTCGCTCCCACGTAGCAGGCCTGGGGATCTCACGATGACGGGTCCCGGTGCAGCGCTGAAAGTAGAAACTCCTCAGTCTTCTTCTGTGGTCTCCTTCCGCAGGTAACAGAATCTTTCTTTGTTAGTCTCTCCCAGTCTCAGGGCACACCGAGCAGTAGACGGGAGCCCACAGCAGCACAGAAGTCTCTCTCAGTCTCGGGGCAAACCGATGAGCAGAAGGGAGATCACAGTAGCACAGATGGCTCCCTTATGTCAGTCACAGCCCCTGCACATGTAATCCAGTGGCAATGTCCTGAATTCCGGAGGCAATGTCCTGAATTTGAGTGGGACCCTCGGTAAGGCAAGGTCCTGCAGACCGGGGTTGCAGCAACGATCTTCACAGGGTATTTCTTCCCAAGAATCTGGCTGCAAAAGAGCCCTATGTCTGTCCTGGCTGCGCTCTCTGGATCTGCACTGTTTTTCTCCTTTTACTTCCTGGGTAAACAACAGAGATGGTGGGGGCTTTCCACCCTCTGTGATTGTACAGTCCACTGATGCCCCCTGGTGGACAAGTGCGGACTGTGCACAGTTCCTTTCAGTGTCAATTTCAATAATACAATCTGAATTGTACACCTCATTACACCCCCATCCATGTTCGATGCTTCTTCCTCCCAATCCTGCATCCATGTTACATGCAGCTTCTCTCCCTCCATCCCTCTTCCATGTTCCATGCAGCTTCTCTCCCCTCGTCCCCCTTCCATGTTTCATGCAGCTTCTCCCACTGCCCCTATCCATGTTTCATGCAGCTTCTCCCCATCCTTGTTCCATGCAGCTTCTCCTCCCCATCCACTCACCAGCTTGTAGTAGCAGTAGTCTCCCCCACCTCCCCCAGCATGTAGTAACAGCAGCCTTTGTCCCCCTCACCCCCAGCATGTAGTAACAGCAGTCCGTTTCCCCCCCTCACCCACAGCATGTAGTAACAGCAGTCGATGTGTCTATCCCCCTCACTCCCAGCATGTAGTAACAGCAGCCCATGTCCCCCCTCACTCCCAGCATGTAGTAACAGCAGCCCATGTCCCCCCTCACTCCCGGCATGTACAAACAGCAGCCTGTGTCCCACCTCACCCACAGCATGTAGTAACAGAAGCCTGTGCCCCCCCTCACCCCCAGAATGTACAAACAGCAGCCTGTGTCCCCCATCACACCCAGCATGTAGTAACAGAAGCCTGTGCCCCCCACCCCCAGAATGTACAAACAGCAGCACTAGCATGTAATAATAGCAGCTTGTGTCCCTTCTCACACCCAGCATATACAAACAGCAGCCTGAGTCCCCCCCTCACTCCCAGCATGTACAAACAGCAGCCTGTGTCCCCCCTCACCCCCAGCATGTAGTAACAGAAGCCTGTGTCCCCCCCTCACCCTTAGAATGTACAAAGAGCAGCCCGTGTCCCTCCTCATCCCCAGCATGTAGGAACAGCAGCCTGTGTCCCCCCTCACATCCAGCATATAAAACAGCAGCATGTGTCACACCCTCAGCCCCAGCATGTAGTAATAGCAGCTTGTGTCCCCCCTCACACCCAGCATGTAGTAACAAAAGCCTGTGCCCCCCCACCCCCAGAATGTACAAACAGCAGATCTGCAATTGAAGCATGTAGTAATAGCAGCTTGTGTCCCTTCTCACACCCAGCATATACAAACAGCAGCCTGTGTGCCCCCACTCCCAGCATGTAGTAACAGCAGCCTGTGTCCCCCCTCACACCGAACAAATACAAACCGCAGTCTGTGTCCCCCCTCAGCCCCAGCATGCAGTAATAGCAGCTTGTGCCCCCCCTCACACCCAGCATATACAAACAGCAGCCTGTGTGCCCCTCCCCCCAGCATATAGTCACAGAAGCAGGTGTGTCCCCCTCACCCCCAGAATGTAGTAACAGCAGCCTGTGTCCCCCCTCACGCCAAGCATATACAAACAGCAGCCTGTGTCCACCCCTCAGCCCCAGCATGTAGTAATACCAGCTTGTGTACCCCATTTTGCTCTATGAGCACTCACCTGATCCTCTCCTGGCTCTTGTGTTGTTCTCCTACTGGCCCCTGTGTCGTCTTCTTCCTCCTCCACGGCATTGTCCTGTGACGTCTGCAGTGGCAAGATGAAGCAGCTAATGACACTCCTCTGACCCCATAAGTGAAAGTGCTCGTGCTTCCAGGGTTAGTCTGTTCTCAGTGCGGAGAGTTATTTGTACCTGCTATGCAAATGCAAATTAATGGAGGTGCGTGCACAACCCCCTCCCCCCAAAAAGACAATGGATTTCCTAGATTGTCGGAGGGAAGGGGAAGTTTAAAACAAGAAATGTAAAAAAATATATGTTTTTTTTCCCCTGACTCAGTGGCACCCCCTGCAGCCCGACGCCCTAGGCACATGCCTACCAGTGCCTAGTGGCAAATACGGCTCTGCCTGCCTGGACCTTCTGATTCGGACCCCGCTACCTTACTTTGTGGCCCCAGCCTTGGGGGCCCTCTTTAAATCCAGATCCCAACACAAGGGTTCAAGAGTGAAGGCTAAGAGCAACTCAAGTGAAGTTGTGTTGTTGTTTCCCCTGTCTGTCTTCCTTACTTTCTTGTTGGTTTTAGTGCAGCCTTTGGGACTAGTGCTCCCGTTGGCCATCTCCCTAGCAAGGGTTAACATTAGGGCCAGCAAGGGACTAGGTATCCTGCTTGGCGATGGGGTAAAAGTACCCATATAGGGATGGTAGGGAGGATCAGGGAACAGCCACAGGTGAGTGCAGGAGGTCTCTTCTTCCCCTGTCCCCTAGTGGCAGGGCCCTCCCTGTTGTATTTGTCGCCCCTGTTAGTAACTTCATGATGTGCACCAGATACCATTAATTTGGGTGCCACTGTCACACACTGTATCCAGATGCACCCTAGTCTGTGGTGTGACAATATCTATCTATCTCATATATATCTTTCTATATATGTCTTTATCTACCCATATCTATCTATCCCATATCTATTTATCTATCCATCCTTCCATATATATATTGTATACAATGCTTTTGCATTTAAACCTTTATTTTACACTTTGCTGAAATGTATAGAAATGTATAGTTATTATGCAATACAATAATTTGTGCTCTCAATATCTCCATTCTGGGCTCTTTGTACACGGACACCGGTCCCTTCACCCTGTATTAGTGTATTTACCGCATTGTTATGAAGCCACAGAGCTTTGAGCGGAGGAATCTGTAACATAAAGAGGAAGCTTCTTATCACTTAGAAAAGATTTCAACATCGACACATAAAAAGAGGAAATAAAGCTGAAACATAAGTTTCTTCCTTATAACATTTACCGATAATTCACAATAACCAAATAGTTGTGTATATGTGTGATAACCTACAATTTGTAGATTATATTAGCTACATCCATTTTCTGTATTTCAGGATAACAATAAAAATAATTGTTAACCTAAATCCCATTCCTTGAGCTCCTCTGTATAGAATAGCACGGGGGCACAGTAGTTTGCATTGTTACCTTGTGGTCCTGGGTGCAAATTTGATGGTCAACATCTCCATGGAGTTCGTCTGTTTACCTGGGCTTCCGTTGGGTGCCCTCTTCTCCTCCCAAACTCCAAAAGACATATTTTACTACTTTAATTTTCTGAGATAATGACCTTTGGGTTTTCATTGGCTGTAAGCCATAATCATTTACGTTAACAGAAATAAACACTTGAAATAGATCACTCTGTGTGTAATGACTCTATATAACAGGGGTGGGCAGCTCCAGGCCTCGAGGGCCGCACACAGTCCAGGTTTTCTGGATATCCTTAGCATTTGACAGTTGGAATCAGGCCAGGACTGGTAGGCGGGACTACCGGGACTTCTCCCTATGGGCCGGTGGTGGGGGTGTGGCCGGGGGCCGGTGCTCCTGCTCCTCCGGTCGTAGGTCGGCTGTAAGTCATTGTGCGGTGGCCATCATGCACAGATGCAGGCCCGGAGTCCCCAGCCCTGTCACTGCCTGCCTGCACTCTCTGCACCCTCTCCTCCCCTCTATTAGACAAACTAATCTGTCTTTTGGGAGGAAGAGGGGAAGGGGTGTGTGCGGGGTTGGGGGCCACACCTCCATCCATGTAGACACAGGGAGCTGAATGACCCCGGAAATACCAGCACCTGCATTTCCGGGGTCAGAGGAGCTGTAATCAGCTCCCTGTGTTAGAGAGGAGCAGAGAGTCGGTGCAGTGCAGTGACGTCCTCATTCTCAGCAAACTGCAGGTGCAGGACGTCACCACAGAGTGAGGAGGAGGATGACATGGGGGCCAGGAGGAGGACAAGCCTGGAGCCAGCAGGAGGACACAGGAGGAGATCGAGCCTGGAGGCAGGAGGATGACACAGGAGGAGCAGTGAGTATACACAGCTCATGGCCCTGAAGATGGGGGTGGGGGGCAGGGAGGCTAATTTTCCCCCCATTGAGGAATAGCAGGCTCCCCTGCCCTGCACAGCCTGCAGTAATCACTCCCCCATACACATCTGATTGCCTTCTACCTATATGTGATTCATTATTAATGCACATAACTGCAGCCACACTTCAATGTAAATATGATCCCTGCAGATACATGTACAGAGGGCAGTATATACACCCTGGACTCTATTAACTCTCTGTGATCATTGTTCTTACACCTAGGTGAAATCTTTCATGGCTGCAGGAATAATTCTGCTTCATAGACCAGTCTAAGGCTGCCTTCACATTAGCGTTTGTGAACGCTGCGTACCGAACGCAGCCAAACGCTTGCGCACTGCGTTCCTATGTTTAACATGGGAACGCATGTGCCTGCGTTTGGCTGCGTTTGCATTCAGATGGGCACAATTTGTGCGCCCTCCGAACGCAGCATGTTGCATTTTTTGTGCGGTCGCGGACGCTTGTTTTATCTGCAAGCGCCCGCAAGCGGACAAACAATGCATGGATCTCAATGGATCCGCAGTGTCCTCTGCATGACACCACAGGAGAAAGCTGTGGATCTCATTGAAATCTCTCCCGGTGGCCGCCGCTAATCAGCAGCGGCCACCGGAAGATCATGCAGAGCCACAGCTGATCTCCCGCTGGTGTCAGCGGGGAGATACAGCTGATCTGACAGCTGTTTAAATCTCCCGCACTGACACCGAATAGGTGATGCCGGCACGGGAGATTTGAAGCAGCAATCAGCTGCGACTGCACAAAAAATGCATCAGGCTGCGTTCGGAGGGCGCACAAATTGTACGCATCTGAACGCAAACACAACCGAACGCAGCCAAACGCAGGCACATGCGTTCACATGTTAAACATAGGAACGCAGTGCGCAAGCGTTTGGCTGCGTTCGGTACGCTGCGCTTGCAAACACAAGTGTGAAGGCAGCCTAAGCATTGGGAATATGAGTATAACTACAGACCATGATTTACATACCCGAACCTAGGAGGAATAGCTCGTGTATCACATAAAGTCACATTTTACTCTGTACCCAGGAGCTTCAATCTGTCTGTGTGCCTGAGCACAAAAGTTATTATAAGTATATAGTGCATAGCATTATACATCTAGTATGGAAAATATGTAATGTAATATGGAGTAAATTAAATAACATACACTATATTGTATATAAACAGTATAAGGGATAGTAGTGTACAACATCTATTAATATCAAATGTGCAAAGTGTAACAAAAGATCAATAATAATAAAAATTCCGAAATGTCTATTATATAGCATAGGATACATTATATAATACAATCTATGTAATGCCTAGTAAACAGCATATAACATAGTAAATAATATATGGTAGTATATAAGGAAAAGTACAGTACTGTACAACACGTGGTATAGTAATATGGAGAGTATATATACTGTATAGAGTGGAGCAGGGGTCTCAAACACGCAGCCCGCAGGCTTCAAAGTGTGGCCCGCGGCACCGTGGACAATGAAAGGACGCCGGGATTCACTGTGCAGGTGGCCACCACGGTGCAGTGTGCTGGGGACTGCGACTTCATTATCACTTCCTGCGGCCGCTACGACAAGCTCCGAGACTCCTTCCCTCAGCTACATCAATGAAAGCTGGCGAGCCAATCAGATCACAGACCCGCAAGTGACGTCATCCAATCAGAAACCTCAAGTGACGTCATACACCAACGTCACTTGCGGGTCTGTGATCTGATTGGCCCGCCAGCTTCCATTGATGTAGCTGAGGGAAGGAGGCTCGGAGCTTGTCGTAGCGGCCGCAGGAAGTGATAATAAAGCCGCAGTCCCCAGCACTATGCACCATGGCGGCCCTTTACACAGCGCACCGTGGCGCCCCCCTGCACAGTGGATCCTGGCATCGTTAAGGTGTGTGTGTGAGGGAGAGTGTGCCTGTGTGTATGAGAGTGTGCGTGTGTGTGTGTGTATGAGAAAGTGAGTGTGTATGTGAGTGTGTATGAGAAAGTGTGTGTGTGTGTGTGTGTGTGTGTATGAGAGTGTGTGTATATGAGTGTGTATGAGAGAGAGAGTGTATGAAAGTGTGTGTGTATAAGAGTGTGTATGAGAGAGAGTGTGTGTGTGTATATGAGAGTGTGTGTATGAGAGTGTCTGAGTATGTATGAGAAAGTGTGTGTATATGAGTGTATGTATGAATGTATGCATGTGTGTATGAGAGTCTGTAAAAGTGTGTGTATGTGAGTATGAGAAAGTGTGTGTGTATGTGAGTGTGTATGAGAAAGTGTGTGTAATGAGAGTGTGTGTATATGAGTGTGTATGAGAAAGTGTGTGTGTATGAGTGTGTGTGTGTGTATGAGAGTGTGTGTGTGTGTATGAGAGTGAGTGTGTGTATGAGAGTGAGTGTATGAGAGTGTGTGTGTGTGTGTGTGTGTATGAGTGTGTGTGTATGAGAATATGTATGAGAAAGTGTGTGTATATGAGTGTATGTATGAAAGTATGCATGAGTGTGTGTGTGTTGTATGAGAGTCTGTGTAAAAGTGTGTGTATGTGAGTATGAGAAAGTGTGTGTGTATGTGAGTGTGTATGTGAGTGTGTATGAGAAAGTGTGTGTATGAGAGTGTGTGTATATGAGTGTGTATGAGAAAGTGTGTGTGTATGAGAGTGTGTGTGTATGAGAGTGTGTGTGTATGAGTGTGTGTGTATGAGTGTGTGTGTGTGTATGAGAGTGTGTGTATGAGAGTGTGTGTGTGTATGAGAATATGTATGAGAAAGTGTGTGTATATGAGTGTGTGTATATGAGTGTATGTATGAAAGTATGCATGAGTGTGTGTGTGTGTATGAGAGTGAGTATGAGAAAGTGTGTGTGAGTGAGTGTGTGTATATGAGTATGAGAAAGTGTGTGTGTGTGTATGAGTGAGTGTGTGTATGGGAGTGTGTATGAGTGTGTGTGTATGAGAGAGTGTGGGTGTAGAAGAGTGAGTGTATATGAGTGTGCATGTGTGAGAGTGTGTGTGTATGAGAGTATGTATGTGAGAGTGTGTATGTGTGTATGAGTGTGTTTGTGTCAGTGTGTATGTGTGTGTATGAGCGTGTGTGTATGTGTGTGTATGAGCGTGTGTGTATGTGTGTGTATGAGCGTGTGTGTGAGTGTGTATGAGCATGTGTGTATGTGTGTGTATGAGCGTGTGTGTGTGTGTATGAGCGTGTGTGTGTGAGTGTGTATGAGCGTGTGTGTGTGAGTGTGTATGAGCGACTGTGTGTGTGAGTGTGTATGAGAGACTGTGTGTGTGAGTGTGTATGAGAGACTGTGTGTGTGTGTGAGTGTGTATGAGAGACTGTGTGTGTGTGTGTGTGTGTGTGTGTGTGTGTGTGTGTGTGTGTGTGTGTGTGTGTGTGTGTGTGTGCGTGTGTGTGTGTAAAAAGAAGCGCGACCAGGTTGGGACATTACTACAAAGTGGCATCAGGATGAGGACATTACTGCAAGAAGAGGACCAGGATGGGGACATTACTACAAGATGACAGTCAGATTGGGGATATTACTACATGAGGAGGACCAGGATGGGGACATTCCTACAAGATGAGGACCAAGATGGTGACATTACTACAAAAATGACCACAGTGGGGGACATTAATATAGGATGGGGACCAGTATGAGGACATTATTACAAGAAGGGGACCAGGATGGGGACATTACTACAAGGGAAGACCAGGATGAGAACATTACACAAGATGAGGACCAGGATGAGGACATTACTACAAGATGAGGACCAGGATGGGGACATTACTACAAAATGACGGTCAGATTGGGGACATTACTACATGAGGAGGACCAGGATGGGGACAATCCTACAAGATGAGGACCAAGATGGTGACATTACTACAAGAATGACCATAGTGGGGGACATTAATATAGGATGGGGACCAGTATGAGGACATTATTACAAGAAGGGGACCAGGATGGGGACATTACTACAAGGGAAGACCAGGATGAGAACATTACACAAGATGAGGACCAGGATGGGGACATTACTACAAGATGAGGACCAGAACAGGGACATTACTACAAGAAGGGAACCACGGTGGGGACATAACTAAATGGAGATCAGGATTTGATCATTACTACATTAAGCGAAAAATTCTGGAATTACTAAAAATGTCACTTAGTAATGGGGCCCTCCGATATCAATTTTTTTCTATGTGCGGCCCACCAACCCAGCCGAGTTTGAGAACCCTGGATTAGAGTATATCATGTATCGCATCCACTGTAACGTATTGTAGTGCAGAAGACAAGGTAAAGTACATAGTCATATAGAAAGTGTATACTGTGCTATGTATAATGTATGGTATATAGAGAATACATGCTGATATATATTTTATGCTATGTAGTATATAATGAAATCTATCTAGTGTAGGTTGTGTATACAGTGTACACTATGTCCTGTAAAACATGCAGTGTATGGTGTATACTTTGTAGTTTATAGTGTGCGCTCTGTGGTGTGTAGTATATAATATACCATATCATGAATAGTATGTATTATACCACTATCTATAACAATGCAGATAGTGTGTGTATATATATATATATATATATATATATTATACGGCACAGTACCAATTCTCCTGTCCTGTATACTGGGTATAATCCTCAGTATCTGTATTATTGTGTATATATACACTGCACAGTACCACTTCTCCTGTCCTGTATACTGGGTGTAATCCTCAGTATCTGTATTATTCCGTATATATACACTGCACAGTACCACTTCTCCTGTCCTGTATACTGGGTGTAATCCTCAGTATCTGTATTATTCTGTATATATACACTGCACAGTATCACTTCTCCTGTCCTGTATACTGGGTGTAATCCTCAGTATCTGTATTATTCTGTATATATACACTGCACAGTACCACTTCTCCTGTCCTGTATACTGGGTGTAATCCTCAGTATCTGTATTATTCTGTATATATACACTGCACAGTACCACTTCTCCTGTCCTGTATACTGGGTGTAATCCTCAGTATCTGTATTATTCTGTATATATACACTGCACAGTACCACTTCTCCTGTCCTGTATACTGGGTGTAATCCTCAGTATCTGTATTATTCTGTATATATACACTGCACAGTACCACTTCTCCTGTCCTGTATACTGGGTGTAATCCTCAGTATCTGTATTATTCTGTATATATACACTCCACAGTACCACTTCTCCTGTCCTGTTGTGAGAGGTGGTATTGGACTTTGATTTTCAGCATTTAATTGTTTGAATTAATTATCCCCAATATGGAGTCATCACTTCTCTTCTGTATAGCTGATGACTTTCCCTTCACTGTGGATTTGATTGCTGGGGCCCCACAATCCTGGGAAATGTAGCTTTGAAGAGTAACATGTGAATGGAGCTGTGGTTGATTTCCCTTTTCTGCACCATTCACATGTGGCTCTTCAGATAACTCCTCTAAGAAAGTAATGAGGCGATGACAACGTAAAAGCGACATTCACTGGTCGGGGCTGATGGGTGATATAGCATGTGGGCTGGTGGGGTTTGTTTTCCAGGGCTGCTTTTTGGTCCCAGTCCGGACCCTGGTTGGAATCATCACCTGTGAAGGAGATTAAATTACCAACTGTCAAATTCTAAGGATATACAGAAAACCTGCACTGTGTACAGCCCTCGGGGCCTGGAGTTGCCCACCCCTGCTATATAATATATGAGTTTCACTTTATGTATTGAATTACTGAAGTAAATTAACTTTTTGATGATATTCTAATTCAATGAGATGTCAATGTATACTAGGGTCACTTGTGGGGGATCTCTACAGTTCTAACACCTCAGGGGCTCTGCCAATGTGGCATGGCACCCGCTAACTATTCCAGCTAACCTGACCTCCAATATGACTCTCCTTCCCTTCTGAACTTTTCATTGTGTCTCCTAAATAGTTTGTGATGACATATAGAGTATTGATGAACTCAGGAGAAATTGTGAAACAAATTGTAAGGTCCATTTTCTCCTATTACCATTTTTGAAAATTAAAACTTTGGAGCCAAAACAACATTTTAATGGAAAAATAGTATTTTTTATTTGTATTTTTCACAGCCCAAAGTTATACAATTCTGTGAATCACTTGAGGATTACAATTTATCACTACACCCCTAAATTAATTCCTTGAGAGGTGTAGTTTCCAGAATGGGGTCACTTGTGGAGGTTTATGGTGTGATGTCTGCATACATCTTTCCCTGCCCAGGAACTGTGGTGTATCCAACCTGTTCCTTTTGCTTCCTCCCCTGCCCAGGAGCTGTAGTATATCCAACTTGTTCCTTGTGCTTCCTCCCTTGCCCAGGAGCTGTGGTATATCCGATCTGTTCCTTTTACTTCTTCCCCTGCCTAGGAGCTATGGCATATCCCACCTGTTACTTTTACTTCCTACTCTACCCAGGAGCTGAGATATATCCAACCAGTACCTTTTACTTCTTCCCCGGCCCAGGAGCTGGGATATATCCCACCTCTACCTTTTTCCTCCTCTCCTGCCCAGGAGCTATGGTATATCCAAACTGTTCCTTTTACTGCCTCCCCTGCCCAGGAGCTGTGGTATACCCAAACTGTTACTTGTACTTCCTCCCCTGCCCAGGAGCTGTGGTATATCCAAACTGTTCCTTTTACTGCCTCCCCTGCCCAGGAGCTGTGGTAAATCCCACCTGTTCCTGCATGTTCAGACACATCTATTACACAGGGACACATTTCTAAGAATATCTCGGGCGAGACAGAAACATTTTTTTTTAACACATCCAATTGTGCAACTGATTATTGTAAGATCTATTAATTAAAATGTACAAGTGTTGGTGGCACAACCTCTTTAATTCCCAGCTTAGACCATGTTTCAGGAATATCTGAATGAATGAATGAATGAATGAATGAATGTCGATCTTACTTTTCAGAAATGGGTTGTTTAGTAGCTGGGTGTATTATAATTAATAATGTCTTCCCTGTAATAAATAATATTGGACATTAAATGTGGTTTTGTGCATTTAATTGAGTACTTGTAAACTATTTATACATAGCTGAGCATCTATTATTCCATATATCATAAATGCAACTAGCTGATATATCTGATCTATACAAACCTGGAGCCAGCTTATATTGAAATATTTCCTAATTTTATAGAACGTACAGGTGCATCTCAATGAATTAGAATGTCGTCAAAAATGTATTTCAGTAATTCAATACAAAAAGTGAAACACATATATGATATAGAGTCATTACACACAGAGTGATCTATTTCAAGTGTTTATTTCTGTTAATGTTGATGATTATCACTTACAGCCAATGAGAACCCAAAGGTCTTTATCTCAGAAAATTAAAGCAGGGAGGATGAAGAGTCTGGGAGATAAGTTATTACCTAAATAGCTATCAGAGGCTTCAGCCTGTGTGGTTGTGAGAGTCACAACCACTATAAAAGCATATCAAGACTGCTGCAGTCCCCAGCGTGGTGCATATAGAGTAGGATGGATGAAAAGTTAAAAACCACGCTGCTGTATTCCACAAGACATCAAAGAGTGAATATAATATTGATTTTATTAGTCAACGTATTTCAGGACTCCCTGGCCCCTTCCACAGGACAAATCAATACGTTGACTAATAAATCAATATTACAATGTTGGCCAAAAGTATTGACACCCCTGCAATTCTGTCAGATAATACTCAGTTTCTTCCTGAAAATGATTGCAATCACAAATTCTTTGGTATTATTATCTTCATTTAATGTGTCTTCAATGAAAAAAACACAAAAAGAATTGTCCTAAAGCCAAATTGGATATAATTCCACAGCAAACATAAAAAAGGGGGTGGACAAAAGTATTGGCACTGTTAGAAAAAATCATGTGATGCTTCTCTAATTTGTGTAATTAACAGCACCTGTAACTTACCTGTTGCACCTAACAGGTGTTGGCAATAACTAAATCACACTTGCAGCCAGTTGACATGGATTAAAGTTGACTCAACCTCTGTCCTGTGTCCTTGTGTGTACCACATTGAGCATGGAGAAAAGAAAGAAGACCAAAGAACTGTCTGAGGACTTGAGAAATCAAATTGTGAGGAAGCATGAGCAATCTCAAGGCTACAAGCCCATCTCCAAAGACCTGAATGTTCCTGTGTCTACCGTGCGCAGTGTCATCAAGAAGTTTAAAGCCCATGGGCACTGTGGCTAATCTCCCTAGATGTGGACGGAAAAGAAAAATTGACAAGAGATTTCAACGCAAGATTGTGCGGATGGTGGATAAAGAACCTCGACTAACATCCAAACAAGTTCAAGCTGCCCTGCAGTCCAAGGGTACAACAGTGTAAACCCGTACTATCCGTCGGCGTCTGAATGAAAAGGGACTGTATGGTAGGAGACCCAGGTAGACCTCACTTCTTACCCCGAGACATAAAAAAGCCAGGCTGGAATTTGCCAAAACTTACCTGAGAAAGCCTAAAATGTTTTGGAAGAATGTTCTCTCTTTTTGGGCAAAGGCATCAACATAGAGTTTACAGGAGAAAAAAAGAGGCATTCAAAGAAAAGAACGCGGTCCCTACAGTCAAACATGGCGGAGGTTCCCTGATGTTTTGGGGTTGCTTTGCTGCCTCTGGCACTGGACTGTTTGACCGTGTGCATGGCATTATGAAGTCTGAAGACTACCAACAAATTTTGCAGCATAATGTAGGGCCCAGTGTGAGAAAGCTGGGTCTCCCTCAGTGGTCATGGGTCTTCCAGCAGGACAATGACCCAAAACACACTTCAAAATGCACTAGAAAATGGTTTGAGAGAAAGCACTGGAGATTTCTAAGGTGGCCAGCAATGAGTCCAGACCTGAATCCCATAGAACACCTGTGGAGAGATCTAAAAATGGCAGTTTGGAGAAGGCACCCTTCAAATATCAGGGACCTGGAGCAGTTTGCCAAAGAAGAATGGTCTAAAATTCCAGCAGAGCATTGTAAGAAACTTACTGATGGTTAACGGAAGCGGTTGATCGCAGTTATTTTGGCTAAAGGTTGTAGTTAGGCTGAGGGTGCCAATATTTTTGGCTGGCCCATTTTTGGAGTTTTGTGTGAAATGATCAATGTTTTGCTTTTTGCTTCATTCTCTTTTGTTTTTTCATTGAAGACAAATTAAATGAAGATAATAATACCAAAGAATTTGTGATTGCAATCATTTTCAGGAAGAAACTGAGTATTATATGACAGAATTGCAGGGGTGTCAATACTTTTGGCCAACACTGTATATTCACCCTTTGATGTCTTGTGGAATACGGCAGCACAGTTTTTAACCCATCATCCTCTCTGCTTCTTGATTTTCTGAGATAATAACCTTTGGGTTTTCATTGGTTGTAAGCTATAATCATCAACATTAATAGAAATAAACACATGAAAAAGATCACTCTGTGTGTAATGACTATATAATATATGAAATCCAACAGAAATGAAAAGGGGCACCACTATGACCAGTAATCCTTCTTAGGCAGTGGAATATGCATGTGAGGCGGGAAGCACTAGTGCGACTGGTGGTGCCAGTATAGCAAAACAATTCATCATCAAAAAAATGGAAGAAAAACGGCACTCACCAGGTCAGCAGGTAACGACATCTTTATTGCGGGAACATACAAAGTGCAGGGAGGGGGCGCCGAGGTGACAACGGGTCCGTTTCGGGCAAAGGCCCTTTACCGTGACCCTGCACTTTGTATGTTCCGCAATAAAGATCTCGTTACCTGCTGACCTGGTGAGTGCCGTTTTTCTTACATTTTTTTCTATATAATATATGTATTTCACTATGGCCCATTTCCCACTGGGCTGTGTTTTGCTTCATTTGCGTTTCTATGCGTTTTTACCGCTAAAAACGTATGTGTTTTTGCCCCACTTGAAATCAATGGAAAACACATTGAAAACGCAGCCAAAAACGTGGGCTGCTGCGTCTAGGGCTGCATTTTGCGTTTTTGAAAACACACATGCATTTTTGCAAGCGTTTTCAATGCGTTTTCCTATTTAATTCAATGGGGGTAAAAGCACATAGAAACGCAGATAAAGCAAAACGCAGCCCAGGCTTAGATGTGAAATGGGCCTATATGTATTGAATTACTGAAATAAAGTAACTTTTTGATGATATTCTAATTCATTGAGATGTACCTGTATAGGGCTTGTATTACAATATGGTTAGGTTCAGTCTCAGCCCTGTTCAGATAATTACCGTTTGTCAGACAGCAGCACGTACTCCTGACTGCCATGATGTCATCATATCGCCATGGCCACCACTGCAATCACCAGTGATGTCATAGAATGTAGCTGGGTGAAAAGTCTCCTACCGCTGGGATATCAGTGCCATTTTGCCAGTTGATGTTTCCAGTAAACATCATCTCTTTGGTCTCGGAAGAGCGAGCTAGGTATTTCATCTGGTGTTCACTTCTGCTACTAATTTTTGATTCTTACATAGCGCACAATAATATCAGTGCGCTACAGAGCTTCTTTTTCGGATATTCCACCATACTTGTCTCGGGAATCGGAGAAATGAGTTCCTGAGAGCTGAGACAACTGATTGCCGACAACGACGAATGGATGAGAAGAACAGAAAATCATGGTAGGTGATATATTTGGGGGAGAAAGACAATGTTTCCATAATATTGTAATACTAGGAAGGAGAAATAGGGCAATGGGTTTGAAAAGACAAAGAAATAATCATATGTGCTCACATCGGTGGATGAAATAACGCAGAGGTCCCCAACTCCAGTCCTCAAAGCCCACCAACAATGCATGTTTACAGTATTTCCTTAGCATATGACAGTTGGAGTCATCACCTGTGCAGGAGACTGAATTACCAACTGTCAAATGCTAAGGAAATACTGTAAACATGCACTGTTGGTGGACCTTGAGGACTGGAGTTGGGGACCTCTGAAATAAGGCATATACATAATGGTCCAAAAGTAGGTTGACACTAACTGTCCAGTTAGTAACTGTAACAGTAACTGTCCACTGTTGCTAAGGGCAACTGAGCCAGTTACACGATGTTTGATAAATCTCCCCCTTCATAACCTTAATTACACATACTGTCCACCTACTTTTGGACCACCCTGTATATGACCGCTGCTGCAGATCCACAGGCTCAGGAGCCGAAAATTAGGAGAGAAGGAAGAAGGCTGTGCATTATTCAAAAAATGTGGATAATTTTTATTAGGCTAAAGAGTAATACCTTCTTCAAAAATAAGATAATAAACAACTTTTATTGTACATAGTTAAAAGGTCCAATGGCCAACATTCAAGACAAACAAGATCAAAAGAAGGCACACAAAAATTACTAGACTAATATTTCAGATGTAAAACCCTAGATATCATTATGGGAGAAACCCTACCTAACAATAGAGAAAGTTACACTTCACAAATGCGGTGCTCCCATTCCACGGCGGCTAACCCTATGAGATGCCCCTGGCTAGGTAAAGGGTATTTATTTACCAACAGGTTGAATCGGAGTCCTATGGAGTCAACTTATCTCAATGAGCAGGACCCCCCAAGACAATTTTTTCCTAGCAGATGTGTGGGCTTCAATTGAAGAATAAAAATCCTCCAGGTGCTTTTATGCGTTGGTCCCCACCACATAGAATGGTTCATTAGATAGCTTTGCCTAAAGCTGCATACTCACCAGGGGCGGAACTACCGTGGTGCAGCTGGTGCAGCTGCACCAGGGCCCTGGCCAGCTAGGGGGCCCCTGAAGGCTCCAGCGGCAGTCCGTTCCGGGAGGGGGGGTGCACTGATAGACTACAGTGCCGCCGCTGCCGCCATTCACTCCCCCGTGGGGTGCTGTGCCTCACAGGGCTGACTCCAGGGGGGGTCCCGGGCTGCAGAAGTCAGGAGGGGGGCCCGGAGACACTCACAGCCCGGGCTCCTCCTCTGTCACTCTGCTGCTGGCCGAGCCCCAAGGGCAGGGGGCGGAGCCAGCAGCGTACCTGAAGAGGGGCCCGGGGGTGCAGCAAGGCAGGTGGGCGCCGTCGGCAGTGTGTGGTCATGGTGACTCCCCGGCGGCTGCAGTGTGAGTCGGACATTCTCTCTCTGAGCCGCCGGAGAAAGTGCTGCGCCCGCCGGCTCCCACTGCTCAGCTAGCTGAATTGAAGCCCTGACCGCGGACACTTTCGGGTCACGGTGATCATCTCCACGCTGAAGACGTCACAGCGCCGCAGAGGCGCGAAACAGCAGCGGTGGAAAGTGCTCCGCTCTAATGGAGCTGAAGACACCGAAGATGGAGTCCTCATGCCTGTGTAATTGGGGGTGGGGGGGAGGGAGAGGGTGGGGGACATTATTATAATCAGTAAATGGAAAGAGAGGGGGAGGAGAGTGATGCTCAGTAGAGGGAGGGGGAGAAGAGAGTGATGCTCAGCAGAGGGAGGGGGAGAGGAGAGATGGTCAGCAGAGAGAGGGGGAGAGGAGAGATGGTCAGCAGAGGGAGGGGGAGAGGAGAGATGCTCAGCAGAGGGAGGGGGAGAGGAGAGATGCTCAGCAGAGGGAGGGGGAGAGAAGAGTGATGGTCAGCAGAAGGAGGGGGAGAGGAGAGTGATGGTCAGCAGAGGGAGGGGGAGAGGAGAGTGATGGTCAGCAGAGGGAGGGAGAGGAGAGATGCTCAGCAGAGGGAGGGGGAGAGGAGAGATGGTCAGCAGAGGGAGGGGGAGAGGAGAGATGCTCAGCAGAGGGAGGGGGAGAGGAGAGATGCTCAGCAGAGGGAGGGGGAGAGAAGAGTGATGGTCAGCAGAAGGAGGGGGAGAGGAGAGTGATGGTCAGCAGAGGGAGGGGGAGAGGAGAGTGATGGTCAGCAGAGGGAGGGGGAGAGGAGAGTGATGGTCAGCAGAGGGAGGGGGAGAGGAGAGATGGTCGCAGAGGGAGGAGGGGTGAGGAGAGTGATGCTCAGCAGAGGGAGGGGGAGAGGTGAGATGGTCAGCAGAGGGAGGAGGAGAGGAGAGATGGTCAGCAGAGGGAGGAGGGGTGAGGAGTGTGATGGTCAGCAGAGGGAGGAGGAGAGCAGAGTGATGGTCAGAGGAGAGTGATGGTCAGCAGAGGGGGGGAGAGAAATGTGATGGTCAGCAGAGGGAGGAGAGTAATGGTCAGCAGGGGGAGGGGAGAGTGATGGTCTGCAAATGGAGGAGGGGGTGCATGTGATGGTCTGTAAATGGAGGGATGGGGAGTGTATCATGTGCAGCAAATGGAGGACAGGATTTGAGAACAGAGAATGGGGAGCAAGGGGGTGATAGGTGCAGACACAGTATGGGGAGCCATAGGCTAAATCTGAGTACACAGTATGGGCATTTGTGCAGACAATATGAGTAGTTAGGGGGAATGGGTGCGGAAAAAGTATAGGAAGTGAGGGGAGGTGGGTGCAGACACAATATGTGGAATGAGGAGGAATGGGTATGGACACAGAATGGGTGGGTCAGGGGGTGTTGGGTGCAGTCACAGTATGAGGAGAAAGGAGGGACGGGTGTGGACTCAGTATGGTGGTGAGGGGGTATTTTGTGTGTAGACATAGTATGGGGAGCAAGTGGGTGATGAGTACGGAGGTAGTTTGGAGAGAGTACGGGATAAGAGAAATGTGAGGTCAAACATAATAAAGACTGGGTAGCGTGGGGGCGGGATGGATGCAGACACGACTGGGTAGTATGTGTTTGTGTGGGGGGTTGCATGGGGTAGAGGAGGCTGCATGGGGTGACAGTGTGAGGCCACAGCAAGGATGAGACAGTATGCTGAAGAGGGAGAGTGTGATGAGAAGGTACAGTATAGAGGACACAGTGTGAGAGGACAGTGGGATTATTTGTTCAGGAGTGCAGTATAGGGCAGATATTTTTTTAGACAGAATTATAATGACACTCTTATTTTTAAGGGCACTGTGTCAGGATGTTCTGCAGAAAAGTGGAGAAGATAGAAGTCTGCAAAGACGTGAAAAGTCATCATGGCGTCAGGACAAGATGAAGAAAAGAAAAAGACGACCCGATCAGAGACAAGGTCATCTATAAGGTACCTGGGTGGAAATGGGGGGGAAGGGGGCCCCCGAAAAATTTCTTGCACCAGGGCCCACTACAGTCTGGGTCCGCCCCTGATACTCACTATCAGTAAACACAGCGTTTTGGATGCAGCGTCTTGCAGCAGGGTCCAAAATGCTGCATTGCACAGTAACACCACAGTGGATAGGTGTAGAAATCTTATCCTCACTGTGCTGCTCCCGACCGCAGTGTTTTGACAGCTGCGGTGCGGGTTTCCAGCGTTCCGCTCCTCCTCTGCATGTTCATTTCATGCTGCGGAGTTGAAAGCGGTCACCATTGGGTACACACAGAGAGAAGCCGCCCTGCACATGGTGAGTACAAAGCAGCTGCAGTCTCCCTGCGGCCACCTGCGTGTTCACTCAGGTCCGGAGCCACGGAATCCAAGACACGGCTCCTCTGGACCGTGAGCACATAGTAATCTTGATATACCAGAATAGCTACATGCAATCAATGTAGTAATCATGAACTATCCACAGATGAAGATGAAGGAATTTTTTCAAGGCCAAGGAGGTCACATGGTAATTTACAAGAAAGGATATCAGCTGCAACACCAACACTAGAAAATGTGAAAAGCATATTGGCTAATGAATGCAATGGCTGGCTATGTGCAAAGCTGCTCAATGTGAATAGGGATATAGGCACAGCAGAAAACTGCTTCATGATATACAGAGGGAAAAATAAAAAGAGAGCTAATGTGATAGCCATAGCATTTCAGCCCGGTAACCAGCGTCATGGTCTCTCATACTACCAGGTCCTATCTTTGTGCCACTTCCTGCAGTGTAAATTGCTAGAATGGGTGTCTGTACCACTAACTGCAATTAAAACCTGCGTGTATGGGTGTGTCAGTGTGGCGCCCCACTGGTCAGGCGTTACAAGTGGGGTACTACACCCAAAGATGACCGTGTGGTCATCCCTTTTGTAAGTAGAATGCAGAACACTGTGGAAGGATCTGATCCCAAAACACACCCACCAATATAACCGGGGGAGGTCCCAGAGTTAGTTAGAGAGTTGGAGGATAGTGTGAGAGGTGCAAGGTGGAACACACGGGGAGTCTTCAGGACCCGAGGAAAGACGGAGAATGGGAGATTAACCGAGAGAGAAAGGGGGCTTCAAGAGAGGGCTAGAGAAAGACGTTGCCCAGACAGAAAGGTCCTGACTTGTGCACCTGAAGTACACTGGTCTGACAACGCAGCCTGGAGTGTTCATCCTCCGACTGTACTTGTCCTGGCTCCGAAGACACTCTCAGGGTGTTTATCCCCTGGGTCGTACTACTGCTCACGAAGCAGGCACCGAACAGAGAGAAGGGACAGGACAAGGGTAGATCCAAGAAGGTACCACCAGAGACTTCCACAGATTCTGCATTCTGCTGCGACTACCCAGCTGGCCGTCCTGCTGGAGTACTGTGAACTGTACCACCCTCTTGTTCGGTTTGGTCCTACAAGTAAAGTACCTGGAAGAGTGAAGTGCCTCTGTGTCTGCTTCATTGACTTTTCTTAATGGTTTGCATCATGCTGGCATCAGGTAACACTGCCCCGGAGGATTAGTTATACCTGTAGGGAGCTGCTCCACCATAGCCGCAATACCACCACCCTCCGGAGAACTGCGGCAGCGCTGGTGTCTAGTCACCCGGCACTACAGGTGGCGTCACGTGATAAAAGGGCCCAGACATCCAAGTTCTCATACACTGGGGCGGTACATCAGGACCTAGGCTACAGCAGGATGTAGAGTCTGAACATGGCTACAGGGTGGGGGAGGGTGCACGGTCAGAAAACTTATCATACTGATGCTAAAAAGACGGCCGGCAACACCTCCATAAGTGAAAGGTGCTAGCCAGAAAAAAATCAACAAGAAAGGATATCGGCTGCAACACTAACACTAGAAAATGTGAAAAGCATATTGGCTAATGAATGCAATGGTTGGCTATGTGCAAAGCTGCTCAATGTGAATAGTGTCTGCTGTGCCTATACACCGTATTCACATTGAGCAGCGTTGCACATAGCCAGCCATTGTGAGTTGGTCGACAGAGTAGGGGGTACACGGATACCGGGACAGATGGTTACTTCGGTAGGGGGATCACAGCTGATCGGTTCCCGGTTCCGTGCCCTGGACCCTCAATGGCAGGATGGGGGTGATGATGATGGGGGAATGGTAATGTGATGCCACGTGTGGTACCTGGTAATAAGGTTACCAGTGCTGCAGCCGACCGCTGGGGTGATGTAAATGCAACTTTGGTAGTACAGCTCCCCACAGGTGGAGCTTTACTTCAGGGCAGTGGGGTGAATGAGGGGAGTAGTAGTAGCGGTTCTGCTGTGAACGCTGCAGGTGGCGGCAGTGAAGCACGCACACACACACAATAGTCTCTGTTTCCGTACCTTTTTACTGATGTCCGGTAACAGGCACGGTCCAGGAGGGTAATTAGGTTTTGCCTGTAACTGAACTTGCCACTCTTTCTCCCTCTCAGGGTACTACTTCACAACTGACAATGAGCACCTAGCTGTTGGGATCCCTATTCTCCTCTCGGGCCCCTGGTCCTATACTTAGTCAGGTTTGATGTCTCAATTGGTCCGGGCTTTCTCTGCTATCCGACCTCCTATGCATTCCCCATGGACACTACTCAAGGACCACAAGGACAGGAGTCACATACCATAACTGTATATTAGTTGGTGCTCCTCACTAGGACTCTAATCAACTACCCTACACCTACAGAACCTAACGTGGTGGTACTCCGTACAGACTACCAGCAGGTGTCACACCTGGCACTCCGTGCCTATAAATGGAGAGCAATCTCCTATATCATAAGACACATTCTTGAAGAAGACCCGTGTTGGGTCGAAACGTCAATGAATGATTGCTTTCACAAATTGCAAATAAAAAATCCTCAAAAGAAATTACCTCTCAAGTATTTCTTAGAAGTGGCTTGGTCCCAGCAACCAGATCCTTCAGCGCTAACTGTTCTCTTCTCTGCAGACTGACTAACTGACTCCTCCCCTCAGGCCTGGATATTTATAGGGGATCTGGCTTAAGGACAACCAGTTGAGCTCCCCTCCAGGTCTGGGGTGGAAGGTGTTGGGTGCTGTGTGTGCCAAGGTGTACATCCCTCCCTGCACCGACCGGTGGGTCATGTGGCAATCCCCCGCAGGTGTGCCACATTTCCCCCTAGTTAACTTCAGTCCTCCGGGACTAAAACATTTTTCAACAAACATAAATATTTACATTTGAAATTTGTACAGAGTCTCAAAATAAAATTTACAAAAACCAGGGAAAAATGGGAAAAACAGGTAACCAGTCCATACAGCGGTAGTCCGTCTGCTGCAGGCTGTTTAAAATATTTTTGCCACTATCAGTCCTGTGGCTAGGGTCCATTTTTTTTAAATTCTAAAAAGCAAATTCAAAAAGTCCAACAGGTAAAGTCTCTGTAGGCTTAAAAGTTCAAAGTTACACAACAAACACTTCCTACGGATGCCTCGACGTGGGAGTCCTAGGTACTGCAGGGGTCTCTACCAGTCATAAGCGATGTAGGCTCCTGGCCCTGGGGTCACCTATTGGCCAAGATTTTACTCTCCCTAGACAGCTCCTTACGCCAACTCTACTCACCCCTCTTCCAGATGTTGTGCACCTGGTCTGGGTTGTTTTACTCTACTCTTCATCTTTTGTACACTAGCATTAGCAACATATTTACATTTTAAACATATTTACATTTCCCACATTTTACAGCTTATTCTCTGTATCTAAGTGGTGGCTGACCAAGGTTACTACGGGTTGACCTGCGTAGCACTGGTGTGTCACTAATGTCTGTAGTGGTGCGGTGTATGCACTATCACTCAGTCTATTAGATCTACGTGTTTCTGGAATACCGTAGTATTGGCATAGTCTTTCTAGCAGACTGGCAGGTTCACCGATTGCAGGAATCTCTTGTTCCGGTACAACAGGCTGCACTTCTGGTACTTGAACGGGTTCTTCTACTCTTGGTTCTTCAGCTGGTTGTGGGAATGTCAACATTGGTATTAGGTATGCACCTTTTATTTGGGGCAAATCTGCAGGTAGTTCTCCTATGAGTGTCTGAACGTCTTTGGCTCCTCTTCTTCGGGTTCTGGACAAGGTACATACTCTTTTGGTTGTGGTGGTTGAGGGCACTTCTTTAAATGATCTCTGGACACTGTTGCTGTTGTTTCTGCATTGTCTTTGCTGATCAGACAGGTCTTCTGGTTGTCAAAGTTTGATGGTAATACAGTGTATGGTTCTGATTCCCATTGATCATCTAATTTGTGGAGTCTCCTTTTCCTTTTCAAAACCAATTCACCTGGTGTTAAGGGTTTTCTTTGTGCGCTTTTGTTAAAGTTGGTTTCTTGTCTCTCTCTGGATTTTGCCAGACTTCTCTCAACACATTCCTGTATTTTCTTGTACTGCTCTGTTGGTATCCCAATCTGCATCTGAGGTGTTTTCTTCAGGAACTACAATGCCCATTTCAAAGTCTACTGGCAATTTTCCTGGTCTTGCTCTCATGAGGTATGCAGGGGTACAATTTGTTGAGCTTACTGGGATGTTGTTATAGATGTCAACAAGGTCTGGTAACTTCTCTGGCCATCTGTTTCGCTCTTCTAAGGGCAGAGTTTTCAACAATTCTATTACCACGTGATTCATCTTTTCGCACATTCCGTTAGTTTGGGGATGGTAAGGCGTGGTACGAATTTTCTTGCATCCGTATAGGTTACAGAATTCTTGAAATACTTCAGCTTCAAAGGCAGGACCTTGGTCTGTCAATACCTGTTCTGGATACCCGTGTGGTCTGCAGAAATAGGCTTGAAAGGTTCTTGCTGCTGTCTGAGCTGTTAAGTCTTTCACAGGAGCTACCACAAGGAATCTGGAATAGTGGTCCACTAAAAGCATAGTTATAGCCTGATCTGCTGGGTGTGAGTTTGACGTGATCTAAGGCTACCAGTTCTAATGGCTGTTTGGTAATGATAGGCTGTAGTGGTGCTTCCTGGCTGTAACAGTCTTTTTTTCTAAATGAGCATGGTCCACAATTCTTTCACTATTTCTCTATGGTAGACCTCATGCCAATCCAATAGAATCTCTCACGTAACAATATTTCCAGTTTTCTCCATCCAAAATGTCCTGCTCCATTATGGTACACTTCCAACACTATTTGGACATCTCTCTTTGGAACCACAATTTGCCATACCATTTCATGTGTTCTGGGATTGATATACCATCTGCACAATTGACCTTGATAGATGAATAACCTGCTTCTTTCTTTCCACAGGTATTGGGCCTCTGGTGGAGCATTCTGTTCAAGTTGGGAGTCAGGTTGAGTTACCAACCTTTTCACTGCCGGATCACTGTCTTGTGTCTCTTTCCATCCATAGTGAGGCAACGGGTTTAGTGCAACATTCTGACGATTCTGGTAGATGTGGGTTTCTGTCATTTTCCATTTTCTACTTTTATGGAAAGCTGGGCATTCTACTTCCTTCAAGTCATCCGCCTCTTCTTCAAGTCCTTGCAAATGTACTTGAGGGTTTCTGGAGAGGGCATCAGCGTTTGCATTGTTATGGCCTGCTCGGTGTTTGATGGTAAAGTCATAGTTTGATAGTCGGGCCATTCAGCGTTGCTCCAATGTACCAAGCTTCGCGGTATTCAAGTGTGTTAATGGATTGTTGTCCGTGAAGACCGTAAATTTTGAAGCTGCCAGGTAATGCTTGAATCGCTCTGTTATAGCCCAGACCAAGGCCAGGAACTCCAACTTAAAGGAACTGTAGTTTTCTGGGTTCCTCTCGGTGGGTTGAAGTTTTCTACTGGCATAGGCAATTACTCTTTCCTTGCTATCTTGTATCTGGGATAGTACTGCTCCCAGGCCTACATTGCTTGTGTCAGTGTAGAGGACGAATGGTAGGTTATAATCGGGGTAAGCCAGGAGTTCCTCACCAGTCAGAGCCTGCTTCATCTGTTGGAAGGAGTCTTCTAGTTTCTTTCCCCATTCCAATGGTGGCTCTGAAGACCTTCTCTTCTTAGGTTGGCCTACCAGAAGATCTTGTAGGGGGCTGCCATCTTTGTGAATCTTCTGTAGTACCCAACTAAGCCTAAGAATTGACATACCTCACTGATGGTGGTTGGCCTTTGCCAGTCCTGGATAGCTGTCACTTTTTCCGGGTCTGGTGCTACTCCATCTGCGCTGACCACATGCCCAAGGTATTGGACTTTTGGTTTTAGCCGGTGACATTTAGATGGTTTGAGCTTCATTCCGTACTTTGTTAAAGCTGTAAATACCTCCGCCAGGTGTTCCAGGTGTTCTTCATAGGTTTTGGAATACATGATGACGTTGTCCAGGTATAAGAGCACCGTCTCGAAGTTCCGATGTCCTAGGCAACATTTCATGAGTCTTTGAAACGTTCCCGGCGCATTGCATAACCCGAATGGCATGCTGTTGAATTCGCATAGGCCCATTGGTGTTGTGAATGCTGTCTTCTCTCGGTCTTCTTCTGCAGCAGAGCCCTGCCAATATCCGCTAGTGAGATCTAACGTAAAGAAATAATTAGCAGTCTTTAATGCAGCAAGAGATTTCTCTATCCAGGGTAACGTGTAAGCATCTTTGTGAGTGATCTTATTGATTTCCCTGTAATCCACACATATCCTCTTAGTGCCATCCTTCTTTTTGACTAGGACTAAGGGGGCTGCCCAGGGACTACAGCTATCTCTTATAACCCCAGCTTTCTTCATGTCCTGCAGCATCTCTTTGGCACACTGGTAGTGGTTTGGTGGAATGGGTCTGTGTCTCACTTTAATTGGGGGATAATTTCTTGTGGGTATGTGACGATGTACCCCTTTAATCCTCCCAAAATCTAATGGATGCTTACTCAATATCTGTTCAAACTCTTGTACTACCCAGTAGACTCCGTGCTTCTGGTGGGGAGGGGTGGCATCAGTTCCTACGTGCAACTGCTGACACCGTTCTCTAGCTGTCCCTTGGAGTTGTTATCCTCCGCCTGGTTTGATGGGGAAAAGGGCTCTACTGTCTGTATGTTGTTGTTACAGACAGTGTACAGCTTTGCTACAGTAGCATACCGGGGTAGTTTTGCTTCTTCCCCACAATTTAATACACGGATTGGTACTCTTCCCTTGCGTACATCCACCACCCCTCTGGCTGTCAGTAGTGTAGGTCTATGCTCTGAATATACCGGCTCTACAACTGCCTGGTATTCCTTTCTTCTGAGACCTATAGCTGCTCGACACCAGGCCCGGCATCAGCACCCGGCGCACCCGGGCAAGTGCCAGGGCCAGACTGCTTGGAGGGGGCCCACCGGGCCCCTGAGGGCTAGGGTCACACTTGCATTGTGACCCTAGCCTGACGCAAGTATTGTCTGCTGCAGCGCAGAGCGTTTAATGCTATGCGCTGCCAGCAACAGAGCCCATAGAAACCCGATGTTTACATTGACAACCAGTGGTTGTCAAGGTAAACATCGGGTTTCTATGGGCTCCAGCGCATAGCATTAAACGCTATGCTCTGCAGCCGAAAATACTTCCATCAGGCTAGGGTCACAATGCAAGTGTGTCCCTAGCCTCAGGGGCCCCTGAGCACACTGCCCCCACAGCCAGGGCCATATCCAGGGGGCAGCTGGGGGGTCATTTTCAGCCTCCTGCAGCACCGGAGGTCTCCCTCCTCCCCCCTCCATGGGAGCCGACAGAGCAGCACACTCTGTGCTTACAGGACCTGTGATGATGTCACATGGAGGGGAGGAGTCAGGGATCACATGATCAGCTCCTCAGTGTATGCAGGACTCTGCTGTGCTGCCCATCATGAGACTCAATTAGGTGAAGTTTGTGTGGGGTCAGGAGGGGTTTACAGTGTGAATGTAGCAGAGGCGAGTGTGTACTAGGTGTATGGCAATTAGGTGAAGTTTATGTGTGGGGTCAGGAGGGATTTACAGTGTGAATGTAGCAGAGGCGAGTGTGTACTAAGTGTATGGAACGGAGCCGAGTGGGTACTAGGTGTATAGAGTGGAGTCGCGTGCGTACGAGGTGTATGGAGCGGTGTATGGAGCAGAGCCGCGTGCGTACGAGGTGTATGGAGCAAAGCTGAGTGCGTACGAGGTGTATGGAGCAGAGCTGAGTGCGTACGAGGTGTATGGAGCAGAGCTGAGTGTGTACGAGGTGTATGGAGCAGAGCTGAGTGTGTACGAGGTGTATGGAGCAGAGCCGCGTGCGTACGAGGTGTATGGAGCAGAGCCGTGTGCGTACGATGTGTGTATGGAGCAGAGCCGCGTGCGTACGATGTGTGTATGGAGCAAAGCCGCGTGTGTATGAGGTGTATGGAGCAGAACCGCGTGTGTATGAGGTGTACGGAGCAGAGCCGCGTGTATACGAGGTGTATGGAGCAGAACCGCGCGTGTATGAGGTGTATGGAGCAGAGCCGCATGTGTACGAGGTAGGTGTACCAGTGGTAGCCCCCCGCGGATTCCGCTCCCACTCCTATTGTCCCAGCCGCCTTTGCCAGCAGCATTCTTCTCCAGAGTCTCTTCTGCCGCTGTCTTCATTCTGCAGCTCAGCATGGAGGGGCACGATGTTGTCATGACTGTGCTGATATGTCCAGAGCGACCGGAGGAGACCGAAGCGGCAAGAAGAAAGGTGAGGAGAAAGAGAGATCCAGACGGCCAGACACTCAGCTTGGCTGTGGTGCCACCCATATGGCAGTGCGGCTCCATTGAGCTGCTTGCATTATTTGTGCGCTTGAGGATGCTTGTGTATATACCAAGCATCCTCAGACGCACAAAATGCAACATTTTGCATTTGAAGGGTATTTTTAAAAAGCGCAAGGGAATGCAAACGCACCTTAGCCCGCTCCTAACCACGTGTAATATGCTCACTGTCAGAAACAGCTCTTGCTGGTTTCGGCAGTCACTGTTCCTGTAAGGCTGCCTTCACTTAGGGCCCTTTCACATCAGCGTTTTTTGAAATTTGCGGCAGATGCGGTGAAAAAACCGCATCTGCCGCAATTACCGCATACCGGCTGCACTTGCGGCGCGGTTGCGGTAAACGCCATGCAAAGTATAGGCGTACTTGCGGCAGGTGCGGCAAGTGCGGTTTTGCACTTGCGGCAGGTGCGGCCGCGAAAAAAAACCGCGGCTGACCGCGTTTTTTTTCGCGGCCGCACCTGCCGCAAGTGCAAAACCGCACTTGCCGCACCTGCCGCAAGTACGCCTATACTTTGCATGGCGTTTACCGCAACCGCGCCGCAAGTGCAGCCGGTATGCGGTAATTGCGGCAGATGCGGTTTTTTCACCGCATCTGCCGCAAATTTCAAAAAACGCTGATGTGAAAGGGCCCATAGGCGTTTTTTTTTAAATGTGGCAGTTGCGGTAAAAAAAACCCCGCATCTGCCGCATTTTCCGTCTAGCGGCTGCACTTGCTTCACATTTGCAGCAAGCCCCATACATTGTCTATGGGGCTTGCAGTAAGTGTGTGGCTATAGATATATATATATATAATTATAGTCCGCGATATGTACTAAAGGGGGCCCACTGAGACTTTTTCGCCCGGGGCCCACAGAAACCTGGAGCCGGCCCTGCTCGACACCATATCTGCACTTCATTAAGGAAGTGGATGAACTCCAGCACCACCTTTAAGTATCTCCTCAAAGTCATAATTGCTTTCTAACAAGCTTTTTAATATGACTTGGGCCATATCATTATTTCACTTTTCGGTGGTAACACAATAGGAATCTGGTCTGTTACCCGTACACTGCCAATCTCTCCCCAGACAGATTTACCTGTTGCTTGCGGATGAGGGTCCAGATTCTCTTTTGAGAACTCTCTTCCTCCCTTAACCAGCAGTCACAGCAATCTGTTGGAGTAAAAACAAAACTTCTCCAAGACAGTTTTCAATCACATTAGTACCAATTACAATGTAGGGGTATTTTTTTTTCTTCTACAACACATAACCCTTGGTCTTTTAACTCCACCCTCCCCAGCTTTATTGTCACTTCTCTAATCCCCACCTTAGTCAGTGGTTGTCCATTAGCTGCAAGAATGACAAAGTTAGGGTCTGGGGGTCTAAGATTAGTGTCAGACCAAAATTGTTTGTAAAGGATATGTGGGATGGTGGTGACCTGTGACCTGGTGTCCAGTAGGGCCGATGTGGGGATGCCATCTAGCGTAATGTTGAGGTACGGACGGCCTCCCACATACCAACTACGCCAGTCATATGGGCCCTGTCATCTTACTCCTGGGGATTGGCCCTCGGACCCAGGAATCTCGGGTTTATAAGGTCCTCCTCTTGCGAAGTGGCCTGGTTTGTTGCAGCATAGGCAGATGGGTTGTCCTGAAGAATCCGTGTGGCCGCTGGCTCTGCATTGGAATGGTGCATTAGTCCCCTGAACGGGCGACTTGTTGGTTCCCTGAATGGGCGACTTGTTGGTCCCCAGAACGGGCGACTTGTTGGTCCCCAGAACGGGCGACTTGGGCTTCCTCCTCATCCACGGGACATCCTCAGGGCAATCAGCTAGCTGGATTCTGCTTGGTGGTTGTGCCCCCAGCCTGGCTTGCAAGAGCTTTAATACATAGTCCATAATTTTGGTTAGCTGCAGCACCTGGTTACATAGGTCATCATCAGGGTTGGTTGCTACAGCTTGCCCTACCGCTTTTGCAGGGTCTTTGGAAGTAGGTTCAAAGTCTATGGGAGAGATGTTAACCTGCCAGGATTGGGTTGCAGGTTCTGCAGGCAATGGATCTCATAGCACAGTTATAGCTCGGTCTTTTAAAGCATTAAAATTCACATCAGGATGATCTAAGACCCACATGTGTACCTGCTGGCGATGGTAGTCCGACCTCAATCCATTCATAAACTGTTCTGCAAGCATTTTATCTTCTTCTAGCACACTTTCTGGATCTACCTGCTTTAAGGACCGGAGTGCCCTTGTAAATGTAAGGCTAAGTCTCTGATGGTATCTTGTGGTCTCTGTTTGCACTAGTAGAATATCATCCTTAGTTCAGGCTGTGTGTGTTTTTCAAAAGCAGCTTTAAGCTTGTCAAATACTTTTGCTACAGAGTCTCTGTCAGCATCGCTTCAAGACTCGACCTCTAGCTCCGCTGCGCCTGTTAATTGTCCCAGCACAACGGCGGCTTGCTGCTTTTCTATCATAGTATACATGTCCAGCACTGCACACATCTTTTGTTTGAAGGCTGCTAAAGTTCCGGGCTAACCTTCATAGGTTGACAACCATTTTGCGCCCGGTATGTACGGCAAGGTTAACGGCATTATCAGAGCCACTGCTCCAGGTGCTGCGGCTCCCACACATGGTGGTGCCCCCCTAGTTAACCGCTGCCTGTCGGTGAGATTAACTTTCTCGGTAGACGGCGGTTCTACAGGGTAAGTGGAGCACCTCGGGTCTTTCCAGAACTAGACGTTGCACTTCATTGATCTTCAGCAGAGTGGAGGGGCGGGACTTATCTTCACGCTCTTTTCTAGCGGCGACGCTCTTCCCTCTCTATGGCGCAACAATGGCAGCCTGATTTTACAGTTCACAAAACAGTCAATAAAGTCTATTTTAGCACACAGTACCCGGTTTTACTGGGCACGGGATCCTGTTCGTATTGCCAAAAATGAGTCGGCCGACAAGGTAGGGGGTGCTCGGATATCGGTACAGGTGGTTACTTCGGTAGGCGGGATCATGGCTGGTTGGTTCCTGGTTCCGTGCCCTGGATCCTCAATGGCGGGGTGGGGGTGATGATGATGGGGGAATGGTAACGTGATGCCACCTGTGGTACCTGGTAATAGGGTTACCAGTGCTGCGGCCGGCCGCTGGGGTGATGTAAATGCAGCTTTGGTAGTACAGCTCCCCACAGGTGGAGCTTTACCTCAGGGCAGCGGGGTGGATGAGGGGAGTAGTAGTAGCGGTTCTGCTGTGAACGCTGCAGGCAGCGGCAGTGAAGCAGGCACACACACACAATAGTCTCTGTTTCTGTACCTTTTTACTGATGTCCGGTAAGAGGTACGGTCCAGGAGGGTTACCAGCTTTTGTTGCAGCTTGGGACATTCACCTTGGAGAGTTGTGAGGCCTCCTCTGTTAGTGTGTGCTGTGATTGGGGTAAGTTTTGCCTGTAACTGAACTTGTCGCTCTTTCTCACTCTCAGGGTACTACTTCACAACCAACAATGAGGACCTTGCTGTGGGGATCCCTATTCTTCTCTCGGGCCCCTGGTCCTATGCTTGGTCAGGTTTGGTGACTCAATTGGTGTAACTTCAGGGGACCAAATCCTCCTGGTTGGTCTGGGCTTTCTCTGCTACACTTTAGATGAATAGCAACTTCAGACTCCGGTGTCCGGGTGGGCTAAAGGGATACCAGGTATGTTCCCTTCTTCTATTTTACTACTTCTTCTACAGGCCTCCGTCCCTCTCCCTAGGGCGCTGCACAGCGGGGTCAGGTTTGCTGGTTCTGGGCCTGGCTTGGTCCCAGCAACCAGCTCCTTCAGCACTAACTGTTCTCTTCTCTGCAGACTGACTAACTGACTCCTCCCCTCAGGCCAGGATCTTTATAGGGGATCTGGCTAAAGGACATCCAGTTGAGCTCCCCCTCCAGGTCTGGGGTGGAAGGTGTTGGGTGCTGTGTGTGCCAAGGTGTACATTCCTCCCTGCACCGGTGGGTCCTGTGGCCATCCCCCGCAGGGGTGCCACAATTGCATTCATTAGCCAATATGCTTTTCACATTTTCTAGTGTTAGTGTTGCAGCTGATATCCTTTTTTGTTGATGTTTTTTTTGGCTGGCACCTTTCACATATGGAGGTGTCAACGGCCGTCTTTTTAGCGTCAGTATGATACGTTTTCTGACCATGCACCCTTCCCCACCCTGTAGCCATGTTGAGACTCTACATCCTGCCGTATCCTAGGTCCTGACTCACCCATACACGCAGGTTTTAATTGCAGTTAGTGGCACAGACACCCATTCTAGCAATTTACACCGCAGGAAGTGGCACAAAGATAGGACCCGGTAGTATGGAAGACCTTTTCTGGTTACCAGGCTGAAATGCTATGGTCATCGCATTAGCCAAGTTCTCTTTTTTTTTCCTGTATATCATGAAGCAGTTTTCTGCTGTGCCTATATACCCTATTCACATTGAGCAGCTTTGCACATAGCCAGCCATTGCATTCATTAGCCAATATGATTTTCACATTTGCTAGTGTTAGTGTTGCAGCGGGTATCCTTTCTTGTTGATGCTTTCTCTGGCTAGCACCTTTCACATATAGAGGTGTCACCAGCTGTCTTTTCAGCGTCAATATGGGTAATTTACAACCACAGGTTAGAGACTGACATCACACCAAAGAAATATATCAGTCTCTCATTGGACAGAATTACGTGTCAGAGGTGAACACATAGCCATCAAAAGATCTGGTCTCAAAAATATCAACCAGATATCAACGGGGCCTCAAGATTGGGCGATACACACTAGCCAACGATATTGTCTCCCAATGGAGAGATAGGTCTTTTATGCCTCCATCACAAACCTATTCTCTATTGGAAGACAATATTGTTTGGCCAGTGTGTGAATTGTCTGCCTTCTATCCCTATTCTTTAGGAATTCTTACATTCTAGTTTCACCACTGCCTTAGGATATCCACTGGAACATGATGCACACAGCAGGTCTATTCAGTGCACAGTTGACAGACACACTTTTTGTTACAGTTGGCACCCCATAATTGCAGTAGGCTCCACACCAGTGTATAAAAGAGTATTTTTTTAATTAATTGTAATTTCTGTATAGGTCATATGCCAGTTACCCATAGATTGAGGTCTTCTCAAAGACATCCGAAAAGACCTTCTACTAACTATGAATATGACATAGACAACAATCCTATAATTGAGGGAAGAGAGGGAAGGGCCAGAGCTCCACTGCAGCGTAGTCCAGAAGATAGGCATGAATGAAGCCGGTCTCCAGTAACCCATAGAGTGAGGTCTTCCCAAAGACATCCGGAAAGACCTTCTACTAACTAGGAAGAGGAGATAGACAACAATTCTATAATTGAGGGAAGAGAGAGACGAGCCAGATCTCCATTGTCAAGAAGACAGACATGAACAAAACCACTCTCCAATAATATTTACCCCTATGGACAGCTCTAGAAGAACAGGAGACAATACCTGGGATCGTCAAATTCAAGCAAGCAGTTCTGCTGCCACAACACCAGAATTTGTGTTCAGACCACCAATTTTCATCTCACCCAGCCGCAGACCTAGGGAGGTTGTAGGAGAGCAAGACAGAGATGTTGACTCTCAGGCAAGTGAATTTGCAGCCGCACCTGTATTTGTGTTCAGTCCGCCAAATCCAATGCCACCTAGCCACAGGTTCAGAGAGGTTGGTGCTGAATTTATCATGGTCAATCAGCTGCAGGAAATTGATGTGGTGATACCAATAGTGCCACAAGGAATGCTACAAGTGCAGCCACTCGCACCACCGGAACAAAACCCACAACAGTATAGAGGGAATTGTCTGCCCGCCATCATCAGGAGATCTCGAAAAATTAACGCACTCCCCGTAAGGAACATCACATCTGAAGAGGAGAATGAATCCTGTACTATATGTATAACAACATTTAACATTGGGGAACAGGTCAATGGGCTGCCCTGCAACCATGTATTCCATCACAATTGCATCTCGCCATGGCTCCAGTCCAACCCCAGCTGCCCCTTGTGCCGAAACAACAGCTGTATATAGAAGAGGTGATGTGTAAAAGGGTGGCTGTGTGGACAAGGGGGGCTGCTAGACTACTAATGTGCACTACACACAGAGGCTAATGTGCGATAGACACAGACCTATAATGTGCGCTAGACACAGAGACTAAAACTGTGCACCAGATACAGAGACAAACCACCCAGCCACAGTTTCAGAGAGGCTGGCACTGAATTCAACATGGTCAATCAGCTGCAGGAAATTGGTGTGATGATACCAATAGTGTCACAAGCTGCCACCCACACAACCGGCACAAAACCCACAACAGTGTAGAGGTAATCATCTGCCCGGAATCATCAGACCACAAGAAATTCACGCACTCCCTGTAAGGAACATCACATCTGAAGAGGAGAATGAGCCCTGTACTATATGTATAACAACATTTAACAATGGGGAGCAGGTCACCGTGCTGCCCTGCAACCATATATTTAATCACAATTGCATCTCCAGTCCGACTCCAGCTGCCCCTTGTGCCGAAACAACTGCTGTATATAAGAGAGGTAATGTGTAAAGGGGGGGCTGTGTGGACATGGGGGGCTGCTATACTACGAATGTGCGGTAGACACAGAGGCTAATGAGCGCTAGACACAGACACCAAAAATGTGCGCTAGACACAAACATTAATGTGCTCTAGAAACAGAGACTAATAATGTGCGCTAGCCACATAGAGACTACTAATGTGTGCGAGACACAGAGGCTAATGTGTGTGTGGAGCCCCGGGCGGGACTAGGGTACCCGGTGCCGGACCGGACGGTACTGGGGATGTCACGGGTGGCTTGGTCCGGACCGTGTCCCTGGGCCCTCACAATAAAAGGGGGAATTATTTACAAGGGAGATTGTCACGGGTGACGCCACCCACCTGGTGCGGCCAGCGATGGGCCGCCGCTGCTGCAGAACCTCCGGGGTGATGGAATGGCAGCGGAGATGGTATAGTTCCAGTGGGGAGAACTGTATCCCCTGGGGCAGTAAGGGTTAAAGTCTATTGGGGTTATAGATGGTGGAGAAGAGTTGGAGGACACACACTCACGTTTGGTAGACACTGCAATTCTCTTCTTCTCCTGATGCTGCAGAGCTGACAGGCTGGATCTGTAGGGAGGAATTGTCTCTGTGCTGAATCTGGAGCAAAGGTCGCAATCAATACACAGACTCCAAAGCTGTTTTCCAAGGCTTTACTGCTGATATTATTGCAGATTATAGTCCACGGAGTCTGTAATGGGGCTGAGCTCTCTTCCCACACCCTGTCCGGGTCGTCGGCTTCCTTGTGCTGCACTGTGTGTGTGTCCTGAGCTGCTGCTTCTAGCTAAGCTGCTGGGATTCCTCACGTCTCTCTGTATGCTGCTGGTACCACTTGGCTAGGCAACTTGAGTCCTCTATGCTGTGCTGACCCCTCCGTGTTGCTTCGCTCTGGTACTAGGGGGCATCTAGAGATCCCACTGTTCCTGGATTCACTGTGCTGTGGGTGCCAGACACAGTACCGGATCCGGTGTCCGTCTCTGTGCGTACTGCTGGGCAAGTGAAGGTATCACTCCAGCTCCCAGACGTGTTCCTCTGTCTTTCGTTCTCCTGTTCCTCTGACCCTTGCTAGGTCTGCACTGAGCTAACTCTGCTCTGTGTCCTCTTCTCAGCACTGCACCGTGCTGAACGGTCTCCTGAGCTGTTCTCTCCTCAGTTCTCCAGGAACTGACTGAGCTCTCCCTCATGGGCAAGAGTATATAAGGAAGCAGGTGGTGCTCCCCCTCTTGCCCAGAGGTGGTAGTGTTTGTCAGTGTGTAGTGGGGGTGAGAACCCATGTGATGTTATTGTGGCACATTAACCCATGGGGTGCCACATTCCCCCTTAGTTAAATACAGTACTCCGGGACTGTAGAAAAACAAGTAAACAACAATTAAACACAATTAATATTTACATAGACTTAAGATGAAAAAGTACAAAAATCACTAGAATGTGAAAAAGAGTTCGAAAGTCAAAAAGCAGTCTTTCCGGAGGTTTAGTCTATTGCCTCCGGGCTGGTGAATATATACAAGAGAGTTCTTACCACAACCAGTCCGTGGTATATATGGTCCATAAGTAAATAAGAAAAGTTCAAAGTTCATACAGGATAGTCTCTGTAGGTACTGGGCTTTTTAACGTTGCAATAACTATATACATTTGTCCATGGGCGTTTCTGCTTAGGAGGCCTGAATTCGCTACCCACCCCCAGGCACTTTCTTTCCCTAACTTAATGTACATGGGGGTCAATCCAGTTCCTCCACCCTCTTGGACACAGTCTACTGGGCTCAATTTACATTTACTTTACATTTAAACAAACATATTTACATTACATATTTAATTCTGCATTTTACTCTTTGTACCTAGCTGGTATCTGACCTTGCGTACTACGCTCTGATCTGCGCAATGTTGGTGGAGTTAGTCTGAAAGTGTGAGTAGACGTGTACCTATTTGGGGTGCTTGGTGTTATGGCAGATGGAGGTCTGACTGCAGGACTGGCAAGTTCGCTGGGACCAGGAATTTGTTCTTCCTCTTCGGATTCTACTTCCAGTTCTTCAAGTCTTGGGTCTTCTTCAGGTAACACAGGTTCTGGTAACACAGGTTCTGGTTTTGGGTCCACCATTGAAGGGAATGCAATCATAGGTACGACAACTGCTCCATGGTAATTTGGCCATGTTTTAGGAAAATCTCCTAGTACCGTGTGGAATACTTCTTCTTTTTCTTTCTCTTGGATAGGTTGTACCTGTACGGGTTCTATGACTTCAGGTGTCTTCAGGGTTTCAGGACACAATTTAAGTTGATCACGAGATACGACTTGTGAAGTTCTTCCTTCATCTTTGCTTATCAAATAGGTTTTAACATTGTCTAGGTTAGATGGTAAGACTGTGTATGGGATGGTTTCCCACTGATTATCCAGTTTGTTTGTACGTCTCTTTCTCTTGAGAACTTGATCACCTTCATGTAATGGCATTGCTTGAGCATGTTTGTTAAAGGTCTTCTCTTGTCTTGCTCTTGCTTGTTGTAGGTTTCTCTCTACACAATCTTGCACTTGTTGATACTTCTTCTGACGTTTGGTATCCCAATCTGTTTCTTCTACTTCTGTATCTGGTTTTTCAATTCCCATTTCTAGATCAATTGGTAATTTACCGGTCTTGCGCGCATAAGGTATGCTGGAGTGCAGTTTGTAGAACTCACAGGGACATGGTTGTATAAGTCTACCAAATCAGGTAATTTATCTGGCCACTGGTTTCTTTCTGATTCTGGTAAGGTCTTTAACAGTTCGATTACGATATGATTCATTTTCTCGCATAGACCATTTGTTTGAGGATGATACGTTGTTGTGCGAATCTTCTTACAACCGTACATATTGCAGAATTCCTTGAATAGTTCTGATTCAAAATCTGGACCTTGGTCTGCAAGGACTTGTTCTGGGTAACCATGTGGTCTACAGAAATGCGTCTGGAATGCTTTTGCTGCAGTCTTTGCTGTCAAGTCTTTGACGGGTACCACCACTAAGAAGCATGAGTAATGGTCCACGATGGTTAAGGCATAGACATAGCCTGACCGGCTTGGTGACAACTTGACGTGATCTAATGCGACTAGTTCAAGTGGTTGCTTGGTTACTATTGGTTGAAGCGGAGCTTTCTGTAGATATTTCCTTCTGAGGTTGCATGCGGCACATTTTCTGCACCATAGTTCAATGGATTTTCTCATGCCAACCCAATAGAATCTGTCTCTTAGGATTGCTTCTAACTTCTTCAATCCAAAATGACCTGCGTTGTCATGATAAGCTTTTTAAGACCATCTGGGTGTCTCGCTTGGGCACGATTATCTGCCAGACCAGTTCATGCGTCTTGGGATTGGTAAATCGTCTACAGAGCTTCCCTTGATTCATAAACAACTTGCCTTTCTCTTTCCAGAGCTGTATGGTCTCGGCTGGGGCATTCTGATCAGGGTGTGCATATTGTTGCGTAAGCAGTTCTTTCACTAGCTTCATGGCTGGATCAGTATCTTGGGTTTCGGCCCATTCGTAGTGTCTTAACGGGTTAAGATTTACTTCCTGTTTCCTTTGGTAGATGCCGGGTTGATAATCTTCTACCCTTGAACGATGAAAGGCCGGTAGTTCAATCTCTTCCAACTCTTCCAGTTTCTCTTCCACGTCTTTCAGGTGCGGCATCCGGGATAAGGCATCTGCGTTCCCATTCTTGCGGCCTGCCCGATATTTGATGACAAAGTTGTAGTTAGATAGCAGGGCTATCCATCGCTGCTCCAGAGCACCTAATTTTGCTGTTTCCAGGTGAGTCAACGGGTTGTTATCCGTGTAGATGGTGAATTCTGCACCTGCCAAGTAATGTTTAAAGCGTTCGGTTACAGCCCAGACTACTGCCAGTAGCTCTAACTTGAAGGAGCTGTAGTTCTCGGGATTTCATTCTGTAGGCCGGAGCTTCCTGCTTGCAAAGGCAATAACTCTTTCTTTGCCTCCTTGCTTCTGCGACAATACTGCTCCCAGTCCCACGTTGCTGGCATCCGTGTACAGAATGAATGGTTGATGGTAATCAGGGTATGCCAGGATCTCTTCTCCCGTCAGCGCACTTTTTAGCTTATTGAAGGAATCTTCCCTTTCCTCATCCCACCATGTCAGGGAATTACAGTTTGAAGTCTTCTTTGATCGTCCTCTTGCTGCTGGGTATCTTCTGGGCCTCATCCACGGAACATCCTCTCTGCTGGTCGCCAGCTCGATCTTGGGTGCAGGTTTTGACTCTCGCAGTTCCTTGATGACCTTGGCCATGGAGATCACGTGTCTGTCAGGGCATCTAGCTTTTGGTTGATGGCTGCATTTGAGATATATTCCCCAGCCTCAGCAGCAGCCGCTGACATAGCAGATGTCGCTGGCGCTGCCGCCTGCTGAGGTGCTGCTGCAGTGTCAAGCACAGATGTTAATTCTCTTGGCTCTTCCAGCTGCTGCAGACGGATAGCTCTATCCTTCAGCTCAGTAAATGTCATGTCAGGGTTCTGCAGCAGTACCATGCTTAACTGTCCTCGATGGGAAGGGGAATGGAGGCCCTCTATGAATTGGTCAAATAGCATTTTATCAGCTCCCGGGGCTAAAGCAGGTTCTGCCAACTTAAGGGCTTTGAGTGCTTCCTGCAGGTTCAAGGCAAAGTCTCTGGCACTCTGTTTAGGTTTCTGGTGGCATGCAAAGAACCTCATCTTAGCCCGGGCATCAACAGCAGATTCAAAAGTTGCTTTCAGTCTGGCTGCTAGATGCTCTACAGCAGGGGTCTCAAACTCGCGGCCCGAGGGCCGCATGCGGCCCCTGGGGCTTCACTATGCGGCCCGCGGCACCTTGGACAACAAAATGATGCATCACCCCAGTGCAGGGGATCGCTGTAGTCCCCGCTGTGTGATGACTTCTGTCCGCAGCACTAACAAGCTCTGCCACTCAGCAAGATAAATGCAAGCTGCCAGCCAATGAGAGGCCCGCAGTAACGGCAGAATATTACGTCACCTGCGGGCCTCTGGCTGGCAGATTGCATTGATCTTGATGAGCAACAGCTTGTCTGAGTGGCGGCTGGTGGAAGTCATAGCACAGCGGAGGCCGGAAGTCAGTACAGCGGGGACCGCGGCGGCCCCCTGCACTGGAGCGATGCATCATTAAAGTGAGAAAAGTGTGAGTGTGTGTGAGAAGATGTGTGTGTTAGGGTGAGTGTATGAGTGAGGATGTGTGTGTATAAGAAAGTGTGTGCGAGTTTCAGTGTGTGATGAGTGTGAGTGTAAGAGTGTGTATGAGGATGTGTGAGTGTGTGTGTGTGTGGGGGGGGTTTGTGTGTAGGTTTGTGTGTGAGTATTATAGAGTGTGTATTTGAGTGTGTAAAAAGAAGGTAAAACAGGACGGAGGGCATCACTATAAAAGTAGATCAGGATGGGGGACATCACTATAAAAGGGATCAGGATGGGGGACATCAATATAAAAGGGGATCGGGATGGGGGACATCATCACTAAAGGGGATCAAGATGGGGGCATCACTACTAAAAGGGAATGGGGTGGGGGATATCACTAGAAAAGGAGATCAGGAAGGGGGACATCACTAGAAAAGGGGATCAGGATGGGGGACATCACTACAAAAGGGGACCATGATCGAAGAGGGACATCACTAGAAAAAGGGGACCATGATCGATGAGGGACATCACTAGAAAAAGGAATCAGGATGGTGGACATCACTAGAAACAGGGATCAGGATGGGGACATCACTAGAAAAGGGGATCAGAATGGGGGACATCAGTAGAAAAGGACATTACTACAGGATGGGGACATTACTACAAGAAAGGGATCAGAATTTGTACTTTACTACATTGAGCAAAAAATTCTGGTATTACTAAAAATATCACTTCATCCTACAAGGGATGCGGCCCCCCGCTGTAAATGTGTTTCTATGTGCGGCCCACCAACCCAGCCGAGTTTGAGACCCCTGGGGTATAAGATAGGACACGGAGAAACGGTAACACGGAGAATCCGGAGCAGGACCTGAATCAGCAATTTCAGCTTGGAAGAGATCCAGGTGGAAGGCCCAGAACACGGGAGTCAGCAAGGAGCCGGCAGGGTGGAGATCTGCAGGAAGTAACACACAGAAATCAGATAACAAGCAAAATAAGGAACAACCTGACCAGACCAGGAATAGCAACTCCACTAGGTAGAAGTTGCCCTGGCAAAGTCTGACAGGAAACAGGAAGCTTATATTACAGCAGGGCACTCCTGATTGGCAGGACACAGAGGCTTGGTGATTGGCTGATGGGAGGAGCATGATCCCTGCAGCTTCTCCAGCATTCACTGATTTGGAGATGGAGTTTCATGCGCTCAAGCAGTAGCCCCGGGAGTGAGGAGATGAGCGGCGCTATTCAAGCAGAGGGCACTAGAGCCCTGCGGCAGACCCCGAGTGGTTACAGTACCCCCCCTCTACGCCCCCCCCGGACGGAAATCGGCCAGGAACCTGCGCAGAAGGCGCGGGGAATTGACCTCCGCCTCCATGGTCCCGAGGGCTCCGGCAAGGGCAGAAGGGGCCCGAGGGCAGTCGCTTGGGCGTCTTGTGTCGAGCACAGGAGGAACAGGCAGAGACATAGGCGGAGACGTCCCGACGCATCCGCGGCCACCAGTAGTATCAACCAACCAAGTGTAAGGTCTTCGCCACCCCCGCATGGCCTGCGAGTCTGGTGGAATGGCCCCAGCGTAGGATGTGCCTCCGATCTGCCTCGGTTACCAGCGTCTTACCTGGTAGGGACAGACGGAGGGGTGCCGCCATGCAGGCGTTGGACGGATCGATGATGGAGCATGACTCCTCCTCCCGACATTTGGACGTTACTAGGGTTTCGGCAGGGTTCAATGGGTAGACACGGCCCTTCGGGAGTGGAGCCCCCGGCACCAGATCAACATGACAGATACATGGTCCGTGCGGAGGTGACATCTTGGCCTCCTTCTGGTCGAGGCGTCGGCATACGACCGATAGGCCGAGGGCAGCCTGGGCAACGCTGCCAGTGCAGGTGGCAGCTGGACGGGAGAAACGGGGAGAAGGCATTGGCTATGGCACACCTGCCCTCACCGCAGGACCTCACCTGTTCGCCATTCCAGTACTGGTTCATGAATGCGGAGCCATGGAAGACCGAGCAGAAACGAAGGAGACAGGACCGGCAGGACATAGAAGGTGAGGGCTCAGTGTGACGAGGACCGACTTGTATTTCCACCTCTCCGGTGACACCCGTCACAGCGTCTTGTAAGGGCCTCCCATCGACCGAGGTGAAGACGCGGGGATGCTGCAGGGGGTATATGGGAATACCGTAGCGTTGCGCCGTCTCCAGCTGCACAAAGTTACCTGCGGACCCGGAATCCAGGCAAGCCACCTCGGAATGGCGTTCGTCTCCAACCGTAACCTGGATGGCAATATTAAGAGGTGGAGAGGACTTGATCTCTGTTAAGTGGGCCTCTCTTACCTGCCCTAGATGGAGGTTCTCCGGCCTGGCAGCTGGAAGTGGCAGACTACAATAAAGGCACAGGCCCCGGGAGATCCTCTCCTCCCTCCTCTGGAGCCAGAGCTGGACACGATCCACCTTCATGGCCTCGTGACCTGCCGGAGGTGCCGCGGGTTCCGGAAGGAAGGGTCCACGCTTATGCGTCCTCTCCTGCGTTTTCTCCTGCAACCGCTCCTGAAGACGACGGTCAATTCGAACAGCGAGGGTGATGTACTCCTCCAGGGAGCTGGGTAGGTCCTGAACAGTCAGTTCGTCCTTGATACGGCTTGACAACCCCCGGCGGAAGACACCAACCAAGGGCTCATCCGCCCAGCGGAGCTCGGCAGCCAGAGTACGGAATTGGATGGCATACTGCCCAACAGACTGATTACCTTGTCGCAGGTTGAAGAGCGCCTCGGTGGCGGAGGCCACCCGCCCTGGCTCATCAAAGGCCTTACGAAAGGTGTCCAGAAACGCCCGCAGGTTGGACACAATGGGATCCTCTCTCTCCAACAATGGGTTGAACCATGCCAGTGCCTCTCCCTCGAGGTACGAAGCCAGAAACGCCACTTTCGCCTCATCCGTCGGGTATTGGTGAGGTAATAACCGGAAGTGGAGCTGGCACTGGTTAATAAACCCCCGACATGCTTTAGAATCCCCGGTGTACCTGGTGGGCTGCCACAGTCGTGGAGAAGACACAGGTCCCGCCGGAGCTCCAGTTGGCAGCATGGGGACGGAACCTGGGCTTCCTGTTGTGCTCAGTAGGCTGGTAAGCCGGTCATCCAAGGAGGACACATGGGATGACATCCGAGTCTGTCTCTCTCTCAGATGGTCCAATTCCTGGTGGAGACTCAGACCTGGGAAGAGAGAGTGGAATCAGTGGTAGAGGACGCCCCCAAGCGGGCCTCTAGAGACTGGATAAACGCCACAACCTGGTCGTGACTCTGGCGGAGTGCGGCCAGCTCTCTTTGGGCATCAAACCTGGTATCAGCGGAGTCCATGGCCAGGGCAAGATCTGTCACGTCCTACTGACGGACCCCACACGTGGACCCACTGGACCGCGTAGTGCAGATGCGGATACCGGGATGATAGGGAGACGAACCAGTACAGTAGAGTCAACAGGTTTATTGAACAACACAAGAACCCACGCCCCAGGGGAGGGCCACACGGCCACAGCACCGGAACACCACCGAAGGAGGCCCCGGAGCGCTTGATCCCTATACAGGGATACCGCCAGTACCAACCTCGGAAAGACCAATGAAGCGGACACGGTTGTTAAACCGACCCAAGGCAACGTGGAAACAACACAGCAACCGGGTATAAGATAGGACACGGAGAACCGGTAACACGGAGAATCCGGAGCAGGACCTGAATCAGCAATCTCAGCTTGGAAGAGATCCAGGTGGAAGGCCCAGAACACGGGAGTCTGCAAGGAGCCGGCAGGGCGGAGATCTGCAGGAAGTAACACACAGAAATCAGATAACAAGCAAAATAAGGAACAACCTGACCAGACCAGGAATAGCAACTCCACTAGGTAGAAGTTGCCATGGCAAAGACTGACAGGAAACAGGAAGCTTATATTACAGCAGGGCACTCCTGATTGGCAGGACACAGAGGCTTGGTGATTGGCTGAGGGGAGGAGCATGATCCCTGCAGCTTCTCCAGCATTCACTGATTTGGAGATGGAGTTTCATGCGCTCAAGCAGTAGCCCCGGGAGTGAGGAGATGAGTGGCGCTATTCAAGCAGAGGGCGCTGGAGCCCTGCGGCAGACCCCCGAGTGGTTACAAAAATAAACAATGGAGTGCAACCAAAGTTAACATGCCAAACTCAAAAATAAAAAAAACAGAAAACAATGCTTTAACTGTGCAACAGGGTGGGTGCTGTATCCCCAAATGTTGGCTTAGAGAAAAGGATTTTACAGTGAGTATACACAAAAATCCTCTTTTCTCTTGTGCATCATTGGGGGGCACAGGACTATGGAACGTCCTAAAGCAGTACCTGGGTGGGAAAATATAACCCGCAACCCGAGGGATGAAACGCCCCTGTACATCAAAAACACCTACGTGGAAAGGTGCGCCACAGCCGCCTGCAGCATACGTCTGCCAAGACTTGCGTCCGCAGAGGCCTGGATATGAACCCTATAGTGTTTTGCTAAGGTATGTAGGCTGGACCAGGTAGCCGTCTTACACACCTGTTCTGCTGATGCCTGGTACCGAACGAGTGGATCGTGCCCATAGGCTGCTAGGAATGGGTACGTTCCGCAGCAGATACGTTCCTTGGATGGTAGAAGGTATCCACCTAGCCAAAGTGGCTTTAGACACCACAATGCTTTTTCTGTGACCTTCCGAAAGGACAAATAGATTGTCCAGAAGGCTATTTTTGAAACGTAGTATCACCAGATCCAGGGTATGCAGAGCCTTCTGTACATGGTGCACTGGAGCCTGACAAAGATGGAAGCACAATATCTTTGTTGAGGTGGAAGGAGGAGACCACCTTTGGAAGAAAAGAGGGAATTGGGCGCAGCCCCACCTTATCTTGATGAAAAGAAAGGAACACCTCGCGGCAAGAGAGCGCCGCCAATTCCGAAACACGTCGGATAGACGTGATTGCCACAAGGAAGGCCACCTTCCAGGACTTCCAGGTGAGTGAGACTTCTTTCAGAGGCTCAAAAGGCGGTCTCTAGAGTGCATCCAAGACCAAGTTACGGACCCATGGCGGTCTTCGGTAAAGGAGAACCAACAGAAACACCTCTTGAATGAAGGTTCTAACTTGGGGATGTGTCACAAGTCTGCGCTGGTAAAAGACAGAGCCGAAATCTGGCCTTTCAGGGAACTGTGGGCCAACCCAGAATCTAGTCCCGACTGGAGAAAACTCAGGACCACCGGGATTAAAAAAGTAAAAGTGGAGTGACTGCGGTCTTTGCACCAAGAAAAGAAAGTTTTCTATGTACGATGATAGATACGTACAGAAGCTGGTTTTCGAGCTCTAATTATGGAACCAATGACATCAGGTGAAAAACCAGCCTGAGTCAGAACCCAGGTCTCAACGGTTACGCCATCAATTTCAGGGCCCTCGAACCCTGGTGGCAAATCGGACCTTGAGTTAGAAGGTCCACGCGATCGGTAAGCGCCAGGGGACATCTGCGACTAGATGGACGAGGTCAGCGTACCAGGCACGTCTGGGCCAGGCTGGAGCTATGAGAACGACTGGAACTCGTTCTGATTTGATTTTCCTCAATACCTTTGGAATTAAAGATAATGGAGGAAAAATGACATGGGAGACGGAACTGGTGCCAAAATTGCACCAGCGCGTCCGCTCCGACTGAAATTGGGTCGTGAGAGCGGGCTATGAATGCAGGGACCTTCGCAGTCGAAAAGCCATCAGGTCCACGTCCAGTGTACACCAGCGGCGACAAATTTGTTGGAACATTTCCGGGTGCAGGGACCATTCTCCTGCGGCGAGGCCCTGGCGACTAAGAAAGTCTGCCTCCCAATTGTCTACTGCCGGAATGTGCACTGGCAAGATGACGGACCTCATTCTACCTCACCAAGAGCTGCTCTGCTGTGAGTGCTGCCCTGGTGATTGATGTAGGCAACTGCCATCACGTTGTCCGATTGGACACGGATGAGATGACCCACCAGGAGTCTGTGGAAACAATGTAGGGATAGCGCTGCGGCCCGTATCTCCAGCAGGTTGACTGCTGGGCAGTATGACAATAACAGACCGCCCCCCCAACCAAGGAGACTGGCATCGGTGGTGAGGACTTCCCAATCGAGTGGAAATAAGGATCGGCCTTGGATAGAGATGCCGGGTGGGTCCACCATCGTAGTGACGCTTGATCGAAGGAGTCAGGGGAAATACCCAGTCCAGTAAGAAGGGACTCCTCCTGTGCCAGGTCATGACCAGGGCCATCTGTAGCGGGCAAAGGTGAAATTGGGCAAATGGGACTGCTTCTATTGCAGCCACCATTTTGCCGAGAACTCTCATCCCGTAATGGATGGAGTGCAGGGAGGATTGGATCAGGGTGCGTATTTCCCGACATAGGCTTGCGCTTTGTCTCAAGGGAAAGTGACCAACCCCAGAGACATGTTGAAAACCATGCTCAGGAAGGTGATAGACTGGGCAGGAATCGGAGAGGAATTTTTGAGATTGACTAACCAACCCAGTCGCGAAAGCGTCTATAGTTATCTGGTCACTCTCCTCACAGGCTGGAAAGGAGGGGCCTGTGATGAGGAGGTCATCTAGATAGGGCAGGACAATTATTCCTCTGGAGTGAAGGATGGTCATGGCGGCAGCCATGACCTTCATGAATACCCTTGGTGCCGAGGTGAGACCGAAGGGTAATGCAATGAATTGGGAGTACTCCTCGTGGACAGCAAATTATAGAAAGTGTTGATGCGCCTGAGCTATAGGGATGTGAAGGTACACGTCTCATGTTGATGGAGGCGAGAAACTCTCCTTCCTCCATAGATGCGATGATGGAACGCAGGGACTCCATCCTGAAACGACAGACAGCGACATATCTGTTTAGATCTAGGATGGGGCATACCGACCCGTCCTTCTTGGGAACAACGAAAAGGCTTTAGTAGAAGCCTGTGAAATGTTCGGAGTTTGGTACTGGAACAATTACCCCCGCGAGTCAAAGCGAGGATATTGCGTGGAAAAAAAGTGTGAACTCGTATCGGTAACTTTGGTGGATTGGGGGGGGGGGGGGAGAGAAATGGTTTGGAGGGCTGGCTGTAAATTCTATGTAGTAACCGGAAGACGCAAGATCCCTGACCCATCTGTCGTCGGTGACGGATTGCCAGACGCAACGAAATATGCGTTGGCAACTGCCGACGGTGGGAGTGTCTTCCGGGGATAAGTGTGAGTCACGACAAGGAGAAGCGATTGGATCTGGTACCTTTGGATCTAGATTGCTTTGGCCTGTTTTGCCAGCTTTGATTCGACTTGTAAGATGACTGGTTGCTCCTCTACGTATGCGGCAAGCGGCCTGCGGATGTAGGCGCTCGAGAGGATGTCCAGCCGAAAGAGGAACAAAAAGGCTGAAAAAGTGGTTGCGTTTTTTTTTAAAAGAAGGGCGTCTCGGTTTGAGCTGGGGAAGTGATGTACTTTTGCCAACAGTCGCGTCTGAGATGAGTTTATCTAATTGTTCGCCAAAAAGTCGCCTGCTTTGATAAGGAAGGCTGGTTAAGGACTTTTTTCATGCTGAATCTGACTCACCGTGGCCGGCTGACTCCGGTTTATACAGGCGATGCTTCCTTCCTCCTTGTCACGGGTGGACCGCGCCTGCCGGTAGTGGGGCCCGGTGTAGTGCAGATCAAAAGTGAAGACGTCTTGGTGGAACAGATTAAAGGGGTTTTAATTTATTCGTGACGCCACCTATGAGTAGATTCGGTAAGGGCTACCGACGCTGCGGAACCCCCGGGGGATGGACAGCAGCAAGATGTTACGCTCCCCACAGGCTGAGCGGTGATCCCCGGAGGCTGGAGCTGCTCAAGATGTTGTGCGGCAGCTGCGGTTACTTGTTAGTGCGGACGGACAGTTCATAAGGAAGCACGGACACAGGTAGTCTCTGCAACGGGTCTTTACTGTAACCAGCAGGCAGTACATGGTATACAGTGGTTGAGTAGTAGACCGGGTGGACTCAGCAGTGATAGTGTTCCTCAGAGATCCGCAAGTGTTCCTCCATTCTACCTAACTTGTTTATCGCCAGCGTCGCCCAGGAATACCAGGTCGGGTACGGGGAGGCTGCTTCAATGCCCTATCCATGATATACGTCCTGGATGCTTTGGGGAGCCTTGGATCCCTCGGTGGGTACACCGCTGGTTAGACGACTGGAAACTGACTGGTGGTGGGGTGCTCCTGTGAAGCTATTCCTCCACTCTTCTGGTTCGCGTGGCAGAGGTGAACTGCTGCCAGCTTCGGTACCAGTGAACCGGCTGTGAGTTGTGGGCACGGGAGTCTTTTGGTAACCCGTGTAGAAATGCCCAATCCCGGTGGTTAAGGCCTCAGGTGCTGACACCCGACCGGTGACGGCCCAGGGGCCCGCACGGGGTGCGGAGCCCCCGCTCCTCTCCAAGTTCTGTGTTCTAGGCTCTGCTCTAGATTTCAGACTCTTCTCATCTGTCTAGACTATTGTGTGTTCTACTACACTACCCTAACACTCCACCCACCAGGACCTATGATTGGTCCCCTGTTCTAGGTGTTGCATGTTGGGTTGGATCTCAAAGTTAACTATTTCATTGCTGAGTCAGAGAATATTGCGGCTGCAATTCTTCCTTGTGACGCACTCGTTGCGGGGCACCACACTCCCCCTTGGTTGAATAAGCTTGTCCCCAAGTGTCAAACTACTCACATTACAGAGGTTTTTGTATTTTTATACATATATGACACACTTTTATTAAAATGAAAACAGGTAAAGGTATGCTTTGGTGACATAAGCAAAGAAACAGGTAATCACTTTGTGCGGACCCGGCGTGCGGTCGGCTGTCCTTTAACTAGAGTCCAGGCTGTAGCCGCAAGATCTCACAGTCAGTGATTAACGGGAACAGAGTCATTGAGGAAGTTCAAGTTTTAAAGTCACTGGCACGGAGAACGATGGCGCACCCGGATAGCGAACCACCCATCTGCACAAGCGTAGCGCTCGTAGGTGATAATATCGCCCCGGTATAGGTCGCGATCGGGATGTCCTCTTGGCAAGTTTGACTCAACGTCCCGGCGCCCCACAAACAGCTCCTCATTCAAACCCACCTCCCAAGCGAACCCCACCCGGTATGTAAGTTAAAGGTGGAAATTCTACCTTCACGGCAGAGTTCATCAGGCAGCGGCGGCTGGCGGCGAGCCTCGGCACGGGCCTGCATGTTGGCGCGTTCACGAGCTTGCCACTCCTCTCGTCATCTCTGGCGTACATCTCCGTCGTTACGGCTCGGGGTGTAGAGATGAGTAACGGAGCTGGTGGTTTGGCGGGAAGCTTGAACTTGGCGGGCTGTCTGTATCGGCACCCGGTGGAATGGCACAGGGGAAGGTGTCGGCATTGCACCCGACCAGTGTACCCGAGCTGTATGCCCGGTAGGAAGTTCCTTGTTGTCTCCCCAAGCGAACCCGGTGTCGAAATCCTCAGCGGTGCTGTGGGTCTCGTCGTCATCCTCTCCGACCTCTTCCTCGATGACCACATCGGGCTGCTCGTTGGCTGGAGATGTTGAAGCTTGTTCCGTTGTACAACAGGGCGGTGGTGCTGCGGATCCTTCCGTAGGGACGTCCTGCAGGGCTTCCAGGCTGCCTGCCTCTTCATCTGTTTCCGCAGGTAAAGGTGTTTCAATCCCGGTTACCAGGTAGGCCTCGGCAATGGCAAGGGAAGCCTCCGGTACGGGGACGAAACAAGCGACTGTCTCTGTAGTGGTGAAACATGTCGCGGGTTCCTCAGTGGGAACCTGGTAGAGATCAAGTTCTTCTGTGGAGCATAGTATGAGCTCCGGCTCAAGAACGGGGTCGGTTGCGATATTGGTCGCTGGAACGGGTCGAGTTGCGGCCTCCACCGGAATGACGCAGTCTATTGGCTCTGGTGACGGAGCAGGACAGGTGGTAGGCGACGGTGAGGCTGTTGAGAAGCTGGTGACGTCGTCTGGGCTTGGAGAAGCTGTACCCGGTCGGCTCTGCTGCATCGCATGGTGTAGTCGTCTGCCTAGGGTCGCGCTCCAGCTGCGAATCGTCCATTCCACAGTCTCTAGTAACCGCACCCAGAGATCTTGTAGAGCCTCTAGCCAGAAGTCGGGGCTGCCGTCTACGGTAAGGGCAGGATCCGGACCCGGTTGGCTAATGGCTGCTCTGGCCTCCGCCTCGACCTCCCGCAATAGGTCTTGGAGTCTCATGCTGGCCATTCTCTTCTTTGGAGGGAAACCACACCCGTTCAACCGGTAAGACGTTCTGGTTGAGCTGGTGAAGAAGTCTTCTCTCTGTCTCTGACACTCCCATTTTCTGTGGGCTTTTGTAGTCCAATCGTGGGAAAAGTCTTTGGGGTCCGCCCCCATGGTTGATTCGAGCAATCAGGGCGGACAAAGAGTTTGGCGCCTTTTGTCTTTAGCCCTCCCACGATGAGGGGGGGGGGGTTGACTCACTCCTGGGCTTGCACGTGGCGGCTTCTTGTGGCGGGAACGCCATCTTGGGCGCCATCTTGACCCAATGGTGAAAAGGCGGGAAAGTTCTTTTAGGGACGAACAAAGTCCAAATTGTAGACAATAAAGTCCATTTTAAGCACAATATACCCGTTGGGTAACGGGCCTGCTCGTATCCTGTTCGTGACGCCATTTTCTGACTCACCGTGGCCGGCTGACTCCGGTTTATACAGGCGATGCTTCCTTCCTCCTTGTCACGGGTGGACCGCGCCTGCCGGTAGTGGGGCCCGGTGTAGTGCAGATCAAAAGTGAAGACGTCTTGGTGGAACAGATTAAAGGGGTTTTAATTTATTCGTGACGCCACCTATGAGTAGATTCGGTAAGGGCTACCGACGCTGCGGAACCCCCGGGGGATGGACAGCAGCAAGATGTTACGCTCCCCACAGGCTGAGCGGTGATCCCCGGAGGCTGGAGCTGCTCAAGATGTTGTGCGGCAGCTGCGGTTACTTGTTAGTGCGGACGGACAGTTCATAAGGAAGCACGGACACAGGTAGTCTCTGCAACGGGTCGTTACTGTAACCAGCAGGCAGTACATGGTATACAGTGGTTGAGTAGTAGACCGGGTGGACTCAGCAGTGATAGTGTTCCTCAGAGATCCGCAAGTGTTCCTCCATTCTACCTAACTTGTTTATCGCCAGCGTCGCCCAGGAATACCAGGTCGGGTACGGGGAGGCTGCTTCAATGCCCTATCCATGATATACGTCCTGGATGCTTTGGGGAGCCTTGGATCCCTCGGTGGGTACACCGCTGGTTAGACGACTGGAAACTGACTGGTGGTGGGGTGCTCCTGTGAAGCCATTCCTCCACTCTTCTGGTTCGCGTGGCAGAGGTGAACTGCTGCCAGCTTCGGTACCATTGAACCGGCTGTGAGTTGTGGGCACGGTAGTCTTTTGGGAACCCGTGTAGAAATGCCCAATCCCGGTGGTTAAGGCCTCAGGTGCTGACACCCGACCGGTGACGGCCCAGGGGCCCGCATGGGGTGCGGAGCCCCCGCTCCTCTCCAAGTTCTGTGTTCTAGGCTCTGCTCTAGATTTCAGACTCTTCTCATCTGTCTAGACTATTGTGTGTTCTACTACACTACCCTAACACTCCACCCACCAGGACCTATGATTGGTCCCCTGTTCTAGGTGTTGCATGTTGGGTTGGATCTCAAAGTTAACTATTTCATTGCTGAGTCAGAGAATATTGCGGCTGCAATACTCCCTTGTGACGCACTCGTTGCGGGGCGCCACAAATCCACCCACCATTGCCTGAGCCAAAGGGCTCTGCGAATGGCGATCGCATTAGAAGCTGTGAGGGCGGCACAAGCCTTGGACACCTAGACCAAAAGTGAATGAGGGCAACAGAGCTGAACCCACTGCTTCAAAGGCTGAGCGTGCTAAATGCTCGACCTGTCTGTTAGGTCTTTAATAGAGTATCCATCTCGCAAGGACAATACAGGCTTCACCGCTAAGCGCGAGGCTGGGGGGCGAGGGGCAGAGGAAAAGAGCATCACACCTCAATGGCTTTGCTACCCAAAAACCTTTTATGCAGTCTTTCCTGTTGTTTGGACAGAATGTCCTGGAACTCAGGATGGCTGGCAAAAAATTTTTACTGACGCTTCGCTCCCTTAAATGAGACAGTATGGTCCATAGTCTTAGTCATAGGGTCATCTACTTTAAGCATTTGGTTAACTGCTGACACCAGGCCATCAACCATGGCCAGAGTGTCAGGGGATTCAAGATCAAAAAGGACGTTCATGTCTGATTCTGAGTCTAGATCATGAGGCTTGGCCGATGTAGGGGAGGACAGTCTCGAGTCCGGTGAGCGAGAGCCATGGAAAGAAACGGGTGAAACGTTTCTGTGTGTCCTTTTCTTAGTTGCTTCTGTCGTGGCCAGACGTGACCTGTCCTTGGCTGGTGTGGGCTCCCGAATAGGGTCATGTGCCGATGCACCATCCTGGGTAGACATGCTGAGCAGGGGACAGTGCTGCATAGCCTGGACCAGGAATTAGCTTTTTCAAGGATTGGGTGAGGAATAGTGCTCAGTCTGGCGGGCTCAGAGCACTAGTTGCTCCGGCATCAGCGGAGGGCTCCTGGGCTTCTGCAGGGACGCAGTCCTGGCAGTGTGGTGTGACTGCGCGGAAGGGCCAGGTGGCAGGTGACGCTAGAGGTATATAAAAAAAAACAAAAAAAAAAAACGTATGGACCTTATTAGGCTTCTTAGAAGTTTTGGAGGTCTGCATGCTAAATAAAATAGTAGCACTCCTGCTAGAATCAACAACAGGTTGTATTGGGGGTATACAGCAGAGCTGAGCTGCAGGTGAGGGCTGATGTGGATGGATGGATGGTTGGGTGGGCTTTAGGGCCCTGCAGCCTAGGGTTCCACTCTCACCAGAAAGGTGGAGAGCCCCTCTGTAGCAGCCCGATGGTCCTGTGCCCCAAAGTTTGGTACTGACCCGTCCAGAAACACCAGTGGTCCAAAAAGATCCTGATGATCTAATGCCCTTCTGCTGTGCTGTATAACGTAATAGCAGAAAAAGAGCGTGGTATCTGTGTTCCCTCATGCAAGAGAGGTGGGATACACAGTGGGCGGGACAAGGCCCTGGGTTTGCTCCCCGATGTGACGTCACATCGGGGGTGTGCGCGGGAACCCCGCATCATGAAAGAGGCGGGCTGGAGGCGAGAACCGCAGATAGGCCAAAGCTGGGGACTAAATTTATGGCAGCAACCGGGAAGCTTAGGTGAAAGTGCGGATCGGCAGGCGGCGATCCGGAGGTCTTATGTGCTAGGTGGGATGTTAGGGAGCCCTCTGCCGTTTAGACACCAGTATCGGGAGCTACACCGGCATCGGGTCTCGTCTTACCCTGGAGGGTATGTCCATCACCATCCTTGCAGCAATATGTCCTGTCTCGCAGGAGCGCTGTTTGTGCATGAGGCTGTGGAGATATGCTGCTGCGCGACCTCTGTTTATCTGTAGGCTGTGCTCCTAATCCTGCGACTCAGACTCCTTTCATAGGAGGCTGAGGAGGTCCATAGTGTCCCCCACAGGGCTGGGATGAGGGGTGTACGCCAGGTGCAGAGGGGGATACAGAGAGGAGACACTCCACGTGCCCTTCTGTTGATGGCTGGGAAATCAGCTCCTTTAGGGTACCTTTACACACCGCAACTACTGTGTAGCAACTGAGAGGCAATCCAGAGTTCCGTCATATTGAGACATTGCTACAAAATTGCGGCATGTAATTGTGGAACACGATGGTGATTTGTAAAGTTGCTCCTGGTTGCGGTTTCAGAGCATTGTTTAAAAACCAGAGGCAACCCTGAAGGTGAATTGCCCTAATTTTGGCGTGTGAATGGGCGATAGGGATGGAATCTGCGTCGCCTAGTGATTTCCAAGAGGCGTGCACAGCGTGCTGGATACGCCCCCCCCCCCCAGCGATGATTGGTGGTGGCTACTGTGTTTCCATTGGCTGTCCCTCAACAGGGCGACATATTTGAAGAGCTGTCCATTCACACTACACAATTGCAATGGCGTCATGTATTAGCTAGCTTTCCTGTGCAGGCTGGCCAATCATGAGGCTAATGCGTTGTCTAATCAGCATGTAAGGGTCGCGGAATACACAAGTGTGTCACGCCTATGTTTTGGCGGCGCTGAACATGTACGCCCACATTCCTTTGGGGATTGCGGCGAGTGAACCGGATGTTTCCCAATGTTGGTGTGGGAACTTCCGGAATGACATCACCTTAGGTTGAGGGTGCAATTGCGGCGTGTACATGCGGCATCAGCGTTCGGAGTCAACCGTCAAAACCGTGCACGAACACGTTCAGTTGCCTCCAATCGCCAGTAATAGTTGCGGCGTGTAAAGGTACCCTTAGGGAGATCTGTCACCCTTGAATGTCCATTAAAATAAAAAAAATGGCGTATCCCTAAAGGTACCTTTACACGCCGCAACTGCGGTGTAGCAACTGAGAGGCAATATGGGATTTGCGTCACGGTTGCCTTGAAATTGCTACGAAGTTGCAGCGTGTAATTGTGGAACCTGGTGGTGATTTTCAAAGTTGCTCCCGGTTGCGGTTTCAGAGCATTGTTCTAAAAGCAAAGGCAACCCAGAAGGTGAATTGCCCTGGTTTTGGCGTGTGAATGGGCGATAGGGATGGAATCTGCATCGCCTAGTGATTTCCCAGAGACGTACCACAGAGTGCTAGATACCGCGCCTCATCAGCGATGATTGGTGGGGGCTACTGTTTCCATTGGCTGTCCCTTCACAGGGCACCATATTTTAAGAGCTGTCCATTCACACTACATAAACACAATTGCAATGGCGTCATGTATTAGCCAGCCTTCCTGCGCAGGCTGGCCAATCATGACGCTATTGCGTTGTCTAATCAGCGTGTTTGGGACGCGGAATACACAACTCTGTCATGCCTATATTCTTGCGGTGCTGAACATGTACGCCCACATTCCCTTAGTGGTTGCGGCGTCGGGATTCAACCAGATGTTTCCCGCAGGATCGGTTTCAACTTCCGGGGAACCACGTTCCCTTAGGTTGAAGGTGCAATTGCGGCGTGTACATGCGGCTTCAGCGATCGGTATCAACCGTCAAAAACGTGCCCACGCACGTTTGGTTGCTTCCGATCGCCGGTGATAGTTGCAGTGTGTAAAGGTACCTTTAGAGATACAACGTAGCAGAAGGGAATTAGTGGAGGCGACACTCGACGGTCCGGCCTGTTGGTGGCTGGAAATGCAGCCCTCTTAGAGGGGGCCGTCACCCGTCTAAAATCATCTGTACCAAAAAAAACAATAAAATTGAAAAGAAAAAAAAAAAAAAAGATGTGGGTCTGTAGACCGCATCTGCCTCCTACAGACACTAAGCTTAAACTGGTCGGGCGCCATGCCAGGGGGTGTATGCTGCAGTGGAGGAGCCAATCTGTTTTTTTTTTTTTTTTTTAGAATTCAGCCTCCTAGAGATAGCACCGTAACCCATGGTCCTGTGTCCCCCAATAAGGCGCAAGAGAAATTAAAAAAACAAAAAGGATGTGTAGAATTTTACAGACCTAAAAGCAAAATTACAGTAAACGCACAATTGTTTTTTTCTCTACCCTTGTTTCAAGAGCCATAACTTTGTTGTTTTTTTACTTTTCAGCGGTGTGTACGCTTTGCTTTTTATGGGGCCCGGAACTGATTAAGCAGTGTCATCCAGAGACCTAACTTAATCAGGAGGGGGAAACCTCACAAAAAACCCAACAACCTGTAATTAAGACTTTATTTGAATTCCTCTAATGTCATTGTAAGTCTATGGCTCTGTTACGGGCTCATCTGCTGTTAAAATTAGTACTGGATAACCCCTTTGTTTTTGCTAAGGGACAAAAAACTAACATGGAGGCAGCTGCCAAGTACATGCCAGTTCTAGCCAGCATGGAGAGGTCATCAACAGCAACTGGCAACAATCTAGTTGCTCCATGTCGACATGGTATCTCTTCAGAGCTCCTTATTCAACGTTGATTGACTGCTGTCAGGCTGATTGACAGCTGGCACCACTTAATTAAGCAGCAAGGCACCAGCTGTCAATCAGAATGATATCAGCAGTCATGCCCTGGTAACAGAAGAGAGCGGAATAAAAGCAGTTGAAGTTAGCAGAAGCCACTGAATTGCCGCAAGGAGTGGTCAGTGACTGCCATGTGACAGAAGCGTTAAGTGCTGGGCAGAACAGGTAGGTAGTTCGCAAATATCTGCCTGCTAATTTGTAGGTACATTAAAAAAATTTCACACAACCTCATTAATAGGAGATTCGGACAGAATCCCCAAATGAACTGTTAAGTGTTAATAGGGCCTTAAATGTGTAAAATCATAACATTTTTGCCCACATAAAAAGGGAGAGATTTGAAAAATAGGGTTGTGGCCATAAGAGTTAAAATAATGACAACAAATTAAGTACTGAAAGTAGCAATTTTATTTGAGTTAAAATTATTTACAAAAAACCCAAAAACATACTTCATGAAACTGGTACAAACTTGATTTTATTTTCCTGCCGTTGGCTTTTGCTCCAAAGATTACAGCTGAGAAATACTGTATAAAATAAAAATAGGATTGGATTCAGAAAAGTACTCTACCATTCTAGTTTCCAATGGCTTGTATTTACAGAAATATATACACCGGCAAAATAAAAAAAATTGGTTAAAATTTAATTTGAAAGTAGGTTTCAAGTACCCTTAAAGCAAAATCTTTCATGGGGATTTTCAGCAAAGTTTGGCGAAAAATGGTTCACAGCTCAAACCGTCAAGTAAGAGACTGCAAATAGCATCAACCAACACGCCAGAGCACATCATCAGAGTGAGGGCTCATTCAGATGACCGTAATATGTGTGTGCTGTCTATATTAAAGTCAGACAGCACATGTACTACTGCACACGGACCAATATTTTTGAAAGCTGCACAGATGAGTTTTGACCCATACTTAAAGAAAAAAAAAAAAATCACAGCATGCAGCATTCTCTATTTTGGACGAGACTCGCCTATTCAAATCAAGAGAGTACACTCAAAAAAAAAAAAAGAACCCCATACCTTTCATCTGTGTTACATCTGACTTTTATAGACTCATTGCCATTGTTAACAGACTTTATTTGGTCTTGTAAATTTTTTCTTTAAAATATTGATGCAAGAAAAGAAACAAAACAAAAAAAGGAAGCCATAAACATTCAGATGGAATGCGGATGAAAGTAATCAGTTTCTCCAATTTATCAAATGCTCACCTGAATCCGGACTTAAAGAAATGTAAGTTATAAACAACTGAGCAAGCACACAGTCAACAGATGTACTGTGAGGATTGCTTAAAAGGAATCGGACAGCAGGATTTCACCTACCAATCTATTTGTGCAAGCAGCTCTTTAACATTGCTAGTCCACTGCCAGTTTATAATCCGGTTGTAGTTTACTAGAAGGGGGGTTGGAAGGTTGCGATGTAGCAGGGTCACAGGAGGCATTGTCACAGGTGGTGCTGTGGCGGGTGTCACAAGCAATCTGCCTGTGGTGTGAGGCAGAAGCCAATCCAGATCTGAGGAGCCAAGATGTTATACTGCACATGAACCACCTCTGGGCATAGTTTCCTTGAAGCTTGCTCTGCTGACATTTACCATACTTTAACACAAACATTGAGATGGCTCCTGCCTCACAGCCCATATAGCATCAACCTGACACCGATGCAGCATTACTCTGTCACCCAGTCGTGACAATGCCTCCTGTGACCCTGCTCCACCTGCAAACTTCAGTAACATTTCATTTCAATTAATTTGCAACCCACTGCTGGCTCCTTCTTGACTGACAGACTATTGGTGTGAGACCAGCCAAAGCAGCTGACAGTCAAGAAAGAGGAGTCCGATAGAGAAATCGAGGTGGAGTAACAGAGGGTTCAGATCTTTAGCCTTATTTACATACCCATTCAAATACCGATGTCTCAGCAACAGAGGAAAGAACTGGCCATGTAAAGGTATTGCTGGATTATCTTTGAAACAGCTGATTGTATATATAAATCCCTCAGGGTTTGAAATCATATTGACAGATTCTCTTTACGAAAAACAAGTTCAACCTTTCTATAAATTATTTAATATGTTAAGATACGTTGGCCCTCTGCCTGTTTAGCCATGTCAGGTGAAGGTGTACACTAAAAGCTTAGAATAGAATTGTTTGGTCTTAATCAGAACATGTTAAAGAAAAAGTTCTTAAATACTAACAAGTTAGTTAAAAGAAATATGTAAAAACCATGCCAAGGACAAGTTGAGTGTTGGGCAAAAAAAAAAAAAAGTGGACATGAAAATAGGAGAAATATATGCCAATTTGCAATTTAAGCAACATAAAAGAGGAATTAAAAGAATGGAGAATGGAGAAAGGTTACAACATTTTTAGCCTTCAGTCAAATGCATCATTTCTTTTAGGCGTTAGATGTCATAAAATCAGATTGAATGACCACAAATAAAACTCAACGCCGAATGTTTTTCATATATTCCATGCATTAAAATTGTTCATTTCTATATAGCTTGTGAAAACAAAGGGGTTGTCCTGGATTAAAAACACATGGCTGGTGCCACCTGTGACTAGGAGTTGTATGTAATCAATGGAGCTGAGCTCCTATACCAAGGCAAGGTGAGGCGCTTTCTAAAAGAAACGGATTTTCTAAGGTGGAGAAGAATGAAAACATTCACTGAAGGAGGAAAATGCCCAAATGATAAAACAATTCACTAGTCACCATAGCATATAAAATAGACAGAACTATTTATTGTATTAAATGTCTCGACTCTTGGGAGTTCTCCAAGTGCTTCCATTCTCAAGGATAAACATTTTAAGAGATTGTCAAAGAAAAAACTGCTTATTTTTTCCAGAATTATCATCACTCAAGTCCAATGGCTTGGACGAGTACTGTCAACTCTTCCTTAATCAAGTGGTCCAAATGTAAGTAACTTCCTGCACAGAAACTATAGTCATGCAGAAATTACAGCAACTTTGAATAGGCTCAGAAGGGGCAAAAACGAAAATTAAAAAGAAAAAAAAGCATGAAATACCAACACCACCAGGTCCCCTGACTGTTCTCTACTACTTATCAAGTCAGATCATCAGGAAGTAGAAACCGGCTGAAACTAAAGCCGGTGAGAATAGGTGACGTATTGCCTTTCATTTGAAGCTTACGAAATCCAAGCCTATTAAAATATAAAAACTTGCATATTTTTTATTTTGTTTCTTCCCTAAATTCCCTTTAAAAAGTAAGACAATGTATCGGATGGAAAATTGTAGGTAGTTAATGTAAACCATCCATATTTAAAAAGAAGCATCTAAAAAAAAAAGAGGATTAGGTTTTTTATCTTCAGCATTAAAGTCACTCCATTTGGGTCATCTTCACACATTCCAGGTTCTCTCACGATTTTGGCTAAGATTCGGCAATTCAAAAGCCAGACAGACTCTTTGAACACTCCACAATTATTACAACTTAATTACGTGTTTTACCAAAATACAATTGGGCCAAGGCAAGCAGTGAGCCACTGGAATATCTGTAGGAGAAAAGTTTTATGCTTTGTTTCCTTTGCAGATTTGAAGAATTCACTTGCCTTTAGCAAAGTGGACAATATATGAACAAAGGATAAAAAGAGCACAAGCAGAAAGCTAACACACCAAGTCATGCAGTGCCCTCAGTGAAGTTATCCCAAGCAAGCCACGCTACAGTGCACATGATAGTAGGACTCACTCAATTAGGCTTTTATTGAGACCTCTGTCCATGGGATCTGCAGTCACAAATACCAGTAAAATCAAGAGTTCAACAGGGTTTTCTGGAATGCAAACGAAAATAAACTAGACATATTGACTTCACTTAGTTTTAATCAGAAGCCATGATATAGAGAGGAGTGCAGCTTGTCAGGAAACACATGCCAGAGAAGAAATAGGGTTCCCCCCCTCCAAAAAATAAAAACTGGTCCTCAGCATTACTTTTGAAACCAGCTTTGGAAAAATTAAAGTTGCACTGCGATTTGTTGCTATAGCCTTGATAAATGAGACTCAAACACACAACTGCTGCTTACAGAGATTCCCAAACCCTGAGTGTGTGCAAAACGTCCACAGTTAGGATTCCACACTATTCAGCCTAAGTGTCCTCTCATGTGACTGAAAGAGTGCTTTTTGCATATTCGTGGTCATGGGCCAACAAAGCTTTTCATCCACTTCTGTCAGTAGAACATTGAGCGTATCAAGAAGAGAACATACTCTGGATAGGACTGCAAGTTTGCAAATCACATTCTTGTGGCCATATGGGAACCACTCAAACTGAAAAGGGTGCAATACTGACATTGTGCACGTTACAGAATGCAGAATCCTAGCAGTGGACAATCCTATTTCTTCGTATTCCTTATGACAGTTGATAGTCACATGAAACATGCATGTGATTTGTATACTTGCCGAGTAGTCTTGTTCGGCTTCTTTTAATAGAAGTGAATTGAAGGTGGATTTAATCGGCACATGACCATAAGTATACATAGCTCATACATGCTTGCTCACTAACATGTGGAATCGTGACAGTGACTGTAGACTTTTGTCACATGTCTGGACGACTCCTTAAAGACTTGTGTCTACACACATTGCTGCAGATGAAAAAACAAACAAAGGATTATTTTTTGATTGCCTATGTTTGGATAAACAGAACTGAGTTAATCCGCCTAATCTTTTGAGGAACAATGAAGGTGCCATTTTGTTTCGCTGATCAATGTGTGTTCAAGGAGTATCACAAGGATTAACTCAACCATCATTGAAAATCCATTTTAAGGCTTACGTCAGATGTCCAAATGTCTGGAAGCAGTATGGTTCTTCTGGTCTGTGAGATTCTCCCAGAAAATAGATCCTAATGTACATATCGATGATAGCAGTCTAGAACAGGTGTCATTTTTACACTATGATAATGGGAAAAAAAACTTTTAACATGCTTTAAAAACAGTTTTTCATCAAGAATAGCTAGAATCTTGTTTGAGGTTTCAGGATTGTAGGAGGAATTCCATATTTTTATTTAACTATAAGATGCACTTTTTAGGCAAGAACTTTTTTTTTTGCTAAAAAAAAAAAATGTATGTGGCTCACACTGGAGGCAGCTCTGATCAACGTGAACCCTAAACACCATCCTTCCCAATCATTCAGAAAATTATGCAGTAGTAAAGATATCTTTCCAGCAACGCAACACTGATCAATTCAATTGCTGCAATTCAGAGGAGAGAAAGCTGGAAAGCTGCTAGGACCTGCACATCACTAAAGCTGCACGGATGCTAAAGGTCCTGACTGAAGGACATTGCTGGAAGGAACTTAATGTGAGTGTATACAGTGTGTAGGCTGCAGCAGAGGTGTGCGAGTGTGTGTATGACGATTTAGTAAAACTGTGTGTATGCAGCAGGTCTATGGATGTGTGCGCATGCTGCAGAGAGTAGGTTAGTGCTTCTCCGCAGCATGTGCATTACACCATTTATTGCCTCCCTAATTTATGTGCAATAAAACCAGTGTTACTGATCTACCCTCTTACACCGCCAGGGAAGTTTTTTTTAAATTAGAAGATGTTTTTCCCATTTTCTGCTTTCTAAAGCTGTCTTGCAGTAAAATGCGTCCTATAGTCCCGGAGTCTTCTTGTGTCCCCCAATGAAGAGATTAAGAAAATACGGTAGGCAGCAATTTCCATAATAACCAGATCTAATGTACTTGGAACTTAATATTTTGATTCTGAACATAAGCTAATACCAAGTGTCTGTCAGCTGCTTCTGCTTTAATATTAAGAAAAAGAAGAGTCAAATATTCATGTTCACTGTGAAAATTGATCTGGAAAAAAAACCATAGCAAACTACTAGTGAAGAAGTACGAATAAAGACCGGTTAATAATATGTGCAACACTTAATTACTAAACCAACAAAAGGAGATTTTAAGACTGCATTGGGAAAAACAATCCCTATGAAGTTTGGATTATAAAAAAAAAAAAAAAAAAAAAAAAAAAATGACTAAGGCTACTTTCACATTTGCGTTCCCCTCCGCAGCGTTCGGCGGAGGGGAGCCGCAATGTGAGCGCAGCACCGCCAGCCCCTATCTTTATGATGGGAGCGCAAATGTGAAAGCACCCTAAGGAAATGGGTATTACAAATGTTTGCATGGTTGAATCATTTTGAAGAGCTTGACGTTGGCTTCTTCAGAATCCTGTGATTTATGCCATAGATTTGGATAGAGCAAGAGCTCACAGTCTAGACATTATTATGTACAACTGGTCCAAGCTATTACTTTATAGGGGAAATTCCAACATGTATAGAAAGCCACTCTTTGGAAAGATAGACTTGCATTCTTGCACGTATGAGTAACACACACTTACTCTTTTTCCAGTAAAGAGTACAATCATAGGCAAGAGTGCAATATTAGTTGATTCTAGAAATAGTCTCAAAATCAATATATCTTATTAACATTTTCACATAAATATTGCTAATAAACGCAACTAAAAATTAATTTTTATACACAGAACCTTGAACTACGATGCTCTCTACCTTGCTTGAACTTTTTTTTATTATTTATTTATTTAAACAAAAAGGCAGAGATGCAGTTTGGCTGTTAACTATATGGCTTAAGTAAGGTCTCTCCATTACAGAGTCATTCTATAATGAATAGATGTACCCCAGCAGAGTCTGGGAGTCATTTCAATATGTATACAGATCTACATCAGCAGAAAAGTCATCCAAGATCTAAGTTCTTCTCAAAATGTTTAACCTAGCATACATGATCCTCACACCTCGAGTAGGTCATTAAACAGCTCTCTTGCGTTGAGTCTGAGGGACCTTTGCAATAGGTTGCATGAATATGTCCGACACTTAGATTGAGTGTCATTTTGAAGAGTGCCTGTCATTTTTGCAGTTTGTGGCAAAAAGCATACGACATCTAATTAAAAGGTGCAACAAACTTGTGCATATCAGCAAAACATTTAAGAGTCTGAAAATGGATCAAAGACCCTTTTGCGCAGCTTAAGGCATTTTTTCCCTTGCCACACAAAGCTTTGTGGGTTACTGTGGCCTGTACAGAGGAACAAGGAAAAAATGCTCCCTGAAAGTAAAGGGCAAATGCCTTCTCATTAATATTAGTACATGATGACACCTGAGATGGACCATCTGAAAATAGAAAAATAGATCCCCACCGAGTTTACTTTGTACAACTGACAATAGCATATCCTGACTAGTACTCTGGCACGCTCCACTGAGCCCAACTTTGCCTTCTGGCCACCTACTGAAAAATTTGGTGCTGCATGGCTTTAAAAAGTGGACAACAGAACGGCTTTAAAGTTATCCAATGAATCTTAAATTAAGAATAAATGGGGTGGAGGAGGGGGTTAAAGTGGATATATACAGAAAATACATTTCTGGAACAAAGTGTTATGATCGGAAGCATCTAGTACAAAAGAGTAAGCAAAATAGTCAAGAAACAAAATCTGTTAACAGTATTCTAAAAAGTTTTACATAACTCTTAACATTTTGGAAGCATTGAAAGCCTATTACAAAGCAATAACAGAAACAGGAAAAACCAAAACATAAAAAGGAAAAGCAGCCTTCTGTCCAGAAATAAACTCTCAAGCGTCGTTTGGACCAGTTGTGATGGCATTGTACCTGGCTGGCATGTAATGCAGTACTTCACCAGTGAAACAGCAGTTGCACGATCAGCAGCAAGTTATTCTTTGCAAGTTTACATCTTTCCTTTAACTGGCCATACCCAAACTTATCAAGAGGAAATAAATAGAAACCCCAATTTCATTCTGCACAGAATTCAAATACTGCGATGATTAAAACAACCAGGGTTAATGCATCTACAGAACCTCTGGCCCTTATATTTCCAATCCCACGTGGGTTCGGCTGCAACCTGGTTGAAGTGGCAAACTCAAGCTCAATAATACGGCTAAAAGGGAGTCCTGTTTGCCTTTTCAATGTGAGTCGCACAGAAAATTGCGCTCAGTGCATCTTCATGGACGCTTATACATGACTTGTTCCTTTTGTAGAAGGAGTTTATCCAGCATTAATAAGTTTGTCAATGTAGATACCTAGCAGTGTTCCAAATACTCAATCACTCTGGAGATTGACTTCTGCCCTGTTGTTCCCACCGCACACTAGAAAACAAGAGAGAAAGGAAAAAAAAACTCAATTCTCACATTCAAGGTCAAAAATCAAAAACACAGATTGCCTACAAGTCTACTGTAAATGTTCAGTGGGTGTACAACTAAGCATAAACCTCTAAATGGCGCTCCATTGTAGCTTAGTCTATGGTGGAGGAGAGCTGTGCTAGTAAGGCTACAACTGCACACCTGTCAAGATGACAGCACGATTGTCCATGCATGTGCCATACTTTAACTGGATGTTAACCATACTTGCAGATCATGAGAGTATCTCAGCAGGTATGGTAGAATGTCATCATGCTAACCTCTGATGCGCATAATCACCAAAGAAGCCCTTACATTATATTGTTCTGAGTACACAGACAAAGCCATATGCCAAGCATTATATATCTATATATATCCATCCATCCATCTATATCCTGTACTTAGCATCCAAATTAGAGAATTCATTTTTGTTAGCTAAATACTGAAAGACTTGGATGAAGATATCAATTTTAAATACCGTATATACTCGTGTATAAGCCGAGTTTTTCAGCACAAAAAATGTGCTGAAAAGTCCCCCCTCGGCTTATACACGGGGTATATACGGTAGCCCCAGCTGTATACAGCAGCCCCAGCTGTATACAGCCCCCCCCCGTGGTATCCAGGGCCCCCCTTGCTGCAACCTGTAAAGGAAGATGTCCGTATACTTATCGCTGCCGCCCGCTCCGCTGCTCGGTCACCGCGATGTAAAAAGAAGAATACGCGGCAATTATGCCGCATCTGAATGTAGCCTTACTGTGGGACAGCAAAGGAGAGAAGCGATGATGTGATCCACTATATTATAGACATGTTGAGGAAGATTTAGAGGCTCACATTTTTGTCGGGAATGCTTCCTTTAGTTTAGTTTTTTTTTAAAACATGTACTTAATCTTGGTTATTATTGATTAGACTACAGCCGAAGCTTTACACCCTGTGATTTATGCTGCTGGCTGAGGCTTTATGCCTGCATATTAGTAGTGATCTTGAAAACGTCATTTGTGCCATTTGATGAGTTGACCATCTATTAACTCTTCCAAGGTTGCAGGGTGGATGTTTGGGAAGAGCACAATTTCACCTTTTGGATTGCTGCAAGAGCAGTTTTTTGATTACCGTATATACTCGTGTATAAGCCGACCCGTGTATAAGCCGACCCCCCTACTTTTGCCCCCAAAATCTGGGAAAACCTATTGACCTTCTCCGGCGCTCAGGAAATTACGTCATTGTTCGAGCGCCGACGAAGGAACAGGAAGCATGAAGACCCGGAGCATCGCGGCGGCAGCGATAAGTATACGGACATCTTCCTTTACAGGTGTGCAGCAAGGGGGGCCCTGGATACCACGGGGGGGCTGTATACAGCTGGGGCTGCTGTATACAGCTGGAGCCCCTGTATAATACCTCTGGGGCTGCTGCGGTGTATACCCCCTGGGGCTGCTGCTGTGTATACCCCCTGGGGCTGCTGCTGTGTATACCCCCTGGGGCTGCTGCTGTGTATACCCCCTGGGGCTGCTGCTGTGTATACCCCCTGGGGCTGCTGCTGTGTATACCCCCTGGGGCTGCTGCTGTGTATACCCCCTGGGGCTGCTGCTGTGTATACCCCCTGGGGCTGCTGCTGTGTATACCCCCTGGGGCTGCTGCTGTGTATACCCCCTGGGGCTGCTGCTGTGTATACCCCCTGGGGCTGCTGCTGTGTATACCCCCTGGGCTGCTGCTGTGTATACCCCCTGGGGCTGCTGCTGTGTATACCCCCTGGGGCTGCTGCTGTGTATACCCCCTGGGGCTGCTGCTGTGTATACCCCCTGGGTGCTGCTGTGTGTATACCCCCTGGGCTGCTGCTGTGTATACCCCCTGGGGCTGCTGCTGTATATACCCCCTGGGGCTGCTGCTGTGTTTGTATAACCCCTGGGGCTGCTGCTGTGTTTGTATACCCCCTGGGGCTGCTGCTGTGTTTGTATACCCCCTGGGGCTGCTGCTGTGTTTGTATACCCCCTGGGGCTGCTGCTGTGTTTGTATACCCCCTGGGGCTGCTGCTGTGTTTGTATACCCCCTGGGGCTGCTGCTGTGTTTGTATACCCCCTGGGGCTGCTGCTGTACATACCCCCTGGGGCATCTGCTGTATATACCCCCTGGGGCATCTGCTGTATATACCCCCTGGGGCTGCTGCTGTATATACCCCCTGGGGCTGCTGCTGTATACTACTACTGGGGCTGCTGCTGTATACTACCTCTGGGGCTTCTGTATATACCTCTGGGGCTGCTGTATACTACCACTGGGGCTGCTGCTGTATATACCACTGGGGAGGCTGCTGTAACACTGCTGGGGCCTGTATGTACCACTGGGGAGGCTGCTGTATACCACACTTCTGGGGGCTGTATACTACCACTGGGGAGGCCTGTACACCACTGCGGGGGCCTGTATACCACACTGCTGGGGGCTGTATACCTGTGCTGGGGTCCACCCTCGGCTTATACACGAGTCAATAGGTTTTCCCAGATTTTGGGGGCAAAAGTAGGGGGGTCGGCTTATACACGGGTCGGCTTATACACGAGTATATACGGTAATCAAAAAACTGCTCTTGCAGCAATCCAAAAGGTGAAATTGTGCTCTTCCCAAACATCCACCCTGCAACCTTGGAAGAGTTAATAGATGGTCAACTCATCAAATGGCACAAATGACGTTTTCAAGATCACTACTAATATGCAGGCATAAAGCCTCAGCCAGCAGCATAAATCACAGGGTGTAAAGCTTCGGCTGTAGTCTAATCAATAATAACCAAGATTAAGTACATGTTTTAAAAAAAAACTAAACTAAAGGAAGCATTCCCGACAAAAATGTGAGCCTCTAAATCTTCCTCAACATGTCTATAATATAGTGGATCACATCATCGCTTCTCTCCTTTGCTGTCCCACAGTAAGGCTACATTCAGATGCGGCATAATTGCCCGTATTCTTCTTTTTACATGGCACTGTTGAGTGCCAATGAGGCGAAGGAGAAAGCAGTGCCAAAGAAAGCTGGATACGCCTTCCAGCAAAAGCTATAGCTGTTGCTGAAAGGTGTGCAGATGCCGCGTATTTTTGCGCGTGCGTGCAAAAAGAATTGACATGGCAATTCTTTGCACTTTTTCAGCGCTTTTCCCATAGGCTACAGGTTAAAATGGCCTCGGGAACAGCACGGTGTCTGCATGCAGTCGTGTTTTGCGCATAAATGTAAAAGTGGTTTGTGCTTCACACAAAACCAAAATGTTGTATGCAAATCGTATTTGAAGTCACATGACTTGAGAACCGGAGTGATGAGGAAAAAAGGTGAAGGCGAGGTTAAGTATTTTAACCACTTCACAACCCTGCCTTTTCCCTTTTTTACACTTTGGCTTTTTTTTCTTCCCATAACATTTTAAATTTTCCGGCAGACAGACATACAGGGGCTCGTTTTTTTGCATGACGAGTTGTAGGTTTGAGTGAAACCATTTATTTTTACCATATGGTCTACTGGAAAAAGGGAATAAACTGCAAGTGTTGTGACATTGCAAAACATTGCAATTCCAAAACTATCTTTTTTTTTACCATATTGATTATATGGTAAAACTGAATATAAATATATACCGTATATACTCGTGTATAAGCCGACCCATGTATAAGCTGACCCCCTACTTTTGCCCCCAAAAACTGGGAAAATGTATTGACTCGCGTATAAGCCGAGGGTGGACTCCAGCACAGGTATACAGCAGCAGCCCCAGTGGTATATACAGCAGCAGCCCCAGTGGTATATACAGCAGCAGCCCCAGAGGTAGTATACAGCAACCCCAGAGGTAGTATACAGCAACCCCAGAGGTAGTATACAGCAGCCCCAGAGGTATATGCAGCCCCAGAGGTATATGCAGCCCAGAGGTATAGCAGCCCCAGAGGTATATCAGCCCCAGAGTATAGCAGCCCCAGAGGTATATGCAGCCCCAGAGGTATATGCAGCCCCATATGCAGCCCCAGAGGTATGTGCAGCCCCAGAGGTATATGCAGCCCCAGAGGTATATGCAGCCCCAGAGGTATATGCAGCCCCAGAGGTATATGCAGCCCCAGAGGTATATGCAGCCCCAGAGGTATATGCAGCCCCAGAGGTATATGCAGCCCAGAGGTATATGCAGCCCCAGGTAATGCAGCCCCAGAGTATATGCAGCCCAAGGTATATGCAGCCCAGAGTATATGCAGCCCCAGAGGTATATGCAGCCCCAGAGGTATATGCAGCACCCAGAGGTATATAAAGCAGCCCCCCCATATCAGTATACAGGCACCCCCTTGGTAGTAATCCTGTAAAGGAAGAGATCAGTATACTTATCCCTCCGCTGTCCCCGCCGCATCACGCTGCTCCATCTTCATCCAGCGTCTTCAGTCTTCTTCGGCTTCCTCCTGTGTCGCGCAGGCAATGACGTCATTGCTGCGACATCGAGGAAGCCGAAGAAGCCGGATGAAGACGGAAGAGCGCGATGGCGGCGGCGGGACAGCGGAGGGATAAGTATACTAATCTCTTCCTTTACAGGATTACTACCCAAGGGGGTGCCTGTATACTGATATGGGGGGGGGGGGGCACTGAATACTGTATACATTGTATACAGTATACAGTGACTCGCGTATAAGCCGAGGGGGGAACTTTTCAGCCCAATTTTTGGGCTGAAAAACTCGGCTTATACATGAGTATATACGGTATAATAAAATATATATATTATATATAATTAAAATTTTTTTTTTTTTAATTGGTGAAAAAAATAAAAACTTATTAAACAAAACAAAAAAAAAAAAAAAAAAAAAAAAAACTGCATTGTCATCCTTTTCGTGACCTGTTGGCATTCTATTTTTTTGTGATTTGGGCTATTTTTTTGCTCTGAGCTGACATTTAATCTATTTTTGGGTAGGTGCAATATTTTGATCGCCCGCTACTGAATTTTATTGCAACGTTGCGGTGACAAAAAAAAACCAAACCAAAACCAAAACCATAATTTTGTAGTATTTAAACTTTTTTCTGTTGCTCAGTTTAACAATGAAATTAATTTATTTTAGATTTTGATAGATTGGACATTTTTGAACACAGCCATACAAAACATGCGTACTGTCGCAATCCCCAGTGTCATTTAATTGGTTAAAATGGGCATGAAGACTGCTGATCTGTCCACCGCTGTTAGAGGCTGATGTGAAAGATGATGTAAGTCTGCATCACAAGCTGGAGGAGACCTTGGACCTATAGGTACATCTAAGGTCATGAAGGGGTTAATACAAATATTTTACATTAGAAACACACAGTATCTAGAATTGTTTAAGGGATTCTGGTTTTGTAGGGAGTACATTTTTAAAGCCAAAACTTGAATTAAAATGATCTCACCCTCGAGGTGAGGGTCCGAAACCTGGCACCCCTACCTATCAGATGTTCTTACCTTTGGTTGTGGACCGATATAAATGTTTAATAGGGTAGAACTGCACAGCAATATGTGGTGGCCACTGCGGGGTACTGCAGATCAGGCCCTATTTTATAAAGATCAATTTTCTATTAAGGAGCTGATCTTCAGTAACTGGCAGCAGCTATTGCACATTGTACGGAGCTGTGCTACACTGACTTCACATCAAGCTGCTTCAGGTCATAATATTTGACATATGAGGGAGCTGGTCTGATAGGAAACAGATATATGTGAGGACAAACCCTTTAAATGCATGTGAAAGAAGAGGGTGGGTTGGCTCGAATATTGACTACAAGAGTGATTGAATAAATACTAGAATAAAACAGACAGGGCCCATCATTCTACTTATAAACTAAGCAGACAATCCCCAATTTACCAGGATGACCTATTCAATGTGTTACTTACTGTAAGATTCATGAAACTGAGAAACTTCTTCAGCATTTCAGTCATTATTGAGAAGTCTCCTTCAGGTAAATGACTCCGAACAGTAGTCACGTTGATCTGAAAGACACCAATAATGTTACAGAACTGCAGCAGTACTGAGCCGAATACTAAGCACTATCTGTGAAGCAAGGGATTTGGTTTCTAATTTATGCAATCTTAGATGAAAGTTAGTGTATTGTGTGAGGTAGCGACCCGGGGAACTCGCTTGCTGCATAATGACACCAACAGGTGCTTATAATTTTTCAAATGACTACCCGTTTAGTTCTCACATACATCTCATAACCCGGGTAGCACATTAAACATTGATCATAAGCACATCACACAATACATTACATTACACTAGAACAACACATCACATAATACATTACATATAACATGGAACAACTACATTTACCATAACTATCACCAGGACCTTATTGACCTAACAGTCGGTCCCAATGGCGGATAACTTGTGGATACCTCGTGTATGGCCCTTTCATCATCAGCCATAATGAGTCACCTACGATACACCACCTTTCCCTTTGATCACCCAGGGTACTTTTACATAAGCCCTGTTGATCCATCACCCAGGGTAATTTTACATACGCCCTGATGATACACAACACAACATTTACATAATAAATAGTTATCCACACTTATCAACGGGCCCTGTGGGTTCCAATGGTGGTACCAGCCGCCTAGCTTTAGTTACCCAGCACACACTTTAATACTAGCCCATAGTAAAGGCTCCACCCTGACCGGGCCCTTACACACCGCATGTGATTCATCATAACACATCCATGGATCACATACATCCTCACACATGCTCACAGCCCATCATAATAAATCCATGGACTGCGGCTCCTCTGGGTCCATAACAGGGATTGGCAAAAAGAAAAGTAACCGGGTGAACCATGCGTCACCAAGGCCTCCTCACCACGTTTCCAGGCCCGGCAGCCGCCACCAAACCCCCCATCCTGTGGCAGGTCTCCAGGTCGACGACTCTGCCCCACACCTGAGTCGAGTGCCTTCCAGGATAGCCTCGGTTCCCCACTCTAGGAGCCCTCCTAACCCCTGCGTCTGGCCACAGGTTTACACACACCGTTAGAGGGACAGGTACCCGGCACATACAGCAGGCCAAGCCTCCCTCTTGTCCCTACAGGATGGATCGCCTCCAATATAACATCCACACCGGCTGGGTCTCTTTCACAGGCATCATACATGGCCCTATTACATAAGCCATCATCTCTCATATTCCATGGGTCCTTTACGACTGTCTAGTCCAGGGTCTCAAACTCCAGGCCTCGAGGGCCGCACACAGTCCAGGTTTCAGATTTCCATACTTGGACAGTTGGTAATTTGATTACCAACTGTCAAATACTAGGGAAATCCAGAAACCTGGACTGTGTGCGGCCCTCGAGGCTGGAGTTTGAGACCCTGTCTAGTCGGACCCAACGGCGGTTATGCCCGCCTGGCATGATTCACACATGGTACAGAGTTCACTCTAGCATACGAGAACTGCTGTCTTACCGGGCACGGTTCCAGGTCTAGCAACCTGAGTCACGGGTACACCATGCATCCCCAAGGGCTCCTTCCCGGAACGTGTCTCGCCAGACGTCCAGACCAGCATCCCCCTGGTTCAGTCACGGCTTCCCCACTCTAGAAGCCATAACGCCCCTTTCCCGGACACTGGTATGTAGCCGGCAGGCTCCCTTCACAACCTCATATTGCAGAGCTCAGGACTGAACTTCTTCCCATCATCTCTAGTCTCTGGTCTAGTCTGGTCTGACTCACACAGACACCTGGCTAGCTCTTATCGTAGCTGCCACATCCACACTGACATACCCACCTGGGCTGCTATGCAATCAGTACACATTGCTCTCTCAGCCGCTCATTGGTCTCATGATTCCTTCAGGTATTAACACACTGTGTACCGGACAGGATTACAGCACTCACTCTCAGCTGTTAGCTCACAGTAAAACCAGCTCATGTGAACAAGTTCCTAAGCAAACAACCCATGTGATGCACACCGGCCATGGGACTATTCCGGCTGTGCCTCACAATTAGTAGTGATGAGGTAAGGCCTTCACAAGACCTCCGCATTCCCTAGTGGATTTTCATCTTCGAATTATTGAGCACATAAAAAAGGAGCAAATGTATAACATTCCTAGAGAACACCAGGATATACCATTATGTGCAGCAAAACTCTAGAAACATAAAATGATGCACTAACCGGACTTTCCTGACAGAGGCAGCCCAAAAGCAAAGCTGTGTAGGAGGCAACGATGCAATCTTCCATGTGCTTGCCTGCATGCTGGAGGGCTACAAGGAAAACATGTAAGTATTAGAAACAACTACTAAGCAATGACTGAAAACATAGTTACAAAGTGCTTTAAAAATCCTATACTGGTTAATGCAATATTCTCAAGTTTGAGGTTATCACCTATTTAAGTTATAAGGGAACAGTTTCCCAATTACAGGGGAGTCTGACAGCTAGGACCACCAGTGATCCCAAGTATTGGGGCTTTAATGAGCCTTGTGTGAACTGAGCGGAAATCGATCAGGCGCACTGCCACATCAAACTTAATTGGGCCACCGGAGATAGCAAAGCTTACATGGACAGGAATGATAAGTTTCAAACCTTACACATTATATAGGTGGCTCTAACAGAATATGTATGTGACAGACAAACAGATTTATCTATATTACTCACATACACATTCTGTGGGGGCTATATCATCACTTCCAGGGCTCCTTGCTCTTCGCTATGCTGCCGATCCTGCTAAATAACACTGGCTATGTGTTTGGCATCGTTGTCCTGCCACAGAATATATTTGCAGCTTCAAAAGATGCCTACCTGTTGGCATTACAAGATGGAAAAGTATCTGCCTGTATTTCTCAGTATTGAGGCCACCAAGAAATGTGCAACGCTGAGAAACATAAGGCATTGGTCAGCCACAAACTCCTAGGGCCATTTCACATCTGCATTTTGTATACTTTTGTATGCCTTTTTACCACTAAAAACGCATCCAAACGCTACCAAAAACGCAACAACCATAGGGTTAAATGCACAACGCATTGCAAACGCTATGCAAAAACGCAAGTCATTTTTGCAAACATGCATACAAACGAAGCCCAGCCTTAGTGTAGCAGAAGAGACATCATGCTTAATTAGTTTCTAAATCGTAAATATGTCTCGCAACGGCATCACAACAACTGGCAGCAACTAGAAAGGCCCAGCTACATCCATCTACCGTTCAGAGAAGTCTGCACACTTTTTAAAGGGGTTTTCCCGCACAAAATTAATTTTAACGTTTCTTTTAATCATTAGATATTGGAATAATAATTTTGACAATTGGATGTAATTTATAAAAAAAATCATATATACGAATCCCTGCTATGTACTATGTAATGGATGTGTCTGACTGTACAGGGACATGGTCTAATCATACCACATGTCCTGTACTGAGATAATATCGTATGTGTGTCCCTGCTATGTACTGTGTAATGGATGTGTCTGACTGTACAGGGACATGGTCTGATCATACCACATCTCCTGTGCTGAGATAATCTTATATATGTGTCCCTGCTATGACTATGCAGTCAACGACTGCACCCTCTCCCCAGTCACCCAAGCCAAGTGCCTCGGGGTAATCCGTGACTCCTCCCAATCCTTCAAGCCCCACATCGAGGCCCTCACCACATCCCTCCGGCTCCAGCTCAATAACATCTCACTCACCCACGACACCGCTAAAAAACTCATTCATGCTCTTATTTTCTCCCGCCTTGACTACTGCAACCTCCTTCTCAATGGCCTCCCGGCTAACTCCCTCACACCTCTCCAGTCTATCCTCAATTCCGCTGCCCGACTAATCTACCTGTCCTCCCGCTACTCCCTTGTCTCCCCCCTCTGCCAAGCCCTTCACTGGCTCCCCGCCTCCAAGAGATCCCAATTCAAAACACTAACCATGGTGTATAAAGCCATACACAACCTTGCCCCACCATACATCTCTGACCTGGTCTCCCGATACCTACCCTTACGCAACCTCCGCTCCTCCCAAGAACTCCTCCTCTGCTCCCCCCTCATCACCTCTTCGCACAACTGAGTCCAGGACTTCTCCCGGGCATCTGCCTTACTCTGGAACTCCCTGCCCGAACACGTCAGACACTCTCCTACCCTGACAAGCTTCAAGTGTCACCTGAAGACTCACCTATTCCGTCAAGCCTACAACCTGCCATGAGACCCAGGCGACCGCCCCATACCTGACATCCTACTGTATCCCAACCCGCCCCTCGTAGACTGCGAGCCCTCGTGGACAGGGTCCCTGCCCCTCCTGTACCTGTACGTCCTGATCGCCTAGATTTAGTGTACTTGTTCTTGTCTCCCTCATCCTCATGTAAAGCGCCATGGAACCTAATGGCGCTATATAAATAAATAATAATAATGGATGTGTCTGACTGTACAGAGACATTGTCTGATCATACCACAGCGCCTGTACTGAGAATCTCATATGTGTGTCCCTGCTATGTACTGTGTAAAGGTTGTGTCTAACTGTACAGAGACATGGTCTGATCATACCACAGCTCCTGGGCAGGGGAGGAAGTGAAAGAGAATAAAGACAGATCACAGGATCCTAGATTATTCTGTTTGGGAGATAAAACCTGTCCCTGTCGGATTTTAAAAAAATGTTTTACCTCAAAGAAATATTTATTTGCAATCCCCAGTTGTTAAGTCTGTGCACTGTTTTACTTCCTCCTATGCCAATGTTGTTCTCTTTGCACGAGTTTGATGCAAATTAAAAGCTGCTTTTTAAAGTACCAGCTGTTTTTTTCACCATTGACAGCAATAAGAAGGGGCAAAAAACACGATTGCAATTTATGCTGCTTTTGTGGTCAATGAACCCAACTTTAAGCATGTAATGTAAACAAGTTACACCAAAAATGCAGGTAAAAAGCAGCAAAAACACAGCAAAGCCTGCTTTCTTGAATCAACTTTTCTATTACCAAGTGAGAATATTTTGCTGCAGAAAAACAGCAGCAAAAAAGCTGTGTGTGAACAAACCCTCAGTATTAAGCAATACAGAGCCTTTTGTGACAATATGGTCACATGCCCATGAAGTCACAAAGGTCTTTAAGTATTCCTATCTATCAGGAGAGAAACGCTGGGGGCCCTAGGAAAATATGAGAGTAAGGACCTTGTCCGAAACGCGTCCGGCGGGATGTAAGTGTTTTTAAATATGTTCTAATAAAGCTGCTGTAAATATGGTCCAGTGGCCCCGGAAAATACCTTTATTCTAGGAAAATAGTCCCCTGTGAAATTGTCCAGTCTGCTCTACCTTCCCACTAATACCGTTCCTGCATACAAACTATGTTGGTCACATGATTGTGAAGTCACCAAAAGGTCCTTACATAATCCTACCCTCAAATTGTAAATGATGAGGTCCGTAAGAGAGTGGAGGCCCTGAGAAGTTGTGCAGTTTAACTCACCCCAACGCCGGCCCTGACTGTAACTAAGGTTTATTGTTGGTGTAGGGCTTATATTTCAAGCATACTCCAATAATCTGTTAAAGGGAACCTGCCAGGTCCCCTGGGCACCCAGAACCATGAGCAGTTCTGTGCCCATATTTATAATCCCTGCGGTACAGTGTCTCTATGTAGTAGGATCAATAAACAGATCTTCATAAAAAGTATTTCTAAATACAGTATATTAAATGCTAATTAGGGCTTTGACTAGTCTAGGGGGTGTTAGTACCGACTGGTCGGCCCACTTAGCAAGCCTGTGGGTGTGTTAACATGCTTTAAATAGCAGCATCATCTGCATCACCCATACAAAGGAGCGCATGCACAGAGCTTTGTATTCCCCACCCTTGAGTTTCTCTGACGCAGGGTGTAGGAGTCCCGGTTTCAGAGGCTCATTGCGCATGATCAGATGTGGTCCGCACTTAATATCACACGCACTATGCCTCTCTTAAGCCGGGACACGTACATATAGCTTCAGAGTAGTGCGCTTGATTGGAAGTGCGGACAACTTTTGATCATGCAGTGAGCCTCTCTGAAGCCAGGACGCATACACCCTGCTTTGTATGGTGATGCAGATGCTGCTGCTATGTAAATCATAATATATTACTTCCACAGGAGTAGAAGAGCATGCTAAGTGGGATGACTAGTGGATCTAGCGCCCCCTTGACTAGTCAAAGCTTTAATTAGCGTCTCATATACAGACTTTAGAAATACTCTTTCTACAGATCTGTTTCTGTATGCTACTTTATGCTGGGACTGTGAGGCAGGGATTATAGGTATGTGCACAAGGGACCTGACAGGTTCCATCTAAATCATGCTAAGTCTTATTTTCAGGAAACAGATAGTAACTGTATATTAATAAAGTCTCTTGCAGTATACATTGGGTGCACAATTTTTTAGGCAGTATTTTGACTATAATTTTTATGCACTTTTTCCACCTTTAAGTAGTATAAACTTGAATTCTCATTGCATGAAGCATATCAAGTGATTGTTGTGTAACGAGGAGGGTGAAGCCTAAGAATAGCAACACCCTTTACCAGGGTGTGCAGAATTATAATAGCTTGTTTTCCTGAGGCAACATGGGCAAAAAAAAAAGTTAAGGGATTTAACAGACTTTGAAAAGTCTTGGAAGTTTTTATGATATAGTGGTGTGATCACAGAACCAGCTAAAGTTTTATTGTAAGTATTCAATAAAAAAAAAAACCCTGATGTAGGGGAAAGCTATGAAGAGACCAGGAAGCCATTTTTCTCCCGTGCTGCCATATACCAGAGCTGCATCCTCCGCTGGAAGGCCCAGAAGTACAACTTATTTAGTGCTGAGAGACATGGCCAAGGTAAGGGAGACTGAAAACTGCCCACAGATGATCTAGTTACAGGAGGTGAAACACCAAGACTCGGCCACTAAACATCAGAGGACACTTTTTTTTCAAAAGTTTTATAGATAGATGACAGTGACTCTTGATGGACCAGATGCATGAGCCCCGAGGCTGGATCTGTAACTGGCATAGATTTCCCCTCTGACTCTCACTCGAGCAAGGTGGAGGTGAGGTGTGAGCTATCCATTTCATTTATTATTTAGGATGTGTATTATTTATCTTACACATCTGTATACAAATCCTATAAATTAAAAAAAGGTAATGTCCAGCCTTTTCATAGTGTATACAATAAAGGTTTCTTTTTTACTTATTTTGATGCGCAATCTTCCATTTATATATGCTTATTTCATCTTTCCGATAGTTAATAAAGCATCATGGGGCATGCACAACTCCCTGCCACAACCAAGTCTTCCTAGTGATGGTATTAATGTCTGGGGAGAAGGGGGAGACCTATTCCCTGGTTAGGTCATAGACAGACTGGAATAATACTTTAAATGCTTCCTGTGCATTATAGCAACAGAAACATAGAAACTACTATTGTTTTGCAAGGATGTAAAACCTGCTTATATGCAGGAGTGCGCAGATGGAACTCAACAATACGCTGTGTATTACACCACTATATACTCCAGAACTGTCTCCATATCAAAATATGTTACCTTTATTAAGGTCAAGTTCTTCTTCCTCCTCTTCCTTCTTTGGAGGTTCTTCTGCATTGGGGCTCTTTTCTGCCGAGACCCACTGGATCTCTCCTCCGGTTTCCTGCCACTCTCCACTCTTGTCATGTTGCGCTGTAGGGACTTCTTTGATGAGCTCATCTGTTTGACTTTCTGCTAACAGAGCAGCTTTTTCTCGCTCCAAGAAAAGCTTAATAGGAGAATCAATACAACTATTAGTTTGAAACTTAAGTTACTAAATATTGCAAATATTGCAAAAAAATACAAGAAAAAAATTATGCCGACACCTTGTGCAACAATGTTGTGTACAGACTTCATTTTATTAGGCCATTTGTTTGAATATTCAGAAGTTTGGAGACAAAATTATTTGTTGACAAAGAGGTGTATCGTCATGTAAGATTACAATGTGCTTATTAAACTGCAAACTGAGTGGTGGCATGACCCAAAGGGAAAGGAGTCCAGTGCTTGCAAGCTTCTTGTTATAGAACATGTTAGTGCTACTCTGAAGCCGGAGGGATAGCTGGATGCAGCCACATTTAGCACCTCTAGGTTTATACTTTGCCTACAGCAGGGGTGGGGAACGTCAGGCCCCAGGGCCGCATGCGGCCCTTGATCACTTTTCTGCAGCCCCCGGGCAGAACTCCTGGGGACCACAGGGCTCAGGCTGGCAGCTATGTTTTGCCTACTGCCTGCCCTTTAAATTCAGCTCTCCAGGGATCTCTATGCCCCAGTGTCAGCCTTCCCGGAGATGTACATGCACTCAGCCTCTCCTTTGATGTCTATGGCCCTAGCTAACCTGGAAAAGCAGTTGAGAAGCAACATGATCAATATCACCTAACATCAAAGCCACACAAAAGACATGCAGCTCCCAGCCACCACACAAGGGGGAGGTGATTTTGTTTAACCAAACATAGCAGGTAATTTTCAAGGTGACAATTTTGTGCAGCCCCCGAAGGATGATAGAAATTTCCAAATGGCCCTCGGCAGAAAAATGGATCCCCACCCCTGGCCTACAGCATCGAAAGTCTGAGCTTGCCACTGGACTAAACTGTCAATCAAGCAGGAGATTGTATTTAAATGGACAGCACATGAAACCATAGGATCAGATTCATTTTGTACCTTTTAATGATGGGACTGCAAAAGTAAGATATGCCCAATTTATTACAAGCTGCATACCACTTAAAGGATTTTTCCGTAAAATAGATGAAAAATGGCATCACTGATGAAATTCAAAATGCAGCCTGTCCTCTATACGTTTCAGTATGGGCTGTACATTGAAGACCACAGCTCCTGAGACCTGTGTTTCAACCCATAATACCTCAGTCAGCAGCAAAGAGCAGGGCTGTCATAATACATCAAGAAATGTCTCTCTTCTTCACTGAACTCAACATGGGTTATTTCCAGGTTCCTCCTCTTCAATGTTTCATTGTTTTACAATTGAGTTCAGTCAGTCTCTGTGCACACAAAGCTGTTTTACTTGATGAAGAAGGGGAGTGAAGATGGTGATCATTTCATCAAGCATCATGTAGGTTCAAAATATATTTCTTCCCAATCAGTCCTTCTCCCATCTACTGACTAAGGTATATGTGAAATAGCTTTTTGTACGTTGAAATGCAGGTCTTGGAAGATGTATGTCTTCAACTTGTCAAAAGATATGATGAGGATGGGCTGCAGTTTGAATTATATCGGGAACTCCATTTTGTGTCATTCTTGGGGAACTTCTTTAAAAAATTCAGCACATCTTATCACTGGCGTGTACCATTGTGCCGCTCGCCAGATGTTACTCAAGTCACAGACTGGAGTATGCTTTTGCCATAACTTAAAGCGAACCTGTCACCCCCTCCAGACATCTAAAAATACCATAGCCACCTTCTGTAGCACTAAGGCTGCAGTCTGACAAGGTGTCTATAGCATTTATGCTCCCTTGATTCACTGAAATAAAGACATATATAAAATCTGTTTCAAACCAGATCCAAGACCGGGAGGCGGGTTTTCAAGTGCCTGTCTCCCTCCTCTGTGGTGTCAGTCATCCCTCTCTGCTCTCTGTGCACCACCTCCAGGGCCACCTCCCTGCACTACAGAGCTTTGTCAGCTCTGCTAATCATAGAGCTGCTGTTATAGGAGACCCCACAGTAGTAAATCTAGCAGGAGGATCCTGAGCAGAGAAAGCCTTGCCTGCTACATAGCAGCCTTGAGCTGTCAGCAGTGCAGCAGAGTTGAGTTTGTGCTTTAGATCATAGGCTGAGGAGCAATGCTGCTGTTTACAAGAAACTGAAAGTGAAAACTGCTCAGCTCAAGGGCTGCTACATAGCAGGCAGTGCTTTGTCTGCTCAGGGTCCTCCTGCTAGATTTACTACTGTGAGGTCTCCTATAACAGCAGCTCTGTGTTGTAGCAGAGCTGACAAAGCTCTGTAATGCAGGGAGATGGCCCTGGAGGTGGTGCACAGAGAGCAGAGAGGGATGACTGACACCACAGAGGAGGGAGACAGGCACTTGAAAACCCGCCTCCCGGTCTTGGATCAGGTTTGAAACAGATCTTACAAAAGTCTTTATTTCAGTGAATCAAGGGAGCATAAATGCTATAGACACCTTGTCAGAATGCAGCCTTAGTGCTGCAGAAGGTGGCTATGGTATTTTTAGATGCCTGGAGGGGGTGACAGGTTCGCTTTAAGAATTTGGTACATGCTTCTCCAACTTTGGTGTGAAAACGCTTATGCTAGGGTTATACTAGAAGGCTTGGGAAATAGATTTTAATTGCACCATACACAATTAAAGTGATTGATCTGATTAAACTGACATAAAAGGGGATTTTTGGTACTCACCATAAAATCCTTTTCTTGGAGCTTCAATTGGGGGACACAGGAAGACCTTGGGTGTATGCTTGCTGCCTTCAGGAGGCTGACACTATGCAAAACAGAAAAGCAGCTCCTCCCCAGCAGTATACACCCACCTACTTGCACAAATCCAACTCAGTTAGTGAGAATAGCAATAGGAGCAACCATAAAACTACCAACTTGCTCAACTATATACAAAGGGAGGGAGCGGTGTCCCCCAATTGAAGCTCCAAGAAAAGGATTTTACGATAAGTACCAAAAATCCCCTTGTCTTAATCGCTTCATTGGGGGACACAGGAAGACCTTGGGACATACAAAAGCAGTCCCATCAAGTGGGTGTAATAACAGAAGTATTCGGGCGAACTCAAGACCACGGCGGCCTGTAGAATCTTGCGCCCCAGAACGGCATCTGCAGATGCTTGAGTATGAACTCTAAAATTTAACAAATGTGTGAACTGACGACCAGGTGGCCGCTTTGCAAAGCCGAGCTGCCGAAGCCTGATGTCTTGACAGCCCAGGAAGCTCCCACTGCTCTAGTGGAATGTGCCCTTAGTCTGGATGGACAAGGAACCTGTTTAATGCTGTATGCCTTCAAGATAGTGGAGTAAATCCACCGGGCAATGGTACCTTAGAGGCCGCGAAACCCTCGCGAGGATCATGAGGGACCACGAAGAGAGAGTCCACTCGTCGAAAGGAAGCGGTTCGTGAAGGGTAGGTACGGAGAGCCCTGACAAAATCCAGATTGTGTAATCTCTTCTCTCGGGAATGAGATGGGGCTGGGCAAAGGGAGGGTAGGACAATCTCCTCACTGATGTGGAAAGAGGAGACTACCTTTGGTAGGAACTTTTCCATGGGACGAAGTACTACTTTGTCCTGATGGAAGATCAAGTAAAGAGAACGACATGAGAGAGCCGCAAGTTCTGACACCCTCCGAATGGAGGTGATCACCACAAGGAAGGCGACCTTCCACGTTAGGAGAGGTAAACTAACCTCTTGTAGGGGCTCGAATGGAAGATCTTGGAGTACGTCTAGTACTAAATTCAGATCCCAGGGATCAAGAGGGGAACGAAATGGAGGGGAGATGTGAGCCACTCCTTGAAGGAACGTCCTGACCTGTGGAAGTGAGGCGAGCTGCCTCTGGAAAAGTACCAAAAGGGCGGACATTTGGTCTTTCAGAGAGCTAAGGGATAGGCCTGCATCAAGGCCAGACTGGAGAAAAGCCAGGAGAGATGGAAGACAAAAGACCATTGGGGAACGATTGTGGTCCTCACACCATCAGAAGAAAGCCTTTCACGTGTGGTGATAAGTGCGTGATGAGGATGGTTTCCTTGCTTTTAACATAGTCTGAATGACTTGTTCAGAAAAACCCGACGATCTCAGTCACGCTGTTAAATTGAGCGACTGAGAATTCGGGTGTTGAAAAGGACCCAGAGTCAAGAGGTCCAGGAGATTGGGCAGTGGCCATGGAGAGTCTGTGAGGAGGTTGACTACCTCCGCGTACCAGAATCGCCTGGGCCAATCTGGAGCTATGAGGATTACATTTACTCCATCTGCTCGGAGAATCCTGGGAATGAGAGGGATGAGGGGGGGGGGGGGAAGAGATAAGGGAGGGAGAACTGGGCCCATAGAAATGCAAGAGCGTTCGCTTCGAGGGCCTGGGGATCCCTGGACCGGGCGATGAAGGGACGGAGCTTCATTGTCCCTGGAGGCCATCAGGTCTACGTCTGGGAAGCCCCATCTGAGGCAAATTTGGTGGAATTCCTCTGGGTTCAGGGACTACTCTCTCCTTGGTCTAATTCCCCGCGACTGAGATAGTCGGCCGCCCAGTTGTCTATTCCTGGAATATGGATTGCTGAAATTGCGGAAACGTGTAGCTCTGCCTATTGGAGGATTTGGGTCACTTCCACCATGGCTGAGCGGCTCAGAGTCCCTCCCTGGCGATTTATGTACGCCACTGCCGTTGTGTTGTCAGTCTGGATTCAGACATGGCGACCCGTCAGGGAGGTTTGCCAGTACAGGAGGGCTCGGAGGATTGCCCTGAGTTCTAGGATGTTTATAGGCAGGGATGCTTCCTGGGAGCTCCACGTGCCCTGGGCTGTGTGACAGAGGAAGGTCGCGCCCCAACCGGAGACTGGCGTCAGTGGAAATTATTGTCCATCTGACCGGGAGAAAATCTGCGTCAAGAGAGAAGGGGGGACTCGATCCACCAGAGGAGTGACTGTCTCTCTGATCTGGAGAGGTGGACTGGGCGATCGAGATTGCTGAGGGGGCGGTCCCAAGTCGCTAGCAGAAAGTGCTGGAGGGGCCTGGTGTGGAATTGGGCAAATGGAACAGCTTCGATGGAGGCCACCATTCTGCCCAGAATCCTCATGGAGAATCGGAGTGACAGAGGAGAGGGCTGCCTGAGACTGTGAATCCCAGACAGCAGGGCGGCCCGCTTCTCTATGGGAAGTAAAATGTGGGACTGGGCTGTGTTGCATATCATGCTCAGAAAGGTGATCCGCTGAGTCAGAACAAGGCAAGACTTCTTGACAGTGATGATCCAGCCCAGGCGATGGAGAGAATCAAGAGATATTTGCAGGCTTTCGGGACACCCTGAGCGAGAGGGGGCTTTTATCAGGATGTCGTCCAAGTAGGGAAATGCTAAGATTCCCTTGGACCGAAGGATGGCCACCACTGTTGCCATGATTTTTGTAAAGACACGGGGAGCCATGGCAAGGCCGAATGGTAGGGCGGTAAACTGATAATGTTGGGACCCTACGACGAGGCGCAAGAATCATTGGCGAGACGCAAGGATGGGAACGTGGAGGTAGGCGTCCTGGATGTCTATGGAGGCCATGAATTCTCCTGGCTCCATAGACGCTATTACTGAACGAAGAGATTCCATCCTGAAGTGTCTCAACCGGAGTTTGGTGTTGAGAAGCTTGAAGTCCAAAATGGGGAGAATGGAGCCTCCCATTTTTGGGACCACAAAGAGATTGGAGTAAAATCCCAAAAAGTGTTGATGCTTTGAAACAGTGATGATAACACCTGCTTCCTCGAGGGAAGAAATGGCTTCGTGAAAGCCGGAGATGAGTTTGGGGTCTTTCGTGGCCGGGAAAGAAAAAAAGGTTTTGGGGAAAAGAAGCAAATTCGATCTTGTACGCCCACCAAGACGACGTCTCGGACCCAGGCATCGTCGATTACTGATAACCAAACTGACCGGAAGGCCCTGAGGCGGCCACCGAGGTTGGGGTTGGCATCATGACCGATTGGCCCAGGAACCAGAGGGTCGAGAGTGTGTGTTACGAGGGCACCAGGAAGGAGCGGGCTTGTAGGAGGGCCTTTTGCTATCCTGGCGGGCGGGGGAGAGGTCTCGCTGATTGGACGATTTGGGCGCTGAGGGACGAAAGGAACGAAATTGGACATTTCTATTCTTAGGGATTGCCCTTTACGCTTTGCCTGAGGAAGGGAGGTACTTTTCCCGCCGGTGGCGTTCGATATGATTTTATCTAGCTTATCGCCGAATAGGCTAGAACCCTCAAAAGAGAGATTGGCGAGTGATTTTTATAGAGGCTGAGTCAGCATTCCAGGCCTTCAGCCATAGGGCCCTGCGAATGGAGATCATGTTGCTGGAGGCCTGGGCACCGCAGGATGCGGCATCGAGGCAAGCTGTGGCGATGTATTTTCCCGCTTGGGCGATCGGATCAGCCAGGCCCACTAGTTCCACGGGAGGAGCTTGGGACGAAGTACCCCTACGGAGGTTCTTGGCCTAGGAGGCCACGGCCAGGAAGACCCAGGTGGCTGCAAATGAAGGGCAAAGAGAAGCGCCCGAGGCTTCGAAAGCCGATTTCGCCATGGCCTCAATATGTCTGTCTGGTCCTTCCTTAAGGGAAGCGCCGTCTGCCAGGGGTAGGATGGTGTTGGTAGCTAGACGTGAAACTGGGGGATGCACTGCTGGTGAGGTGGTCCATTTTTGGTGAACGTCCTTAGAGAAAGGATAAAGAGCCTCTAGACGCTTTCTGGATTGAAAGCGCTTCTCTGGGTGTAGCCATTCCTTGTTAAAGATGTCGTCAAAGTCTTCTAGGTAAGAGAAGACCTGTGGAGCTGGGTTAGCACGCTTAACCGACACTTTCCGTGTGTGCGGCTTGTCGACAGAGTCAACTTTAAGGGTGTCATTCACTGCTAGAATCAGGGAGTCCACTGAGTCCCTGAATCCCGAAATTTGGTCGGAGTCTATATCCGGGTCAGAGTTCGATAAGGAATCGAAATCCGATGGTGTTGAGCGTGCTGGAGAAGAAGGCCTTGAGTGGAGGTCTCTGGGGAAGGGGGACCGGGACGAGGAGGATGGGCAAATCCGCTTCCTCTGTGAGTGGTCTGGTCCCTCTGATTCTGAAGGTTGTTTGGAAGTGGATTGGTCTGGTGGTCCAGGGACAGCTCTGGTGGGCTATGGTCGGTCTGCTGCGATGGGTTAGGCCTAATCGCAGAGGCAATCTGCGTGGGCAGGTGCTCTAGGGCTGCCATCAGGGTTTCTGAGAATTTAACCAGAATAGACGCAGACTGAGATAAGGAAAGTACCACCTCAGGTGGGGCAGAGACCATGGACAGATCAGTGGTAGGCTCCTGAGCTGCCTGCATGGTCTGTGGGCTACAAACGAGGCACAGTGGTGTTGTGAGCAGAGGATAGCTTCTTATTGCACCCTGAGCAGGCGTAGTACACCGTTGTGGCTGTACGGGAGCTCCTTGAATGAGGCATCTATTGGGGCCAGTAGCAAGGGTGCCAGCAGTGTGAGGGGCTGGGGAAGCTTTGCTTACCAGGGCCTAGGCTTCCGATGCCCCCTGTGGTGGGATCCGTGCAGTGGAGGGGTGCAGAGACAGCTGCAGCGAGACGGAGGGCGGAACTAAAAAAAAAAGGGCAGAGAGTCCGCACTCGAACCCCATTGGCAAGGGGGAGGAGCAGGGCTGCCTGGCCGAGAAAACACCGCCCGAGTGTAACCGGGGCGTGGCTAATGCGGCTGAAAAGGCCGACCCCTTCTTCTATGTGCCTCGACTGCTGGTGGGGCCTAGGTGGAGCTCAGAGGTGTCCGGGGCGGTGCCTTTCAGAGGAGCCCACCCACGGACGCCCATGACTGGTCTGGAGGCCGTCCGTGGGCTGGCAGGAGAGCTCCTGAGGCCACAACAGAGGCCTGGGCTACATTTTTTGCGGCAGCCCGGATTGGCCCCTGGACCCAGGGTTTGCTTGCTGCCATCAGGGTGCAGATCCCTACCTCATCCTGAGAGGTGGCGAGTTCCAGACGCGGAAACCTTTCTTGGCTCCTTGTGCACCAGGGATCCGGGCATCTGACAACACTACTGACCGGCTCTGGAGGGCGAGTGGGTAAGGGAGCGAGTGGGCCAGGGCAGGCACCGGGGTCCGGCCTCAGGGTTCTCCGGGATCCGCTTCTAGGAAGGGATGGATGGCCCTGGCCCAGAGAGGGAGAGTTAACAGTGCAACCAGCGTACACTGGACCCTCAATCTCTATGCGGGGTGACGGATCGCCTCAACCGCTCCATATTCCCTGCTGAATCTTCATAGAAGAAATAAAAAATTTCAAAAATTAAAAAATCTAACTAATCTAATCTAAAAATCTAACTAATCTAATAAAAAATTCTGGTAGATACAGGTTTAGAGACCTGTGTCTGCCTCCTATGACACTAAGCTAAAACTGAGTTGGATTTGTGCCAGTAGGTGGGTGTATACTGCTGGGGAGGAGTTGCTGTTCTGTTATTTTGCATAGTGTCAGCTTCCTGATGGCAGCAAGCATACACCCAAGGTCTTCCTGTGTCCCCCAATGAAGCGATTAAGAAAAACTGATCCGCGAGACTAAAGCCGCAGTCACACATAAAAAGATAGTTAGTGAGATCGTTGTAAAGGCCCTGTCACACACGTCAATGTCGTCAGTGATCTGATCGCTGGCGACATTGATGGCTGATCGCTGGTGAGCTGTCACACAGGCAGACTCACCAGCGATCATTGGACCAGCGACATCGTGGAAATTATTTAAATATCGTTTCCACGATGTCTGCAGGCTGGTATCCATGGTAAACTGCGGGTAACTAGGCAGCGCGCGCTGCCTAGATACCCGATGTATACCTTGGTTACCAGCCTTCTCCGCTCACCGACTGGTATCCAAGGTACACAGCAGGTAACTAGGCTCCCTAGTTACCCGCTGTGTACCTTGGATACCAGCCGGTGAGCGGAGAAGGCTGGTAACCAAGATATATATCGGGTATCTAGGCAGTGCGCGCTGCCTAGTTGCCCGCAGTTTACCATAGATACCAGCTCCCAGCACTTCCTGAGAGGCGCTGGGAGCTGGCTGATCCCGCGTCCGGTGTCACACGCAGCAGTGCTGCGTGTCCACCGGGCGACCATCGCCGGGTTTTCGGTCCAGTCCGAAAACCTGGCAACCATCAACCAGCGATTTATCGCTGGTTGATACGCCCAGTCCCACGCGTCAATATCGCCGCTACGTCACATGCAGCAGCGATATTGCACGCGATATTGCCGCGTGTGACGGCCCCTTTACTGTGACGTTACAATGATCTCTTCAGCGATGTCGCTAAGTGTGACACTTAGCAGCGATCAGGCCCCTGCTGTGAGATCGCTGATTGCTGCAAAGTGCTCAGGACCATTCTTTTGGCCGTTGGTCAGCAAGCATCGCTGTGTGTGACAGCAAGAGACCAACGACCAGCGATCTCACAGGCTGGTAACCATGGTAAACACCGGGTATCTAGGCAGCGCACGCTGCCTGGATACCCGGTGCTTATCATAGTTACCAGCGTCCTCCCTGCTTACAGGTAGCGCTAAGCAGCGACCAGGTAACGACGCTCCAGCGATCCCGGCAGGTCGTTATCGCTGTCGGGATTGCTAAAACGTCGTTGTGTGTGACGGGACCTTAAGAGCACGCCTTATTCTCATGGGCTTTTCGCCTTAAAAACCATTGGAAATTCGACACAAATGAAAAGTGTAAGCCTTTTTTTTTTTTTTCTACTTCAGTTTTTTATCCAATATCCACTGAGCCATTGCTAAGAGTCAATAAATAATCAGCTCAGTCTTTTTCAGTCTTTAAGCACTGATAAACAATCAAGACAAATGTAACACAACAAAAGAAAAACAGATGTAAAAATAGACCCAGATGTGTGCATAGTGCCTAATACTAATTTGCTCAATAGCGGACTTGTAAAGTGAACTGCTCTCACCTGAACCAATGCATGTACGGCACCAATATGCCTGATTTCTATCGTTAAATCTTCACCCTCTCCAGAATCATATGATTGTATGGTCTCCATATTTACAAGACAGTGCCGGTTTCTAGCACTGTACTCCACCAAATTGATCAATAAACCCAATCCCTGAAAATAAAAAAAAGATAAGAAAGTTCACATTTAAAAATCTAAAACTTTATAATACTGTCTGGAAACAGAAATACTGTTTTAGATGATTTTATAACTATAAAGCATGTATGCTACATGAAAAATATAGTACAAGAAGCAGTAATGCCTTCCTGATATTGGACATACTGGTACATCACATTTGAAAAAAAGAGAATTTTGTTTACGTACCGTAAATTCTTTTTTCTTTAATCATCAATGGGAGACCCAGACAATGGGGTTTAGGGCACTGCCCTCCGGAGGTCACACTAGGTACTACAAGTTTGTAGACACCGCGTCCTCCGCTTATAAACCCCTACCGCAGGGAACATCCTGAGTTTGGTCCATAAGCTGCGAGGAGGAAATAAACCACACCCGAAACATCGGGACGAATGCCGTGCACAGACGGTTCAACAACCCGGCAAACACTGTCTCAACAGAGAACAGAACAAATGCAAAACATGCAACGGAACAACTGGGTGGGTGCTGGGTCTCCCATTGATGATTAAAGAAAAAAGAATTTACGGTACGTAAACAAAATTCTCTTTTTTCTGGTCATCATAATGGGAGACCCAGACAATGGGGATGTCCTAAAGCAATACCCCAGGGCGGGAAGAGTTCCTCAACAAGAGGGAAATAACACATGGTTCCCTTTAAAGGTGGGCAACCGCCGCCTGGAGAACCCGCCTGCCCAAACTTGCATCCGCAGAGGCATGGGCATGCACCATATAGTGCTTAGAGAAAGTGTGCAGGCTAGACCAAGTGGCCGCCTGACACACCTGTAGAGCAGACGCTCGATGTCGCAAGGCCCAGGAGGCACCTACAGCTCTGGTAGAGTGAGCCTTCAATCCCACCGGGAGAGGCAAACCAGAAGCCCGGTAAGCTTCTTGAATGGAAGCCTTAATCCATCTGGCCAATGTCGACTTTGATGCCGCGGACCCCTTACAGCGACCTGTCGTAAGAACAAATAAGGAATCCGAACTCCTAAAGGAGGCGGTCCTGGACACATAAATGCGTACCGCTCTCACGAGATCCAGAGTATGGAGGTCGCGTTCAACCTGATGAACGGGAGCAGGGCAAAATGATGGGAGAACAATCTCCTGGTTCAGGTGAAAAGTTGAAACCACCTTCGGCAAGAATTCTGGCCGAGGACGCAACACCACCTTGTCTTGGTGAACCACCAGAAAGGGCGACTTGCACGAAAGTGCAGCCAATTTTGAGACCCTTCTCAGAGACGTGATTGCCACCAGAAGAGGCCACTTTCTGAGACAGGCGAGATAGAGAAACATCTCTCAGCGGCTCAAACGGTGGTCTCTGCAATGCCGCCAGGACCATGTTGAGGTCCCAAGGGTCCAGAGGTCTCTTGTAGGGTGGAACCATCCGTGACACCCCCTGCAGAAATTGACGGACCTTCGGGAGGAGCGCCAATCGCCTGTCAAACAGCACTGAAAGTGCTGAGACTTGACCTTTCAAGGAGCCAAGGGATAATCCTAATTCCAAACCCGACTGTAGGAAAGCCAACAACGTCGGGATGGACAAGGGCCACGGAGACCGTCCACCAGAGGCACACCAAGTAAAAAAGATTTTCCACGTCCTGTGGTACATCTTCCTTGAGACTGGCTTCCTAGCCCGATTCATAGTGGCAACCACCGTAGGGGAAAAACCCCTGGATGTCAGCAGCCAGGCCTCAAGAGCCATGCAGTCAATCTGAGGGCCTTGGAATTGAGGTGGAAGAATGGGCCTTGCGCGAGTAAATCTGCGCGGTCTGGAAGAGCCCACCTGTGTCCGCCTGACAGTTGCCACAGGTCCGGGTACCAGGACCTCCTGGGCCAATCTGGAGCCACTAGAATGGCGACCCTGCACTCCGACCTGATTTTCCACAGCACCCTGGGAATCAGAGCCAGAGGCGGGAACACATACGGCAGATGAAATCTGGACCAAGTCAGGACCAGAGCATCCGCTCCCAGAGATTGGGGATCCCATGACCTCGCCATGTATTGCGGCACCTGATGATTCAGCCGTGAGGCCATCAGATCCACGTCCGGAGTGCCCCATCTGCTGCAGATGTCCTGGAAGACGTCTGGATGAAGAGACCACTCTCCGGCGTCCATCCCCTGCCGGCTCAGATAGTCGGCCTCCCAGTTTTCGACCCCTGGGATGTGAACTGCGGAGATCAGGCAGTTGTTGTCCTCCGCCCAGGATAGGATGCGGTGGACTTCGGCCAGAGCCTCTGCACTCCTGGTTCCTCCTTGATGATTTATATAAGCGACGGCCGTCGCATTGTCGGACTGAACCCGAATGGGTTGTCCGGAGAGGAATCTCTGAAACGCCAGGAGTGCTAGGTAGATCGCCTTGATCTCCAGCACGTTGATCTGCAACGCCGACTCCGACCGAGTCCAGAGGCCTTGGGCCCTGTGGTGTAAGAACACCGCTCCCCAGCTCTTCAGACTGGCGTCGGTGGTCACCACTAACCATGACGGTTTGATGAAGGACCGGCCCCGAGACAAGTGGTGTGGCTGTAACCACCACTGCAGGGAATCTCTGGTCGGTTGGGAAAGGGTCACCAGCCGATTCAGAGAAATCGACCTTTTGTCCCACCTGCGTAGGATCTCCAGCTGGAGAGGACGGAGGCAAATTGTGCAAAAGGCACCGCCTCTATTGCTGCCACCATGCGCCCCACCAGCATCATCAACGCCCGTAGGAAAGATTGTGGTGACAGGAGGACTGCTTGCACTCCTGATTGGATCGCCATCTGTTTGACTCGTGGCAGAGACACCAGGGCTGAGGCTGTGTTGAAGTCCATGCCCAAATATGTCAAAGACTGGGTCGGAACTAGCGTTGACTTCTGAATATTGAGGAGCCAACCGAACTGTTCCAGAGACCGCATGGTCACATCCAGGCTCTCTTGACAAAGGTGTTCTGATGGCGCCCTGACCAGTAGGTCGTCTAAATAGGGAATGACGGCATGTCCCTGCACGTGCAGGAGAGCCATCATAGAGGCCATCACCTTTGTGAACACCCGCGGTGCCGAGGCCAACCCGAACGGCAGCGCCACAAATTGGAAGTGTTCTTCCCCCACTGCGAATCGCAGCCAGCGCTGATGAGCTGGTGCAATGGGCACGTGAAGGTAAGCGTCTCTGATATCTATGGACGCCAGGAAGTCTCCCTGTGATACAGCCGCGATCACGGAGCGCAGTGATTCCATGCGGAACTTCCGAACCAACACGTGATGGTTGAACAACTTCAGGTCCAGCACCGGGCGGAAGGATCCGTCCTTCTTCGGGACGATAAAGAGGTTGGAGTAAAAACCCCTGAACCTCTCTCCGGAAGGCACCGGTATCACCACTCCGTCTCTGCGGAGACCCTCCAACACCAGGTAAAAAGCCTGAGCTTTTTCTGGCGATGGGACCGACCGATGGAATCGGGATATCGGTTTTGACGTCAGCTCTATCCTGTAACCTCGCGAGACCACGTCTCGAACCCACTGATCTTGAACGTGAAGTAGCCATTTGTCCTGAAAGCGAGACAAGCGGCCCCCCACCTGTGGGGAGGTAGGAAGGGAGAGCGAGTCATGCAGAGGCGGGTTTGGGGGTGGCAGCTACCGCCCCCGCCGGCTTCTTTGGACGACTCTTAGAGCGCCACTGAGAGGCGGGCTTTCCCCCTCGGTCCGTGCGAGCGGACGGTGCTGATGACTGTGAGCTGGAACGAAAGGACCACTGTTTTGGGTTCCTTTTAACGGTATACCGTGGCTTAGGCTTATTCTGCGGTATCTTAGACTCAGCAGAATCCTTTATCAGCTTGTCCAGTTCGGTGCCAAAAAGCCTGTCACCAGCGAACGGAAGATTCTGCAAAATCTTCTTGGATGTGGTATCTGAGTCCCAAAGACGCAGCCACAACAATCTGCGGATCGCTATAGCATTGGCCGAAGCCACAGCTGAGCGAGTGGCAGTTTCCAGAGTCGCCGTCCTGGCGTAGTCCGCATAGGCCCTTGCCCTCTCGGTAAGTGCCAGGACCTCTGGACTGGATCTTGCCAGGTCAGAGATACCATCCAGCACGTAGTAATCGCTTGCAAGGTCCAGACCGTGGCAAAATTAGGCGCAAAGGAAGACCCCACAGCCTCATAGGAAGACTTGGCGAGTTGCTCAACCTGTCTATCCGTCGCATCCTTCAGCGAGGAGCTGTCAGAGGCAGAGAAAAGGGAGCGTGCAGCAATCCTGGTCATGGAAGCGTCCACCTTCGGGGACTGCGACCACTCCTGAAGCACCTCCTGGGGGAAGGGGAAGCGATTGTCCTTGGGTTTACGGACATAACGCCGCCCAGGATGTAACCTGGGGGCTCTAACCACCCTTCCAAAATTCGTGTGGTCCATGAAGGAGCCACTTGGTCTAGCCTCTGGCCGCAGCCATTGATAGACCTCCTTCGGGTGCACCGTCACCTCCTCAGGGGGTGTCACGAGACGTAAAGTCTCGTTGATAGAGGACACCAGATCCTCCACCCCGTCTGGTGGTTCAGATACAGACACAGACCCGAAATTTGAACCCCCATCATCGTCCTCACCATCAGCGGAACGCTCCTCCTCAGAGAGAGTCTGGAGCTCGGGTGACTCCTCACGACGAGCCCGCTTAAGGGTTCTCACAGCAGAAGAGGGAGACACCCGGGGGTAACTGGACGGAGTAGCTGGGCTATCCAGCCTCCTATTAAGTGCCTCCAGGGATTGCGACATGGAGGACAGCTGGGACAACAGAGATTCATTGATCTTATTCTGAGTCTCCCATGGCCCTGAGATCACCTGAACCTCAGGGTATAGCACCGGAGCTGCTGACTCAGCAGTGTCAGTCCGGGCCTCTGGGCGTCCGCAGTTATTGCAGGACCCCTCCACCAGTGTTCCATTGCAAGTAGCACAGGTAATGGTGGCCTCTGCCGCCTTAGCAGCACGCTTCCTAGCTGAGGACATCGCCACAGTAGGGGAAAATAAGCCAAATTGCAGACAAAAAACCGGGAGTCCCGGTGGCTTACCGACCGCAGTAAAGCGGTATGAGGAAGCGGTGTGTGTGTGTGACCTCCGCGACGGTTTCCGGTCTCCCCTTGGAGTGCAGGCGCACGCTGCATACAGATCCCAGCCGGGAATTGAGGGTAAAGATGGCCGCCGACAGTGAAACTGTGGGCGGCGCCGAAAACACGCGGGAAACACACACACGCCCATCGATGACGTCACCGCACGGGCTGCTTCCCATCCTCCAAGCAGCCTCAGCATGAAGGTGCCGGAGCCCGCAGCGCGGGAATAGTGTAAAATACTATACACAGACTGCATGCACAAACAAACATCCGCAGCCTACAGCCTCAGCCCCTGCGACACACAGGGCGGTCAGCCAGGGTGACCCCAGCACAGGGTACACCCGCAGATCCGCGGACCCGAGGGTAACGCGCGGTCTGAGTGTCAGGCCACATAAAGTGACAGACACTACCCCCAGGCACACAGGAGACACCGAGTGCCTCAGTGCCGGTCCGGTCTGTAAGCACCATTTAGGGAGGCCTCGGACGGGGGTTCAGCACCAGTCCGGAGTGTAAGCACCATTTAGGGAGGCCTCGGACTGGGCTGGCTCCAGTCCGGTCTGTAAGCACCATTTAGGGAGGCCTCGGACGGAGCGGAGCTGTGCAAGGCTCCCATCTCCCACTCTCCAGAGCCCCCCGGAGAGGGATGGAGAGGAGCGCGACAGCGTACCGGGAGGACACAAAGTGTCCAGGCCCAAGGCCCTCCGGTACCTCCACCTGCGTGTTCCACAAGGGTGAGCGGGGAGGCTGTCGCAGGTCCGACCGGAACCATTTTACCTTGTCTTCAGACGCCATCACGTAAGTTGTGAGAATGCAGTGAAGTGCAAGCAAAGCGTGATCCTCCGAGCACACTAAGTTTAAAACTGAGGATGTTCCCTGCGGTAGGGGTTTATAAGCGGAGGAGGCGGTGTCTACAAACTTGTAGTACCTAGTGTGACCTCCGGAGGGCAGTGCCCTAAACCCCATTGTCTGGGTCTCCCATTATGATGACCAGAAAAATGTAGTTACATGTAAAGGTGATGACTGTGTGGGCACAAGAGCTGTTTCCGATACGATCACTGCAGGTGCCCGGCTTAACTGACAACCAAACGTCTACAGTATCTGCTAAGGATAGAGCCAGAACACTTCCTGGTAGTTGGCTCAGTAGAAGCAATGGTCAATAGTGATCTCAATAGATGGCTGTGAGAGGCAAGAGGCTCAAGAAGTGTCGCCATCAAACCTGCCACAAATGATCATCACGGCATTCAAAAGATCAAAACAGGGATTTTTGTGTACTCACCGTAAAATCCTTTTCTCCTAGCTCATCATTGGAGGACACAGGACGATGGGTGTATGCTTTTCTGCCACTAGGAGGCGACACTAAGTATAGAAAAAAGTTAAGCCCTCCCTTCCTGCAGTATACACCCGTACGTGGACGTAGCTAGTCAGTTTTGGTATTAAAGCAGTAGGAGAGCACGTTAACGTAACAAGTACAAAAGGCGTGAGCCGGGGTCTGTACAGAGTATTGAAGTTTTAGAGGGCAGGTGCTGTGTCCCCCATTGATGAGCTAGGAGAAAAGGATTTTACAGTGAGTACACAAAAATCCCTGTTTCTCCTTCGCATCATTGGGGGACCAGGACGATGGGGCGTCCTAAAGCAGTCCCTGGGTGGGAATTAGTTGAATTATGAGTCAGCCACCTACAGATGTACGATTGACTGTTGTAAAATTTTTTTTTTTTTTTTCTCACCTAGGCTCGCTTCTGCGGAGGCCCGGGTGGAAATGTTTTAGTAATAGGCAAACGTATGCCAGCTGGGCTAGGTTGCGGTCTTGTGAACCTGAGTTACCTGAAGCCTGGTGTTGGCTGGCCTAGTTGAGTGAGCCCTGATCACTACTAGGATTGTCATGCATTTGACAAACTAGGAATCTTGGATTGCTGTGCGAATGTACATTGGCGATATGGGTTTAGGAGCAGCTATTGTTTTTCTAGGTGTTTTGGGGACGACAAACAGCGTTTATGCTTAATGGACAGAGACTATACGGGAGCTGTAGCGTGTGAGGGCCTTTACTAGGTCCAGGGTATGAAGCTGCGTTTGAGGTGGTGTGCCGAAGCTGGGCGAAAGGCTGGTAGGATAATGCCCTGATTGAGGTGGGGATAGGACACTACCTTGGAGGTCCCAGACGGCCAAGGGTGTTTTTAGTGTGTGTGACCCCTTGGGTGAATGTTTTGCCCTGTTGTTTAGTTGCTGTCTTGCGTTGGAATAGGACGCAAAGGGCGGAGGATTGGCCGTTGATGGAGCTGAATGCTAGGCCAGAGTTTAGGGGTTACAGTTGCGGGTTTTTACCCGCAGGGGAATGTTGTGTAGGTGAGTCGATAGACGCGTGAGGACCTGGCGTTAATTATGGTGGTTATGACCTCCGTTGACAAACACGTGTTTGTGTCCGAGGCTAGGGTTAAATAGCCACCCCATTAGAGACTGGGACTCCCCGAACTCCTGTGGCAAATGGAGCGCTGTGTTAGAGGGTCCAGTCGGATTGGGAGTGCGTAGGGCGTGTTGGTAATAAGCTGAATAAGCTGTACGGGCTTTACGTACTATGCCCGTCGTCGCTATTCTGGGTTGGTGACTACTGTTTGACTCCTTTTTACTTTGATCTTCTTGACCACCTGCAGGGCCAGCGACAGAGGGGAACAGGTTGAGCCCCAGCACGCTGGGGCATGCAAAAGATTGTCTTGAACTTAGCTTTGCCTTTTTTCTACGAAAATCTTTATCAAAAGGCGGAGGAGTTCTTGAAGAGAAAACCTGAGTATGTCTGGAAGTTGGGATTCGCGCCATGGTACGGCCAGCAAGTCCGCTGTGAGTGCTAGCGGGTCCTGGAACCTGGCTACGAAGTTCGGGACCTTTGAGTTTATTCTGGATGCTGTGAGGTCTAGGAAGACTTCTGGATGTAGATATCATCCCACTGAGGACAGTCTCTTGCGGTTTAGGAAGTTTGCTGGCTAGCTGTCCACTCCTGTGATGTGGACTGGAGACCTGGCCATGGCCGGTCCGTTCAGCGACCTTATATAGTGATCATTGCTCCAGGTATATTGTGAGGTAACCACAGCTCACTTCACAGACTGTGGAATGGCCTCAATTGGTTTCAAACCTGTGTTTTGATGCTGCAGTGGTTTCCGTTACCCGGGTGAGATTGGGTAGCTGGAAGGTGAAAGTGTTGGATCGCTAAACGAATCCTTGTAGCTTCAGAATGTTGATTGGGAGGTGTGGCTTTTGGGCCGTGCAGGATCCCTGGGTCGTGTATTGACGATAGGCAAGCCCCTAGCTGAGTAGGCTGGTGTTAGTGGTTACAGGTAGCCACTGAACTGTGAGGAATGATTTGTCTTGTGTTAGAGAGGGTGGTCGTGTCCACCGGGTGAGTGTCTTTTTAGCTCGTGTGGGTAGGCGGTGTCTGCGGTCGAGACTGCAGAGGCCTCTGGCTGAGAGTGGGGCCAGTGTTGGACGTGTAGCTGAGCGTAGGGAGAGGTTTCCCTTGCCTCTACCGGTTTTTTTTTTTTTTTTCTTTTTTCCTTCTCTCTCTCTCCGGGACTTCCCTGCTAAAGTGAATGGTTTGGGGAGCTCCTGTGCGGTGTCTGAGTTCATCTTTAGAAAGTTTATAGTTTGTAGCCGACAAACAGCTTTGAATCGAAAGCTTTTATACTATTAGGTCTCCGGTACTGGTGCTATGACCCCGGTCAGAGTAGAGAGTTGGCGGCCTTGAACAACAGATGTCGTTTATCTAGGTTTTGGCTGAGATTGGTGCATGTCGGTTTCCTTGGGTGGGCTGCACTGTGACTGTGTTAGCGGTTGATGAGGGCTATCCCGATATTCCATGAGGGATGCGCGGTCGCGACTACAGCTATGGGTAGCAACAGGACCGCTTGAGCCCTTTGTTGGGAAGAAGTATGCCATCTTCCCTTCCCTCCATGGCTTTGGGAATTATCTGGATTAGCTTTTCATCTAACAGGTGACCACCTTGGTAGTCTAGCTTTATGAGGGACCCTTTAGATGCGGAGTCCGCGTGCCACCCTCTGATCTATGAGGTTCAGCGTATTGAGATGGCGTTCGCCGCTGCTAACGTATAACAGTTGGCTTGTCTATGGACGTACAAAGAGGTACTCCACGGCCCTTTAGGGTTGGTGTAGGAAATCAGTTGTCTTGTGAGTGGTTGTGGATTTGTGATAGTGTGCGTAGAGCACGCAATTTTGGACACCACTGCTTTAGCGACCTACGCCGCTGCGAAGGGGGGTGAGAGGGGCCGGCACTGAGGCTCCAAATACTGAGCGTGCTCGGCTGTTTAGTTGGTGGTTGTTAGGGTATTTGGTAGACGAGCTGTCTGAGAGCGCCAGCAGAGCTTTGTTAGCTGGGCACGACGCTGGAGAGTCGACGGCTGGCAACTTGGCATGTTACTTATGACGGTTTGCGGCGACGGGGTATTTGTCTTTGAAAGTCTGCGATTTGCTAAGCGCTTGTCTGGCCAGTACTCATTACGTCGGGTTATGTTCTTACAGTCGACGTGAGTAGAGAAGTAGAGAGGTTTTTTTTTTTTTTCTTATAATGAACACTGGAACGGTGGCCTGGTGGTATTTGACTAGTAGTGTTATGTTAACGGCCTCGACGAGGTTGTCAACCGTTGACTGGGTGCCTGTCGTCTGACCGTCTTGGGGCGAATCCGGTCGTGAGCGTCCCTGTTTGGAGGGTGACTCAGGTTGGTGGTGGTGCAACGAGGAGCGAGGTGTGTCACTTACAGGAAACATGTTAGGGGATCATCTATGGGCTGGACCTGTATGAGTTAGTCTTCTGGTCGGCAGGGGGACTGCCGGCTGGTAGCATCCCATAATGTCCCTGTATGGTTTACCCGTCATTATTTATGTTTCGTCCTTGTTCAGCCCTTACACATGTAAAGTGCCATGGAACCAATGGCGCTATATAAATAATTAATAATAATTTTCTGTCAGAGTAAGGGCAGTGACATTTGTTGTCACTGGCAATATGTGCACTGGGAAGCGACTGCATCTTTTGGGCTAATGAGTTGGCCTGTTGTGTCAGTGCCAGGGTCCGGGGGGGTGTTAAGCACACTGGGTACTGTGTTAGCGGTAGGCTTAGTGAGCCATTGGGGTTTGGAATTTAGGCAAAGTTGAGATCCGTGGTTCCATGGGAGCGGGATCTGACTGGTGGTGCCCGATGCCTTCCGTCTTGTGGTGCCTTGTTATTTGTTTTGGTTAAATAAATACCCAAGTGCCGCGTTGTCTACACGCTATTCAGCTTTAGCATATGTGCTGTATCACACAACACTGTCAGTCAGGGGATGTGATCGCCCCCGGGCCCTGCAGCCTATTTTGCCATAATTGAGGGGGCTGTGTTGGAGCTTTTGTATCGGGGCTCCTGGGCCTGAAGATACGCCACTGGTCATAGTGTACGTGATTACAGCGCAGCCGGGTACTGGCGTGTCAAAGCGGTTCGCTTTGAAGGCAGGGAGCGGAGGCTGGTCATGCCATATGATGTGGTGCTGGTCTGAAGAGCTTCTACTTCAGATGCACAGACAAGGGAGGGATGTGTGGTGGTTGATTTTAAAGTTGAATCGTCCCTGTACTTAAGCTCACAACTTTCAGTTGAGTAAAAGTATAGTTATAGTTGCCAGAGCCTTTGCACTCCTATTACAGCCACTTATTAGAGCTTACTGGTTTGGCTGCTTTGTGCAGCCTTTTCTTGTTGATGGAGGAGGGGAGGGTCAGGTAACAGGTTGCAGCATTGTGTTTGCTTATAGCCTGGGGCTGCTGCTGTGCCCCACATGCAGGCTCTTTGTTGTATTTCGGGCCAGAGAGGGGGCGTGGCGATGCAGCGTGGCCCTGGAGTGGTTGGCTGTTTGCGTAAGGGGGGGGCGTGTTTGCTTTTACTGACCCAGCTACCAGCGTTGGGCGTGTGTAGCCGTGATTGACAGTAGCAGCTGCCAATCGTGGCTATCTGTGCCCCCTCCGCGTCATTGTACCCGCCCCTATGACGCTGGGCGGTCACATGGGTATGTGCGGCCAATCACCGGCGGCGCCAACGTGTAGGCCCAGACTGGGGCCTATATTAATGCGCCGGGGCCCGCGATAGCGGCAGGCTGCCGCGCTACACCGGCAGCCAGCGGCGCCGCAGCAGGCTGTTGTTCCTCCGTCCCATGCATTGGACGCGCACCCCGAACTTACTGGCGGTGCGCGTCCAGCATGGAGCCGCCGTGGAACACTGAGGGTGGGGGCTGTGGAGACTGAGCATCGGACCCTATGAGGCTGGGTCGGTGCTAATGTAGCCAGGGTGTCCTCCATCACCCTCTCCTTGGTTGGAGAGGGTGAGAGGCGGCGGCATGGGAGCTCCTTGAGGGATGCTCTGCAGGTGGCCAGAGGCTCTGGGGGGAGCGGGGAGTGCAGAGCCCTTTGTGGGTTCCGTCTTTCTTCCCCGGGAGGACGCAGCGAGAGGGGGGCCTTGCGGGGTCCGTTGCCCTTTCACAGCGGAGAGGCTTCGGCCCCGTGCCCTGAGCTTACCGGTGGTGCGCGTCCCGGCCTGGGGCCACCGTGGGGAAAATGGTGCCCTGTGTGTGCAGGCTGCTGCTGTTGGTGCTGCACCGGATCCCTTGGGGATGGATCGGTGCGGTGGCTGGGCACCCTGGTGGCCTCAATCACCTGCTTCTTTGTTGGAGGAGGTGAGAGGTGCTGCACTTGTGCTCCCTTTATGGGAATGCACAGTGACTGGCAGACTGTTTGGTCTGGGGTAGTGAGAGCGGAGCCCCTCTATGAGGATCCTTCGCCCCTCCAAGGGTGGTGTGTGCTGCCTTGGGATCCCCCATGCTCTGTGTAGAGCAGTGCCTTTGGCGTATAATAAAGAGTTAAATAAGAATTAAGTAGTAAAATTAAAAGTAAGAGTAAAAAATGGTAGATGTGGTCTGAGCTACAGACACACATGTGCCTCCAGCGACACTAAGCAAAAAACTGACTAGCTACGCCCACGTACGGGTGTATACTGCAGGAAGGAGAGCTTAACTTATTTCTATACTTAGTGTCGCCTCCTAGTGGCAGAAAAGCATACACCCATGGTCCTGTGTCCCCCAATGATGCGAAGGAGAAATGCTGGGTATTTTCTAAAGATTGTGAAAATGAGATATTTAGGGAAAATGCTACCAAATAAATATGTCTGGGAAATCAGGTTAGTCATACGTGATAAAAATGAGTGGGATAATTAGTCTAGGGAAAGCAAAACCTCCATGACCAGTCAGCTGATAATTGTCAAGCAAAAAAAAAACAAAAAAAAAACACTAAAATGAAGATATTGGGTTTAAGAAAGACAAGGGTGGGTTTGTGTTTTTTGGAAGGGGGGAGAAGGTGAGGTCTGGGGAAGCTGCAGATCAATATGCCTGTCTGCTGTCTTTCACTGAACTGAGTGCTCCTCACTCCTCCTCTCTGCACAGAATTTAATATGTGGAATACAAAATGTATTTTATTCACCGGTAACAGAATAATGGAGAGTTTAATTAAACAAAAATGACCATTTAAAGAGGACAAACCAGCAGGATTTGGAGCTATAAAGTGAAGCTGAATAAAATCATACCTTGAAAGATTCCAGCTTTCATTGCAGAGAAAGTGTCAAAAAACCTCAGTGCAACAGGTGATTGACGTATGCAGCATCGTGCCACTATTTGGGTTTGTTTTTTTATTCTTACCCTGTGTGCTTGTCTTTCGGGTGTAAGCCGAAATCTCCCTCAGTACCATCAAGTCTTTAATTTTTTTGCGTCTTAGCACCAAGTCACTTTCCTTCACCGACATCGCATGTGACATTGCGCATGGGCATAGCATTGTGCCCGGCTCCATGTTGGTGATGGAGTTTATCAGTCACTCTCACCCTCCCTCGCCTGCTACTCAGGTGCTTGTGACCACGCATGTAATTGTGAGCTACTTTCCAGGCTGGCTAATATGCTCAGAAGGTAAGGAGCGTCATTTTATAGACCCCATTTTACAAACAAACCCCTAATGAATTAATCTTTGGGGGTGCAGTGATCATATCGACACCACAGGTGTCACAGCTTTATACTCTATTTGGCGGCCAAGAAAAAATAATTACATTTAACCTACAAAAGTTTTGTGTTCCCTCCAGATTTGACATTTTCCCACGGAAACATAGGTAAAAACGGCACCAAAATTGTAAAGAATTTTTGCCGATTATGGCAATACCCCATATGTGGCTGTTCAGTACTGCTTTGTTGGGAGGGAAGGTATTTGACTCGGGGTATAGATTTACATAGAATAGTTTGCGGACTCAAGTGCAGGGGACAACAGACTCCCCACTAAAATGACACCAAATTACAACCCTTTGAGAATTTATTTACAGGTGTACTAACAAATTTAACTCCATAGGTGTTTTCCAGAAACAAGCAGCAATGGATGTTACCAACTGAAAATTGCAAATAAGCCCTCGCAGTGCCCAGTACATTGCAGTGCCAATACACTGTGCTCAGCTCGTGCTGCCGGAGAAACACACCCCGTAAATTAAGTGGGCTCTCCCCACTGCAGATATGGGAACAGCAGATGCTAAATGTGGTTTGGGAAAATTGTACTGCTCAGAAGAAAAGAAGGCATTTGGGAGCACAGATTTTGCTCAGATTCCTTTTGAAGGTTGTGGGGGCGGAATAGCAGTTTTCTCAAGCCTTTGTGGTACTAGACTTCAGGGCTGTGGAGTCAGTAAGTCAAACCTCCGACTCCTGAATTTCCCTGACTCCTTCGACTCCCTCATACATGTCTCATGTTTAAGTGATAAATTTATTATAGTTCAATGGTAACATGAGGCTTTAATCATTATTATGACACAATAGCCAAGATATTTAGATAGAACATAAAATAATATTCAACACATTCTGCATTGAACGACTGTACCCAATTTATTACATATTTTAGGAGTCACTCCATTTTCTACCGACTCAAACGCCATCAAAATGGGCTCCGACTCCAAAACTCCAAATCCACAGCTTTGCTATTAGTGATGTGAAAAAACAGATTTTTGTGTACTCACCGTAAAATCATTTTCTCTGAGGGGGAGAACACAGGACCATGGGTTATGCTGCGTATATCTACGAGGCGACACTAAGCAAATGTGATAACAGTTAGCTCCTCCTCTGCGGCATACACCCCCTGGCTGGGCTAGGCTGCACCAGTTTTAGTGAACAAGCAGTAGAAGGAATAGGAAAAAACAGACAGTTCAACCAATTGCAAACATGCAATGAAACATCAAAGAATAACAAATGCCCAAGCATGCAAACAGGGTGGGTGCGGTGTCCCCCAATGATGACTCAGAGAAAACGATTTTATGGGGAGTACACAAAAATCCGTTTTTCTCTATCGCCTTATTTGGGGGACACAGGACCATGGGACGTCCTAAAGCAGTCCCTGGATGGGAAAAAAAGACCACAATCCAAGGAGCAAGAAACGGTCCTGATCTTCCTGAGCCACCTAAGTGGAAAGGTGCGCCACTGCCGCCTGGAGGATTCATCTACCCAGGGCGGCTTCAGCTGAGGTCTGGGTATGAACCCTGTAATGCTTCGTAAACATGTGAAGACTAGACCAGGTAGCTGCCTTGCACACTTCTGCCGAGGCCTGGTGCCGAATAGCTCAGGGTGCCACGACTGTGCGAGTGGAATGAGCCCGTAGTCCACTGGGAATGGGAACAGACCTTAGGCGATAGGCTTCCTAAATGGTGGAGCGTATCCAACGAGCCAGAGTAGCTTTCGAAGCCGCCTGCCCTTTTCGAGGACCCTCCGGGAGGACAAACATGGTCTAACTTCCTGGAGGGGGCAGTTCTGGAAATTTAATACCTGAGGGCCCTGACTAGGTCGAGGGTATGCAGTGCCTTTTCTACCCAGTGCAACAGAGCCAGACAGAAGGACGCCAGGATAATGTCCTTGTTGAGGTGAAAGGAGGAGGTTACCTCGAGAAGGAAGGTGGTAACTGGGCGCTTTACCACCTTGTCTTGGTCGAAAGAGAGAAAAGGCTTGCGGCATGAAAGTGACGCCAATTCTGAAACTCGCCTGATGGACGTAAATTGCAACCACGCAAACAACTTTCCGTGATGAGAGGCAGAGCGACCTCTTTCATGGGCTCGAAGGGTGATTTTTGGAGCACGTCCATGACCAGATTGAGGCCCCATGATTCAAGGGGCCTCCGGTAAGGAGGGGCTAACCTGGAGACTCCCTGGAGGAAGGTCCTGCCTTGGGGCTTCTTGGCCAGTGGGCATTGATAAAACCCAAAAGAGCAGAGATCTGCCCCATTCAGGGAGCTCAGGGCTGGGCCCGATTGTAGTCCAGACTGGAGAAAGCTGAGAATTACAGGAATAGACAGAGGAAGAGAATGAGCCCGTTTCTTTGCACCATGAGACGAAACGTTTCCACGTACAGTGGTATATGCAGGCTGAAGTCGGTTTACGAGCCCTGAGCATGGTACTGATTACCTCCATGGAGAAGCAGTCGCATGTTAAAACCTAGGTTCCAATGGCCACGCCATCAAATTGAGAGCTGTGGAATTCTGGTGACAGATGGGACCCTGTGTCAGGTGGTCTGGTCGATCCAGGAGGCACCAGGGAACTTCTGCAAAAAGCTGTACAAGGTCGGCGTAAAAGGCGCCACTGGTCCAGTCTGGAGCTTTGAGTATGACAGGCACCCCTTCGGATTTTATTTTGCCGATTACTCTCGGGAGCAAGGGTAGTGGAGGAAAGACTAGTGCATCCGCTCCGATGGCCATTGGGTCGTGTGATCAGGCTATGAATGCAGGAACCTGTTTTGAAGCCACTCCTTTGTTATTTTATGTGTGCTTAGTGTCATTGTCTTGTTGGAAGGTGAATCTTCAGCCAAGTCTGAGGCCCAGAGCACTCTGGAAGAGGTTTTCATCCAGGATCTTTCTGTACTTGGCAGCATTCATGCTTCCTTCAAATTTAAACAGTTGTCCTGTCCGTGCAGCTGAAAACACCCCCATAGCATGATGCTGCCACCACCATGTTTCACTGTTGGGATTGTATTGGGCAGGTGATGGGAAGTGCCTGATTTTCTCCACACATACTGCTTAGAATTATCACCAAAAAGTTCCATCTACGTCTCATCAGACCAGAGAATCTTATTTCTCAGTCTGGGAGTCCTTCATGTGTTTCATTTTTGTTCCAAACTCAGTGCGGGCTTTTCATATGTCTTGCACTAAGGAGAGGCTTCCGTCGGGCCACTCTGGCATAAATGCCTGACAGGTGGAGGGCTGCAGTAATAGTTAACTTTGTGGAACTTTCTTCCCATCTCCCTACTGCATCTCTGGAGCTCAGCCACAGTGATCTTGGGGTTCTTCTTTACCTCTTACCAAGGGTCTTCTATCACAATTGCTTAGTTTGGTTGGAAGGCCAGGTCTAGAAAGACTTCTGGTGGTTCCAAAACCTCTTCCATTTAAGGATTATGGAGGCCACTGTGTTCTTAGGAATCTTGACTACTGCAGAAACGCTTTTGTAACCTTGGCCAGATCTATGCCCTGCCACAAGTCTGTCTCTGAGCTCCTTGGCCAGTTCCTTTGACCTCATGATTCTCATTTGGTCTGACGTGCACTGTGAGTTAGGTGTGTGCCTTTCCAAATAAAGTCCTATCAGTTTAAAGGGATCCTGTCACCTCCAGAACGCCTCCTAAGCTACCAAAACATGTCCCTGCAGCATATTATCACTAATCTCACACTCCTTTTGTCTCTTAAAAGCATCCTGTGAAAGTGCATAAAAACGCTTTAAGAATTACTCATTAGTGATTATAATTAGCAGGGGCTATATTCATTAGTCCCCCAGGGCGTGTTGTTTTGCAGGCTCCAGGATCCACCCTCTCTTGGCTGTGTGCTTTGCTTGTGCAGGCCTTACCCTCTCCCCCCCCCCCCCCTCTATCACTCACAGAATGTAAATCATTAGTCCTGCGTTCAGCTCCACATCACAGCAGCACAGACAGAAAGAGGGTGGATCATTCAGGCAGCAAAACAACACGCCCTAAGGGCTAAAGAATATAGCCCCTGCTAATTATAATCACTAATGAGTAAGTATTAAAATGTGTTTATCCACTTTCACAGGGTGCTTTTAGGAGACAAAAGGAGTGTGAGATTAGTGATAATATGCTGCAGGGACATGTTTTGGTAGCTTAGGAGGCATTCTGGAGGTGGCAGGATCCCTTTAAACTGATAGGACTCTTCATGAAGTCCTTTGCGTCCATCCCTGAGAAATATCAATGGTACTTACATGGCGCCGCCAGGACACCCTATCCTCCTAGCCCAGGTCCCATGGCATCGCCGCACTTGTGCAGCCGCCAGCTTCCTTCAGTGGTGACCATGCCTCCTGTGACTGCAGTCCATAGCTCCCCCCCATACACATCTATGGGAGCATTGTGTATTGTGGTACCCCAATCTGTCTACTTCCATGGGAGAAGTGGTGAAATGTGTGACCCTGCTCTGTACAATACATTACTACTCCCATAGAAGTAGACACAACAGGGTGACAATACATCACCGCTCCCAAACAAGTGGATGGAGCAGTGTCTCATATAGTGCTCCACAGTATAATGTGTTGATATAGTGCTCCATGGCACAATGTGCTCCATTGTATGTCTCCCATACAGTGATCCATTGCAAAATGTGCACTTTAGAGCTCCATAAATACATAGCTCTGCTATATCCTGCCATATCTGTTTAGTGTGATATAGCAGAGCTGTGTCAGTGTGTCAAGAGCTCAGCAGCATGAGTATTTCTCTTTAAATCTCCCTAGAACCTGTCCCTCAAACAATCTCTCATATGGCAAGGTTGATGAAATAATAAAGTAATAGCCCTTGCAATAAGGGAAGCAAAAGAGTGAACACACAAACAGAAAATTTCCCAGTTGGGAAGTAGTTAATAAATTCCTTTATACACGCTTTTCGTGTCTTGTGGAAGTATTAATAGTTTTTTTAAGATGTCTGCCCACGCATCTTAAAACAGTTGTGCTGTGCTAACCGTAAGTCGTTAAGTTATGTTAGCCCAAATTTTAAGCAGTCAGGAGTAGGGATGAAATGCAGGCTGTGGTGTGCGATGTTCCCTACACTAGTGTATATGACCAGCAGCACTTCTAAACAGAACAGCCTGGATCTCTGCTTACCACCGCACAATGTCTGGTGTGTCTTCCGTGGAGCACAGTTATCTCCGTGGTGATATCCACATTATCACCTGTTAAGACTCACCCCACCACTACATCCTTCATAGCCAACATATGCAAAATATTATTTATAACATACATTTTAAATATATTTTATTAAAGGGATCCTGTCACCTCCAAAACATGTCCCTGCAGCATCCTATCACTAATCTCACACTCCTTTTGTCTTCTAAAAGCATCCTGTGAAAGTGCATAAAAACATTTTAATACATACTCATTAGGGATTATAATTAGTAGGGGCTATATTCTTTAGCCCTTAGGGTGTGTTGTTTTGCAGCCTGAATGATCCACCCTCTCTCTGTGCAGCTTCTGCTGTGATGTGCAGCTGAAGGCATGACTAATGATTTGCATTCTGTGAGTGACAGAGAGGGGGAAGGGTAAAGCCTGCACAAGCAAAACAGCACAGAGAGAGAGAGAGAGAGGGTGGATCAAGGAGCCTGCAAAACAACATACCCTAAGGGCTAAAGAATATAGCACCTACTAATTATAATCACTAATGAGTAAGTATTAAAACGTTTTTATGCACTTTCACAAGATGCTTTTAGGAGACAAAAGGAGTGTGAGATTAGTGATAATATGCTGCAGGGACATGTTTTGGTAGCTTAGGAGGCGTTTTGGAGGTGACAGGATCCCTTTAATGTATAACTGTAAAAAATAGAATGAAGGTGGTCATGAAAAGTTTAAATGTCAAGTGTCATTACAGGAACTTCTCATTAAACCATTAAAGGATTAATTTGCTGTTTTGATGATTAGTTGAGCACAAAAAAAGCAACTTACCAACACTCTAATGTCAAATCTCTGTTCTTGAGGTAGGTATTTTGGAACTTGAAGAACACAGTTCATTGCAGTGCTTATTAGATTGTCCTGCTCACCAGTCTTTGTGCTGCCCATTCTGCAGAACACAAGCATATTATCACAAATGCTATATATGAGAGATTTATACACCTATCGACTTAACATTACTTGTTCCACTTTTTCTTATTTATGTACTTGTAACTTCCCCCGACAAGGGGACTTGTCACTCTAGTTTTCTGTTAATTTTGGATGTTATTGGTATAGAGTGATATCTAGGTTTTCTTTGTTTTGAAAACATTCAAATAAACATTTCTGAAAAAAAAAAATGCTATATATCTGCCATACAAACCAGGTGCCTACTAAATACACACACTTCCACTAAACCTTGCTGCAGTGCCACATTAGCCTCACTGAACATCAATAAATGTTGGCGCTCATACCATTGTCATGTGTTAAATTGAGCAGCACGCCAATTATGGCCCTCATACAGTCCTCAACGGCTTTGCCAACATGCCCGCCAGCACTGTAATATATAAGCGGCTTGTTGTAAGGAATGCAGATGCTCTCTTCAGCTCTGTTATATCTCTGAATGAATTGCTCACAATGTCTAAGCGCTCTAAACAGAGAAAGAGAAAAGAAAATCTTAATTAAAAAGGGAACACTTCCACATAACGTCTGACTTCACATCATCTAATTGTAATAGCAGATGATGCTTAATAGGTGTACTCACTTTGCTGAGGACATAATGAGCTGGGAATCTTTATATGCAATTAGGTAGCTCTGGTTTTCTGGATTGTGCACAGTTACCTGTGAATAGCACAAAACATATCACGGTCAGCTCATACTTCAAGAGACGGCAACCAGTTTGCAAAGGTAAGGTGGCTTTCACATCAGCAGTAGTTTGTAATTTGCAGAAGATGTCACCGCACCAATCCGGCAAGCCCCATTCATTCTCTATGGGGCTTGCGGCCAAGTGCGGTTTTGCACTCGCAGCACTGGGAAAAAAAAAAACGCCACTAGCAGTGTTTTTTTTTTTTTTTGTGCGGCTGTAAGTGCCAGATCTGCTGGATTCGACAATACCACACTTGCCGCACCTGACCGCAAACCCCATAGAGCAGGGGTGGGGAACATACGGCCTGCGGGCCATATCCGGCCCGCCAAGACCTTCTCTCCGGCCCCTGGCCACATTGCCAGAGACTGCAGTGCTCAGGCCGGCATCAGCATTTTACTGCTACCGGCCCTTTAAGTCAGTGCGTACCCTCTAAACAAGCACAGCAGCATTCACTACTGAACACTGCCTGCACATGAGGGATCACATCTTCACACACAGGCAAGAGCAAAGCCAATGCGAGGATGTGGTGTGTTGGCGGGGCCAACATGTAATGTGCTCCGCCCCAAGATGGAGAGGTCAGAGCTGCAGCCCCAGCAAAACAGTATGTATGTGTGCCCTCTAGTGTTTGTATGTGTGCACCCCCCAGTAGCGTCATGCGTGCTCCTCTCATGTTTGCCCCCAGCAGCATCATGTGTTGCCCCCTCAGTAGCAGCATCTTTGCCCCCTTGCAGCATCATGCGTCCCCCTCAGCTATATTATGTGTGCCCCCCCCCCACCAGTAGTAGCATGTTAGCCTCCCAGCTACATCATGTGTGCCCCCCACTCAGTACCAGCATGTCTCCCCCCCAACAGCATCATGTTTGCCCCCCTCTCATCTGCAGTGTGTGTGTGTGTCACCCCAGCAGCAGCATGTGTACCCCCCTAGCAGTGTATGTGCCCTCCAGTGTGTAGATGTCCTCAGCCGCTCATCCCCAGTGATGTGAATGTCCCCACTCATGAATATGCCCCCAGCCCTCCCAGAGCTGTATACTCCCCCACCCTACATCATGTGTGCCCCCCACTCAGTACCAGCATGTTTCCCCCCCAACAGCATCATGTTTGCCCCCTCTCATCTGCAGTGTGTGTGTGTCCCCAGCAGCAGCGGTGTGTGTGTCACCCCAGCAGCAGCATGTGTACCCCCCTAGCAGTGTATGTGCCCTCCCGTGTGTAGATGTCCTCAGCCGCTCATCCCCAGTGATGTGAATGTCCCCACTCATGAATATGCCCCCAGCCCTCCCAGAGCTGTATACTCCCCACCCTCCCCGGTGATGTATATGCACTCGCACCCCCCCATGCTGTATACTTCTCCAGTCTCCCCAGTGCTGTGTACGCCCCCAGCACTCCCCAGTGCTGTGTATGACCCCAGCCCTACCCAGTTATGTATATGATGCTGCCCTCTCCAGTGATGTATATACCTCCAGATATCCCTAGCTATGTACATGCCCCAGGCATCCCCAGTGCTGTACATGCCCCCAGCACTAAATATTTCCCCAGCGTCCCTAGTGATGTGTAGACCCCTATCCTTCCCAGTGCTATACATGCCCCAGCGATGTATATGCACTCAGTGTCTCCTATGTGAGGTATATTTATATATATATATATATATATATATATATATATATATATATATATATATATATATATATATATACATACACACACACACAGCAGTCTTAGTGTCCCCTGTGTGATGTATATACAGCAGTCCCTATGTCTCCGATGTGTTCCATATACAGCTGTCCCCTATGTGATATATATGATTTACAAAACTTATTACGAAGAATTGACTGCGCTCTAGGCAACACGAACATAATAAAGCAGCGGTGAGAGGCAACAAGAAGAATATCACCAAACATCACAGCCGCACCAAAGAGGAGCAGCTCCAGCCACCACAGTAGGGTGTTAATTATTTGTTTGACCAAATATTGCGGGTAATTTTCAAGGAGATAACTCTCCCCGGCCCCGAAGGATGGTAGAAATTTCCAAATGGCCCTCGGCATGTAAAAGGTTTCTCACCCCTGCCATAGGGAGTGAATGGGGCTTGCCAGATCGGTGCCACAAGTCACCGGTTATGATCCGGCGACATGTGTCACGAATTACAAACTACTGCTGATATGAAAGCAGCCCATTACAAATGTACAAAATGTGAAATACTGCAATATAGGCAACATAGTAAATCTACCTGTTTCCCAAATTTTTATTAAAAATACATTTTATCTACAGTACACATTTTGTCAAATGTGTTTCGATTACTAGAAATACCCAGCTATGAAATACTAAATACTCTTAAAGAGGACCTGTCACCACCCCATGCATGCTGATTTAATAGCAGGACTGAATGCAGCATGTCTGCTGCATTCAGGCAAGGGGTCCCCCGTCCCTTAAGCCCCCCTGTACCCTGAGAAAATTTAATGTAAAAACTTACAATGTGGAGCCAAATAGGAGGGGGCTAGAGGCTGGAGCCAACACTCTTTAGAGGGCAATTTCACACCCCTGGATATAATATCCTCCCTGCGCCGCCTCCTCCTGCCAGTCATGTTCTCCCTCACCTGCTTGCCTGCTGTATGAGACGCAGAACGCAGGCACAGTGCCAGGGATCCTATTCCTCAGTGCTGCTCAGCTGCCCCGCCTCCAGCGGTGATGTCACCGCCTTACTCTGCTCTGCTCCATTCATAACATGGAGCAGGGCGGGGATAAGCTTTGACATAAAGGCAGGAGGCGGGGTGGCTGGCCTCCAGCAGTGACATCACCACTTATCCCCGCCCTGCTCCATGTTATGAATGGAGCAGAGAAAGGCAGTGACATCACCGCTGGAGGCAGGGCAGCTGAGCAGCACTGAGGAATATGATCCCAGGCTCTGTCCCTGCATTCTGCGTCTCATACAGCAGGCGAGGGAGAACATGACTGGCAGGAGGAGTCGGCGGAGGGAGGATATTATATCCAGGGGGCGTGAAATTGCCCTCTGAAGAGTGTTGGCTCCAGCCACTAGCCACCTCCTATTTGGCTCCACATTGTAAGTTTTTACATTCAATTTTCTCAGGGCACAGGGGGCTTAAGGGTGGGGGACCCCTTGCCTGAATGCAGCAGACATGCTGCATTCAGTGCTGCTATTAAATCAGCATGCATGGGGTGGTGACCGGTCCTCTTTAATAAGCAATTCCAAAGGTTTTGTCTAGAGAGATAATTGTGGATTATTTTTTTTAAATGGGCACATTGTTAAACTGATAGAAACCTTTCCTAGAAAGTTAGCACAGATGCCAGTGAGCATGTGCAGAAGGAGCTCTGCCCCTTCATGTATAGGAAGATATGAGCCAATGGATATTCTCATGTAATTCTGAAAATACTAGTGCAGATGAGAGGAAACTGCTCACACTGCTGTCCACACATCTATCTGATCTAATACTGGAGATACTAGGTGTGCTGAGGTAAGAGGCGGTGCAGCTTCAATCGTGCCTCTCTTGGTGAGAGAGGTCAGTCCGGGTGCCTGCAGCCTCAATTCTTTGTTGGGGATGGAGGACTTAAGAGTCTGCGGCCTCGATCCAGCCTCTCTTGTTGAGAGGGGAGAGAATAGGTGCCTGCAGAATCAATCCAGACTCTCTTTGTTGAGAGAATGGAGAGCATGGGTGCCTGAAGCCTCAATCCAGATTCTCTTTGTTGAGAGAATGGAGAGCATGGGTGCCTGAAGCCTCAATCCAGATTCTCTTTGTTGAGAGAATGGAGAGCATGGGTGCCTGTAGCCTCAATCCAGATTCTCTTTGTTGAGAGAATGGAGAGCATGGGTGCCTGTAGCCTCAATCCAGACTCTCTTTGTTGAGAGAATGGAGAACAGGAATCTCTGTATAAGGTGTCAGTATAAAAAAAAAGGGAAAAATCTTCTAATCCGGGATGTAATGGAAAAAATAAAGAGAAAGTTATAAAAAAAAGGTATCTAGTTAGTTAGGCTGTATATGTGGCCTGAGTCAGGACACGTCTGCCTCCTAAGACACTAAGCAAAAACTGACTATGTTCACTCCTACATGGGGGTGTATACTACTAGGAGGAGCTAACGTTTTTAATTAACTTAGTGTTGCCTCCTAGTGGCAGAAAAGCATACACCCATAGTATCCTGTGTCCCCAAAGAAGCGATAGAGAAACTGGAGATACCAGAAGTATTGAAGTAAGAGTAGGCTGCTCACATTCCTGTTCACTAGGTCTTTCAGAATGACAGAACATAACACAGGAATCTATGGGTCACAGTAGCACAGTTTGAAAGAACATCAGTCCCAAATCCTAGTCAGTGTAACAGCAGCCATTAATTCCTGGAGAACCATTTAGAAAAAAAAATCTGTCAACAGGATTTTGCTATGTAATCTAAGCGCAGCATAAAGTAGGGTCAGCTGTTATAACTCCAGAATGCTTCAACAGATCCTAATATTTGTAAGATTGTACTTTATGCTTGTGGTAAATTTAGGTAGATATGTTTTATGTTTATTCATGAAAATATTGCAATTTTGGGGAAAATTTATAAAATGTTGCAATTTTCAAATTATTAAACTATTTAAACTATGGTCATGATCAAGTGCAGTCATGGCCGAAATGCATAGACTTTATTGCTATATACTTGTTTGATTTTTTTTAAATATTTTTATTAAATCAAGAAATAAAAGTGAAGTTTTACAAGATCTCCTCATATGCTGGATCTCTTTTTTTCCTTCAATTTTTGCTTGTCTTCAAGACCAGACTTGGTGTCTATCCAAGCACCAACTAAGTGCTGGCTAGTCTCCTGTATTCTGGGTGAGCTGTTGTGATATTTCTTCTATTGCTACATTTCCAGGACATGAACCACCACCACGTCTGAGGACGGCTCTCAGAGAATGGAATATGGGAAAGCCAGGCAAGATGGATCCCGTCAAAATGAACAGCCAAAACATTGCTTAGCAGACAGCCATATAAATGGCAGCATTTACACCTGGGTTCCCTGCATCATTGTGAGTGTCAAATTTTATTTAATAAAAAAATAAAAAAATTATATATATATATATCATAACAATGGTTTATAGTGGATGTAAGTCGTTTGAGTCAAAAAAAGAAATTCCACTTCCAACCAAGTTTGGCCTTTGTACACATTGGCAAAAAAGTGTGAAGATAATTGTACAGAATTCAGCAAACACACAATACATGGTAATAATAATGCATTGATGACAATTAAAATACATTTCATATTAAGCTACTCACACTCTCCAAAACTCTTAAGCATCTTTCAGCTCCCCACAAAACTGCAACTAATTTTGCCTCATCTTCATCATCGAGATGATTCACACATTCTTTAACTGTAAGGAAATAAAGAATGTTATTGCTGTGTTGTAGCCGAGGACATACAATACGCTTCATTTGCTACATACCTTATCAACGTCTATGTCATAGAGATCTATTAGTGGGATTCTAGAGGTACCATGCCCCTCGGCTAATCAGGATATATTCACACAGGACCGATTTGTTGCAGACATTTTCAGCCACTGAAAACCAGTTCCATTCTTCTGTCATTGAGTGTTGTTCCGTAGCAAACCTCGTTCAGATAAATGGAACAGCTACAGAAATATCTGCTACAATCAGCCGAGTGCGGATAAACCCCAGCTTAGGCATTGCTATATGCATAGACTGCATAGACAGAAGTGCTGGATGCCATCTAACATAATGCTGAATTAAGAGAATGTGCACATAACATCTATCAAGTGTATTCCGCCTGGAACCTGCCAAAATGTGCTAAACACAGCTCCAAAGACAAAGCTGCACTTATACTGTCTAATCACTTCATGCTTCAGAAGGCAGGGAGCAGTTACAAGAAGTACTGTTAATTCCTTGGTGACTTCCGGTTGGAGGACGCTCAACAATTAAACTTTAAATTCCACAAAAAAGATAGTAAAATGGATCAGTGTACCACTGGTGTCCAAAAGACACTGCCTGCACATAGCCTAAAAGGGGCTTTATAGGGGAGTTCGTTAATGCAAGCAGCGAAAGATTCCACCTCCAACCACAATTTAATAAAGACTTTAAAGGAAACCTTAATCTACAGATTAATCATGTTCTGAGCCTACCCGGCATATGCACATAGAGCCCCACTGATGGGAGGAAATGAACTTTCATCCTCTGGGTCGAAGTTCGGCTGCCAGGCATAGGGGATGGTGCTGATGCGGGTTCAGTCACCCACTGCTCAATGTGCAGTGAGCGGCAGCACCACCTCTATGAATGGAAGATAAGTGCTGCCGGAGTTATTAAGTTTATTTCCTCCTGGTAGCTGGGCTCTAAGTAAAGGCACCAGGCAAGTTCAAAACACTTTGAACCTGTAGTTTAATCCCATATCTGCAGGTTAGTAGTGTTTTTTCACAAGACAGGTTCCATTTGAAACTTAATGGCTTATTTTTTAGGATAGGGGTCCAACCACACTGGGCAATGTGCCGCATAAAACGAACAGCCAACAGGTCTACCAGTCCAAAGCCCATCCACACAGGCCCTGTTTCAGATGAGCACAATCAGTAAAAGATCACTATGCACAAAGGCTGGCACTATTCTCAGGAGCACGTTCTGTTTACACCTCATCTCAGCTGTAACCCAATGGCAGCCCCCCCAGTCAGCTGTAACCCAACAGCGGCAGCCACCCCCCCCCCCCCATCAGCTGTAACCTAACGGCAGCCCCCTCCCGTCAGCTGTAATCTAATAGCAGCTGCCCTTACCTGCGATTTAACAGGAGCCCCCTAACAGCTGTGATCTAACGGGAGCCCCCCTTATCTGTAAGTGTTGAAAAGGGTCATGCACCGTACACATCTGGAAATGATGGTATGTTCTAAAAATGAGCTAACAATTGTTTAAAGCCTCAATAAGAGGATTTTTGCTTATTTACAGTAAGGGTGCATGCATACTATCCGGAATAGCTGCATTGCGGAAGCAATGTCTTACCGTTCAAAGTCCAAAACGCTGCACAATACAATGGATGAGATTTCTATAAATCCCATGCTCACTATGCATTTCCCAGCTGCAGCAGGTTTTCACCTGCGGTGGGGTTTCCGCACTTCTGCAATCTCGGCAGCATGTTAATTTAATACTGCTGAGTCTGAAGCGAGACCCAGCGGGTGAGTACAGGAAAAAGCTCCCCTGACAACACAACGCAGATCGTGGGCACAGGGTGGCCGTATTCTCCCTGCGTTCACCTGCGGTTTCCCTCATCCAACATGCAGTGCACCTCCGGATCGTGAGCACATATTCTAAAACTAATTTCTCCATCCAGTTCATTGGGGGTGTAAGGTAGTGGTTAGGATCGGCAAGACAGAAGGCAGAGACTCAGGCACTTGTTCACGCAACACATGATTTATTTACAAGTCCAGTTTTGTACAGAACTTTTGTAGCTCCGGGACGCAGCCGGTATAATAGCTATACCAGACCGTGCAAATAACTATCAGGCTCTCTCTTAGCCGGGGGGCCCCTGGGAAGGCCAAGTCCACACTGCCAAGCTGTGTTAACTGCACACAGCCGCTGGTGTTTAAAACTCCACACAGCCTGTTCACATATAACTCCACACAGCTCCTGCTGCTCTGACATTTTTCTCTCTCCTTCCTGCTCCACAACCCTGGGCAGCTCATATCCTTCCTAGCCACCATCACACCTGAGATGCAGTGAGAAGTTAGCACATTCACTCAGACCTAGCTGCCGTTAACCCTGAGAGTGCTGCCACATAGCAAAAGACACAATCACCCATGTGAGGTATACCAGTCATGGGGCACATGCTGGTCACATCACCACATATCCTCCTCCATCCCCCCCGTTCAAGCCTGTGGGGTTTAACACCGCTTCATGATCCAGGACCCCGAGACAGGGCCGCCTCACCACCCGGGCCCACCAGTCGAGAGGACTCGACTAGGAGCGTCCAACATGTGGTCTTGTACCGTCACCAACCGTTTCCTTTTGTACCAAGACCAATCGGACCCAGTCACCTTATGTCTCAGAGGCATGTCTGTGGGAGGCCTCCCTTTCCCCCCAACAGTCAGTGTGGTAGCGCAGTCCACATATCCCCTCGACTATGGGGAGGTCCTGACGCTATGTCATTAGCTACACGATTGGGCTTGTCGTCCGAGTCCCATAGCCCTAAGTCCACAGTGGAGTCACAGTTTGTACCTTAAGTACATCTACGGGTCTTAGGATGTCTTCGGTAAGGTCTCCGTTGCCGTGTGTCTCTATCACCTTGGGGTACAGGAGATATCCCTCGTCCACCAAGCTGGCAGAGCGATCCCTCAACTCTCGTCCCTCCCGCCTGGGTACTGAGGACAGGTCAACTTTGGACACTCCACCTACGATAGCTTGCCTCAGAACCTCTGGCACGGCTTCTAGCATACCTGTACGTGAAGTTCGGACGTTCTGCTTGTGGCCCTCCTGTTACATCTAGCTTCTTGAGCTGCCCCAACATTATGCAGAGGTGCCAATGACTCCGGAAGTGGCTCGACAGTTTCGAGCTCTCCTGCCTTTACCTCTAGGGGAAACCTATTGGGATTACACTCCATCCCTATATTGGTGACCATTATGGCAGGTATCCCAGAGTCGGGATCTTCAGGCTCAGGGCCTGGACCAACCATTACCTGAGGATTAGGTCGCCTCTCACACAAAGTTCAAAACTGAGGCAAATCCTTCCCCAAAATCACATCATAGGGAAAAGATTTCAACACCTCCACTTTGTGTTAGACCTGACCGCACGGGGTATTGATAGTGACCACCTCTGTAGGATACCCACAGAGGTCCCCATGAATACTGAGCACCCCTACTGTGTGGCCTGTGGATTTTGACCCAGAGACAAGGGATGCATATACAAGGGTCACATTACTAACAAGTACAATAGGGCAGTCGCCTTATGTCCATTAATTAGCACTTGGCACAAATGTAGTCCCTTACCCACAGTCACATAGTTCTCTGCAAAGGCGGTTTGGGCGTACATAGACATTCGGCGGGTATACCCACAGTCCATAGGCTCTGTGTTGAGGGGACACTGCGCCATTGCCAGAGAAAAAATTATTTCCGGTGCACTGCTTGTGAGACCCGGGTTTGCGGTTTACTTCAGGTCGGCATACATCCTCTGAGTGTGGTGGGGTTGAGCCCAGGCGCAGGATCGGGTTGGCACACACCGGTCAACTACCACCCTCTCCATCATTTGCGTGGGGCTCAGGCTCTCCGGCTGCAGCCACTTCTTTACCAGGTGCAACAAGTCATAGGCCTGAGACTGGACGGGTTTACCCTCCTCAAAAGACCACTGGCTTACCTGTTGAGCCCTTACATATGTATTAACCGCCATTTGGGCCAGGATCTCACCTTTCAAAGTCCCGTAGTCCATGGTGTCCTCTGAGCAGAGGTCCAGGTAGGCTATTTGGGGCTCTCCTGTTAAATAAGGCGCCAACACCTCTGCCCACTGCTCTGGCGGCAAATTCTCCCGCTCTGCGACCCTCTCGAAATCCACCAGGAAAGCTTCCACATCATTCCCCAGGGTCATCTTTGCTTTGCACTCCTTACAGCCTTCCGGACACTGCCGTCATCTCCTTGAGCCGGGAATGGAGCTGTTGGTCTTGCACGGATTGCCTCAGTCAGGAGATCCATCTGCCACTGCTGATAATCGCTCGCCTGTTGTGGCTGCCCCCGCTGCTGCTGCATTTGCTGGATCAAGAGCTGATTTGTCTCCTGTTGCGCGACCTGCTGTTGCTGCTGTGCGACCTGCTGTTGCTGCTGTGACTGCACCAGGTGCTTAATCAGGTCCTTCGTGGTGGCTGCAGGTTTATACTGAAGTGTAGCAGGTTTAACCACTGACATGTGTGAATTGAGTATGCCTTTCTCCGGGTCGTTGCCGTGAGCAACCAGGTTGCTGTGCCCGTATTCTCCACCACATGTAAGGTAGCGGTTAGGATCGGCAAGACAGAAGGAAGGGACTCAGATACTTTTTCACACAACACACGATTTATTTACAAGTCCAGTTTAGTACAGACCTTTTATAGCTCCGGGACGCAGCCGGTATAATAGTTATTCCCACGGTCTGGTATGGCTGTCAGGCTCCCTCTTAGCCGGGGCCCCTGGGAAGGCCACGTCCACGCTGCCAAGCTGTGTTAACTGCACACAGCCAACACTCCCAGGCTGTGTTAAAATGCCACACAGTCTGTTTACACAGTACTCCACACAGCTCCTGCTGCTCTGACACTTTTCTCTCCCCTTCCTGCTCCACACCTGAGATACTGTGAGAAATTAGCACATTCACTAACACATAGCTGCCGTTAACCCTGTGTGTGCTGCCGAGAGCAAAAGACTCAATCACCGATATGAGGTATACCGGTCATAGGGCACATGCCGGTCACATCACCACAGGTGGTACAGGTTACCATATGGGGGTATAGCACAAGGAGGCAAACAACAAGTTACATTGCTCATTGCTCCTACAGGCTCCCAGATACATTGGTTAGTACAGGAGCATTAGGAAAGGAAAGGAAGAACAATAAATAGTGTCTATAGTGTCAATAAAGTATTTCAGAGGACCCCAGGCTATCAGGTACTAAATGGAGATCTCGCGATCTTATCGCAGGATCTCAGCGGGGAAACAGTGTGATCCACACGGTGGCGCTTTTGGTTCATGCTATCAGTGAATGACAGTGGGATCCAAAGAGTTAATAGAAGCGATCGAATCAGGAATCCGATCGGTGCTGTAAGCCCGATATCTTAGTCGAGATCAGCTGAGATGTCGGGTGAATGATGTGAGCGCCACACCGACGCTCACATCAAAGGCAGGCACCCGACCCATGACATAAATGTACGTCATAGGTCAGGGAGGGGTTAAATTAGCTAAAAAAAGAAATTTTGTTTACGTACCGTAAATTCTTTTTTCTTTAATCATCAATGGGAGACCCAGACAATGGGGTTTAGGGCACTGCCCTCCGGAGGTCACACTAGGTACTACAAGTTTGTAGACACCGCCTCCTCCGCTTATAAACCCCTACCGCAGGGAACATCCTCAGTTTGGTCTACAAGCTGCGAGGAGGAAATAAACCACACCCGAAACATCGGGAAGAATGCCGTACACAAAACGGTTCAACAACCCGGCAAACACTGTCTCAACAGAGAACAGAGCAAATGCAAAACATGCAAAGGAACAACTGGGTGGGTGCTGGGTCTCCCATTGATGATTAAAGAAAAAAGAATTTACGGTACGTAAACAAAATTCTCTTTTTTCTGGTCATCATAATGGGAGACCCAGACAATGGGGATGTCCTAAAGCAATACCCCAGGGCGGGAAGAGTTCCTCAACAAGACGGAAAATACATGGTTCCCTTTAAAGGTGGGCAACCGCCGCCTGGAGAACCCGCCTGCCCAAACTCGCATCCGCAGAGGCATGGGCATGCACCATATAGTGCTTAGAAAAAGTGTGCAGGCTGGACCAAGTGGCCGCCTGACACACCTGTAGAGCAGACGCTCTATGTCGCAAGGCCCAGGAGGCACCTACAGCTCTAGTAGAGTGTGCCTTCAAACCCACCGGGAGAGGCAAACCAGAAGACCGGTAAGCCTCCTGAATGGGAGCCTTGATCCATCTGGCCAAGGTCGACTTCGAAGCCGCGGACCCCTTACAGCGACCCATCGTGAGGACAAATAAGGAATCCGAACTCCTAAAGGAGGCGGTCCTGGACACATAAATGCGTACAGCCCTCACGAGATCCAGAGTATGGAGGTCGCGCTCAACCTGATGAACGGGAGCGGGACAAAATGATGGGAGAACAATCTCCTGGTTTAGGTGAAACGTTGAAACCACCTTCGGCAAGAATTCTGGCCGTGGGCGCAACACCACCTTGTCTTGGTGAACCACCAAAAAGGGTGACTTGCACGAAAGTGCAGCCAATTCTGAGACCCTTCTCAGGGACGTAATTGCCACCAGAAAGACCACTTTCTGGGACAGACGAGAGAGAGAGATGTCTCTCAGTGGCTCAAACGGCGGTTTCTGCAGAGCCGCCAGGACCATGTTGAGGTCCCAAGGGTCCAGAGGTCGCCTGTAAGGCGGAACCACCCGAGCTACCCCCTGCAGAAATTGGCGGACCTTCGGCAGGAGCGCCAAGCGCCTGTCAAACAGCACTGAAAGCGCTGATACTTGACCTTTCAGAGAGCCAAGGGATAATCCCAACTCCAACCCCGACTGTAGGAAAGCCAACAATGTCGGGATGGACAATGGCCACGGTGAGCGTCCACCAGAGGCACACCAGGAGAAAAAGATTTTCCACGTTCTGTGGTATATCTTCCTGGAGACAGGTTTCCTAGCCCTATTCATAGTGGCAACCACTGTAGGAGAGAATCCTCTGGACGTCAGCGGCCAGGCCTCAAGAGCCATGCAGTCAATCTGAGGGCCCTGGAATTGAGGTGGAAGAATGGGCCTTGCGCGAGTAGATCTGCGCGTTCTGGAAGAGCCCACCGGTGTCCGCCTGACAGTTGCCACAGGTCCGGGTACCAGGACCTCCTGGGCCAATCTGGAGCCACTAGAATGGCTACTCTGCATTCCATCCTGATTTTCCACAGGACCCTGGGAATCAGAGCCAGAGGCGGGAACACATATGGCAGCTGGAAGCTGGACCAACTCAGGATCAGGGCATCCGCCCCCAGAGACTGAGGATCCCACGATCTTGCCATGTATTGGGGCACCTGATGATTCAGCCGTGAGGCCATCAGATCCACGTCCGGAGTGCCCATCTGCCGCAGATGTCCCGGAAGACGTCTGGATGAAGAGACCACTCTCCGGCGTCCATGCCCTGTCGACTCAGGTAGTCGGCCTCCCAGTTCTCGACCCCTGGGATGTGAACTGCGGAGATCAGGCAGCCGTTTTCCTCCACCCAGGCTAGAATGCGGTGGACTTCGGCGAGGGCCTGAGCACTTCTGGTCCCTCCCTGATGATTTATGTAGGCGACGGCCGTCGCATTGTCGGACTGCACCCGAATGGGGTGTCCTGACAGGAATTTCTGAAACGCCAGGAGCGCCAGATAGACCGCCTTGATCTCCAGCACGTTGATCTGCAATGCCGACTCCGACCGAGTCCAGAGGCCTTGAGCCCTGTGGTGCAAGAACACCGCACCCCAGCCCTTCAGACTGGCGTCTGTGGTCACCACTAACCATGACGGTTTTAGGAAGGACCGGCCTCGTGACAGGTGACGTGGCTGGAGCCACCACTGTAGGGAGTCCCTGGTCGGTTGTGACAGTGTCACCAGCCGATTCAGCGAGATCGTCCTCTTGTCCCATCTGTGAAGAATCTCCAGCTGGAGAGGACGGAGGCGAAACTGTGCGAACGGCACCGCCTCTATCGCCGCTACCATGCGTCCCACCAGTCTCATCAATACCCGTAGGGATGAGTGTGGTGACAGGAGGACTGCTTGTACTCCTGATTGGATCGCCATCTGTTTGACTCGTGGCAGAGACACCAGGGCTGAGGCTGTGTTGAAGTCCATGCCCAGATATGTCAAAGACTGGGTCGGAACTAGCGTTGACTTCTGAATATTGAGGAGCCAACCGAACTGTTCCACAGACCGCATGGTCACATCCAGGCTCTCTTGACAGAGGTGTTCTGATGGCGCCCTGACCAGCAGGTCGTCTAAATAGGGAATGACGGCATGTCCCTGCATGTGCAGGAGAGCCATCATGGAAGCCATCACTTTTGTGAACACCCGCGGTGCCGAGGCTAGCCCGAATGGCAGTGCCACAAATTGGAAGTGTTCTTCCTCCACTGCAAATCGCAACCAGCGCTGATGAGCCGGTGCAATGGGTACGTGAAGGTAAGCGTCTCTGATATCTATGGACGCTAGGAAGTCCCCCTGTGACACAGCTGCGATCACGGAGCGCAGTGATTCCATACGGAACTTCCGAACCAACACGTGATGGTTGAACAACTTCAGGTCCAGTACTGGGCGGAAGGATCCGTCCTTCTTCGGGACGATAAAGAGGTTGGAGTAAAAACCCCTGAACCTCTCTCCGGGAGGTACCGGGACCACCACTCCGTCTCTGCGGAGACCCTCCAACACCTGGTAAAAAGCCTGAGCTTTTTCTGGTGACGGGACCGACCGATGGAATCGGGATATCGGTTTTGACGTCAGCTCTATCCTGTACCCTCGCGAGATCACGTCTCGAACCCACTGATCTTGAACGTGAAGCAGCCACTTGTCTTGAAAGCGAGACAAGCGGCCCCCCACCTGTGGGGAGGCAGGATGAAAGAGCGAGTCATGTAGAGGCGGGTTTGGGGGTGGCAGCTGCCGCTCCCGCCGGCTTCTTTGGACGACTCTTAGAGCGCCACTGGGAAGCGGGCTTTCCCCCTCGGTCCGTGCGAGCGGACGGTGCTGATGACTGCGAGCTGGAACGAAAGGACCACTGTTTTGGGTTCCTTTTAACGGTATACCGTGGCTTAGGCTTATTCTGCGGTATCTTAGACTCAGCAGAATCCTTAATTAGCTTGTCCAGTTCGGTGCCAAAAAGCCTGTCACCAGCAAACGGAAGATTCTGCAAAATCTTCTTGGATGTGGCATCTGAGTCCCAAAGACGCAGCCACAACAACCTGCGGATCGCTATAGCATTGGCCGAAGCCACAGCTGAGCGAGTGGCAGTTTCCAGAGTCGCCGTCCTGGCGTAGTCCGCATAGGCCCTTGCCCTTTCGGTAAGTGCTAGGACCTCTGGACTGGATCTTGCCATGTCAGAGATACCATCCAAGCAGGTAGTAATCGCTTGTAAGGTCCAGACCGTGGCAAAATTAGGGGCAAATGAAGACCCCACAGCCTCATAGGAAGACTTGGCGAGCTGCTCGACCTGTCTATCAGTAGCATCCTTCAGTGAGGAGCTATCAGAGGCAGAGAAAAGGGAGCGTGCAGCAATCCTGGTCATGGAAGCGTCCACCTTCGGGGACTGCGACCACTCCTGTAGCACCTCCTGGGGGAAGGGGAAGCGATTGTCCTTGGTTTTACGGACATAACGCCGCCCAGGATGTAACCTGGGAGCTCTAACCACCCTTCCAAAATTAGTGTGGTCCATGAAGGAGCCACTTGGTCTAGCCTCCGGCCGCAGCCATTGATAGACCTCCTTCGGGTGCACCGTCACCTCCTCAGGGGGTGTCACGAGACGTAAAGTCTCGTTGATAGAGGACACCAGATCCTCCACCCCGTCTGGTGGTTCAGATACAGACACAGACCCGAAATTTGAACCCCCATCATCTTCCTCACCATCAGAGGAACGCTCCTCCTCAGAGAGAGTATGGAGCTCGGGTGAATCCTCACGACGAGCCCGCTTAAGGGGTCTCGCAGCAGAAGAGGGGGACACCCGGGGTAACTGGATGGAGTAGCTGGGCTATCCAGTCTCCTATTAAGTGCCTCCAGGGATTGCGACATGGAGGACAGCTGAGACAGCAGAGATTCATTGATCTTATTCTGAGTCTCCCATGGCCCTGAGATCACCTGAACCTCAGGGTATAGCACCGGAGCTGCTGACTCAGCAGTGCCAGCCCGGGCCTCTGGGCGCCCGCAGTTATTGCAGGACCCCTCCACCAGTGTACCATTGCATGTAGCACAGGTAATGGTGGTTACTGCCGCTTTAGCAGCACGCTTCCCGGCTGAGGACATCGCCACAGTAGGGGAAAATAAGCCAAATTGCCGACAACAAAACCGGGAATCCCGGTGGCTTACCGACCGCAGTAAAGCGGTATGAGGAAGCGGTGTGTGTGTGACCTCCGCGACGATTTCCGGTCTCCCCTCTGGAGTGCAGACGCACGCTGCATAAGAATCCCAACTGGGAAGTGAGGGTAAAGATGGCCGCCGACAGTGAAACTGTGGGCGGCGCCGAAGAGACGCGGGAAACACACACACACGCCCAGCGATGACGTCACCGCACGGGCTGCTTCCCATCCTCCAAGCATCCACAGCATGAGGGAGCCGGAGCCCGCAGCGCGGGAAAGAGTGTAAAAACATTATACACAGACTGCATGTACACCATCCACAGCATGAGGGGACAAACATCCGCAGTCTACGGCCTCAGCCCCTGTGACACACAGGGCGGTCAGCCAGGGTGACCCCAGCACAGGGTATACCCGCAGAACCGCGGACCCGAGGGTAACGCGCGGTCTGAGTGTCCTGAAACACATAAAGTGCCAGACACTACCCCCAGGCACGCAGGAGACACAGAGTGCCCCAGTGCCGGTCCGGTCTGTAAGCACCATTTAGGGAGGCCTCGGACGGGGGTGCAGCACCAGTCTGGTCTGTAAGCACCATTTAGGGAGGCCTCAGACTGGGCCGCTCAGCACCAGTCCGGAGTGTAAGCACCATTTAGGGAGGCCTCGGACTGGGCTGGCTCCAGTCCGGTCTGTAAGCACCATTTAGGGAGGCCTCGGACGGAGCGGAGCTGTGCAAGGCTCCCATCTCCCACTCTCCAGAGCCCCCCAGAGAGGGATGGAGAGGAGCGTAACAGCGTACCGGGAGAACACGAAGTGTCCAGGCTCCAGGCCCTCCGGTACCTCCACCAGCGTGTGCCACTAAGGGTGAGCGGGGAGGCTGTCACCGGTCCCGATAGGACCGTATTACCTTGTCTTCAGACGCCATCACGTAAGTAGTGAGAATGCAGTGAAGTGCAAGCAAAGCGTGATCCTCCGAGCACACTAAGTTTAAAACTGAGGATGTTCCCTGCGGTAGGGGTTTATAAGCGGAGGAGGCGGTGTCTACAAACTTGTAGTACCTAGTGTGACCTCCGGAGGGCAGTGCCCTAAACCCCATTGTCTGGGTCTCCCATTATGATGACCAGAAAATCAAGACTTTAATAGGTCCGGTCAAAAATAAACTCAACATTTTTGGTGTATAGTAGACCTGAGCAAAACAGCAGGGTTAATAAAGGAAACTGAGCTTTTTATGAGCGTGAAGAAAAAAACAAAGTATTTGGACTGTATAAAATGGTAAGTCTGAGCCCTATGCAAAATAAAATTATAATCGATCTAGCTCACTTCCGGCAGGAGTGAAATGGCTGGAAGTGGGAGCAGACACCAACTACTTGAGTGTCCATCTCCTACAGGCTGTAGCTACAATGTATGGCTCGTGTGCTCCAATTACACGGGTGAGAAAACCCCTTTTTACCTCAGTATCCGTTATTAAAAGATCATGTCTTGGTTTAGGTTCATGAGCATTATAGAATAAAGCTTACAACCACGTTGAACTTTTGTCAAGGCTCTACAGTAGATGTCACAGCAAGGTGACTTAAGGGGCCGTCACATGCAACCATTTTTTAAACGATATTGTTCATACTTCACATTTTTGCTTACGTTGCAACGATGTAGTGAACGACATCGTCGTGTGTGACATCTGTCAACAATCAACAATCAGTCGTTCATCGTTGATCGCAGATATGAGAACTGGACCTCAAATCAGACGACGATCGGTCACTGATGACTGGACACGATCCCGGGGTCGAGGCATCGTTAACACATCATTTCAAACATCTGTGCGTGTGACATCTCGCAAACAATCTATCAACGTCGCTCGAGCGATGAGTGGTAAAAAAAGATCGGTGGAGAGGTCGTTTCAAAAATCGTTGCGTGTGACGGATCCTTTAGATTCACTTCTATTAACCCTCTACACGACTTCTCAGCATTTTTACAGCTTCTGTGCGGCCTTCCCTATTTGTACTGACCTTGGTTCACATTAGGCAATTAGATCTCAACTTTAGGATGAAAATTATCTTTTAAAAACACAAACCAAATCAAGGCAGTGGAAATGTTATTTGAGTTGAAGGGAATGCGATATACTAGTGTATCTTGATGAATTAGAATGTCACAAAAAACAAAGTAATATTGCCAAGTATCAGGGCGTTTCTGGGAACCCTGAAACTGACTAATAAATCATTATTATATTCACCCTTTTATGTCTCGTGGAATATGGCAGCACAGTATTAAACCCTTCATCCTCCCTACTTCAATTTTTTTGAGATAATGACAATCATCAACATTAACAGAAATAAACACTTTAAATAGATCACTCCGTAATGACTATATAATACATGGATTTCATTTTTGTATTGATACTGTAATCCATTGAGATGCACTAGTATGTTACTTGTCTTTCTTGACAATAGAACTCTATTTCCTGTAACTTTGCCTTTCGGCATAGTCATTTTATTCCATGAAACATACCTTTATCTACAATATGGTCCAGTCCACCTAAAAGTCTAAGCTCTTCTTTAAACCAATCTCCTGCTCGCTTGGAGGTCAAAGACAACAAAGTCTCCATCGCTAAGTGGCCACTCTGAAAAGTAAGGAAAAGCATTAAATACATCAAATATGTATAGACCCACAGCAGACGCGTGCACATGTCATGCATGTTTGATGAACCCAGGCATACTATACTGAATATATCTACAAAATCAAACACCTTTCCTCGCCCTCCCTAGGTCTAATGCCGAGTCTGCAAGGCAGCTGCCGCCCACAGAGCTCAGCAGCTCTACACATGTAGATCACATAAGTGACTCAGCTCACTGATTGGTTGTGTATAGCTCTGACATCAAATTGGCAGCACTGCAACCAATCACTGGGGCACCGCCAGCAATTCAGCACCAGTCGTGAGCAGGGATAGTAAGGACATGTGCACACATCGGGTATTGGGTGAGTTTTTACCTCAGTATCTATCTGTAAGCCAAAACCAGGAGTGGGTGAAAAATACTAGTAATGAGCAAATAGTAAGATCTTCGGGGTCAAATAGCTGTATCCAAATACTTTGAACTGTTCCAATATTTGTTATGAATAATGAATCCAATATACCGTATATACTCGTGTATAAGCCGACTTTTTCAGCACAAAAATTGGGCTGAAAAGTCCCCCCTCGGCTTATACACGAGTATGACGGGGACGGGGGCTCTGACTGGGGGCAGGAGGGGGCTGCAGTGACACCGCGCGGTCACGTGGGCCCGCCTCATTAATATGCACGCATCCCCCTGTCCATCCCCGGCAAGGGGATGCAGTGCATATTGCCCCACACAGCCCCTGGCGGCCCCCGGCAGTGGTATACAGCCCCCCCGCCTAGTACCGGGCCCCCATGCTGCGGCACAGCATACAGTAGCTCATACATTACCATCTCCTGCAGCGCGCGGCTCCTCCATATCCCAGCCGGCATCTTCCTGTAGTGTCATGTGACTGGCGCGTCACATGACACTACAGCAACAAGCCGGGCGGGAGATGGAGGAAGCGCGCGCTGCAGGAGATGGTAATGTATGAGCTACTGTATGCTGTGCCGCAGCATGGGGGCCCGGTACTAGGCGGGGGGGCTGTATACCACTGCCGGGGGCCGTCAGGAACCCTGTATACCCCTGTGCTGGGGGCTGCTGTATACCCCTGTGCTGGGGGCTGCTGTATACCCCCTGTGCTGGGGGCTGCTGTATACCCCTGTGCTGGGGGCTGCTGTATACCCCTGTGCTGGGGGCTGCTGTATATCCCTGTGCTGGGGGCTCCTGTATACCCCTGTGCTGGGGGCTCCTGTATACCCCTGTGCTGGGGGCTGCTGTATACACCTGTGCTGGGGGCTGCTGTATACACCTGTGCTGGGGGCTGCTGTATACACCTGTGCTGGGGGCTGCTGTATACCCCTGTGCTGGGGGCTGCTGTATACCCCTGTGCTGGGGGCTGCTGTATACCCCTGTCTGGGGGCTGCTGTAACCCCTGTGCTGGGGGCTGCTGTATACCCCTGTGCTGGGGGCTGCTGTATACCCCTGTGCTGGGGGCTGCTGTATACCCCTGTGCTGGGGGCTGCTGTATACCCCTGTGCTGGGGGCTGCTGTATACCCCTGTGCTGGGGGCTGCTGTATACCCCTGTGCTGGGGGCTGCTGTATACCCCTGTGCTGGGGGCTGCTGTATACCCCTGTGCTGGGGGCTGCTGTATACCCCTGTGCTGGGGGCTGCTGTATACCCCTGTGCTGGGGGCTGCTGTATACCCCTGTGCTGGGGGCTGCTGTATACCCCTGTGCTGGGGGCTGCTGTATACCCCTGTGCTGGGGGCTGCTGTATACCCCTGTGCTGGGGGCTGCTGTATACCACAATTCTGGGGGCTGTATACCTGTGCTGGGGTCCACCCTCGGCTTATACGCGAGTCAATAGGTTTTCCCAGGTTTTGGGGGCTAAAGTAGGGGGGTCGGCTTATACACGGGTCGGCTTATACACGAGTATATACGGTAAGTCAATGTGGAACTCACCCAGCTCCGAATACTGAAACATTTGTAAGTATTCAGTTAGAGCTACCTGAACCGGAACATCTTACTACTCGCTCATCATTAAAAAATACAGAAGTGCTCACTTCTTTCTATTACACTTTTCCTCTGACCGTTCTACGCCTGGTTTTCGCTACAAATACGGAGGTTAAAAAACTCACCAAATACTCAACATGTGCATGTGGCCAAAAATGTTTTACTGCACCTGAGGACACAACCTTTACAGCTTGCTTGCATTGTCAGTGAGAGGCCTCATACAAGTCTGATGTGGGATTTATAAGATGTACCAGTCCAATAATTACATTGTGAAGACAAACTAACAGCAGCACACACCGCTACCCTGGAAGATGCTCAGACTGTATGCAAAACTCCTCATAAGTGACGACTACCAACACACACAAGCTATGGTGTTTTTTTTTACGTTTTCCTAAGTTCATTTTAATCACTAGATCTTAGAATAATACATTTCATAATAGGATGTGTTAAAAAAAAAAAAAATTGTGCTATGTACTGTGTAACGGATGTGTCTGACCATACAGGGACATGGTCTGATCATACCACATCTCCTGTGCTGAAATAATCTTGTATATGTGCCACGCATGGGGGGGGGCAGTGTGCCACGCATGATGGGGGGCAGTGTGCCACGCATGATGGGGGGCAGTGTGCCACGCATGATGAGGGGCAGTGTGCCACGCATGATGGGGGGCAGTGTGCCACGCATGATGGGGGGCAGTGTGCCACGCATGATGGGGGGCAGTGTGCCACGCATGATGGGGGGCAGTGTGCCACGCATGATGGGGGGGCAGTGTGCCACGCATGATGGGGGGGCAGTGTGCCACGCATGATGGGGGGGCAGTGTGCCACGCATGATGGGGGGGCAGTGTGCCACGCATGATGGGGGGGCAGTGTGCCAACGCATGATGGGGGGGGGCAGTGTGCCACGCATGATGGGGGGGGCAGTGTGCCACGCATGATGGGGGGGGGCAGTGTGCCAAGCATGATGGGGGGGGCAGTGTGCCACGCAGATGTGGGGGAGTGTGCCACGAGGGGGAGTGTGCCACGCATGATGGGGGGGGCAGTGTGCCACGCATGATGGGGGGGCAGTGTGCCACGCATGATGGGGGGGCAGTGTGCCACGCATGATGGGGGGGAGTGTGCCACGCAGATGGGGGTGTAAGTGTGCCACGCATGGGGTAAGTGTGCCACGCATGGGGTAAGTGTGCCACGCATGGGGTAAGTGTGCCACGCATGGGGTAAGTGTGCCACGCAGGTAAGTGTGCCACGATGGGGTAAGTGTGCCACGCATGGGGTAAGTGTGCCACGCATGGGGTAAGTGTGCCACGCATGGGGTAAGTGTGCCACGCATGGGGTAAGTGTGCCACGCATGGGGTAAGTGTGCCACGCATGGGGTAAGTGTGCCACGCATGGGGTAAGTGTGCCACGCATGGCGCAGTGTTGCCACGCAGTTTTTTCTCTTTTCCGTCACCAAATTTGGGGGTGCTTCTTAAAATCAGGTGCGTCTTATAAAGGGAAAAATACGGTATGTGTCCTTGCTATGTACAGTGTAATGGATGTGTCTGACTGTACAGGGACATCATCTGACCATACCACATCTCCTGTGCTGAGATAATCTTATATATGTGTCCTGCTATGTATTGTGTAATGGCTGTGTGAAATACAGGGACATAGTCTGATCATACCACATCTCCTGTGCTGAGATAATCTTATATATGTGTCCCTGCTATGTACTATGTAATGGACGTGTCTGACCGTACAGGGGATCATCTGACCAACAATCTCCTGTGCTGAGAATCTTATATACGTGTCCCTGCTATGTACTGTGTGACTGTACAGGAACAGTCTGATCATACACATCTCCTGGGCAGTAGAGGAACAAAAAAGTAAACATTACAGCACAGGATAATATACTTTTGAGGTAAAACATTTTTTTAAAAACAGGCAGGGAAATGTTTTACCTCACAAAGAGAATCATCTGTGATCCCGTGCTGTCCTGTCTGCATATTTTTTTGCATCCTCGCGCACAAGAGCTGTAATCGATCAAACCATTGTCCTGTTCGTCAGACGCAGCAATTATACAGTACATAACAGACACATTAAGATATCTCAGCACAGAGATGTGGTAAGATCAGACCGTATCCTGTACAGTCAGACACTCCATTACACAATACATAGCAAGGAGACATAATAAGATTATCTCAGTAACAGGAGATGTGGTATGATCAGACCATGTACCTGTACAGTAAGACACATCCATTGCACAGTGTATAGCAGGGACACATGTATAGGATAATCGCACAGGTACATTTTTATCTTAAATACATCTAATTGTGAACTTATTCCAAGGTCTATATGATTAAAATTAACTTTTTGGCTATGTTCACACCGTTTCTGATCCGTTTGTTTGTTTGTTTTTTAAATGCACCAAAAACGGATCAGTTAAAACGTCTGCCAGTAGAGTGAATGGAATTGTCAATTTGCTATCCAGACGTTGCATTTTTTTTTTGTTTTCTCTTTACTGCAGCGTTAGCAGAAAGCAGATACAGAAAATAATTCGGTCAATTTGTGTGGCTTTTTTCTGGTGCGCTTTCTAGACAGGTCTTCCTCACGGTCACTGCAGGTCCTGTCAGTGAGTAGTATTGTATGGTGCATCCAGGACCTACCCAAGTGACTCAGTCACATGGTGCGAGATCCTATAAAAACCATACCATACTAAATCACAGAAAAGACCTGCGGTGCCCGGGAGGAAGACATCACCGGGGATCACGGGGAGGGTAAGAGGGTGTGTGTCTGTGTCCCCTGAAAACAGAGCAATCAAGAGCAGTACAAACCGTGATGCGTTTGTGATGCTTTTTTGCAAAAGAACAGATTATTAAAAAAAACGGAGCACAAACGCTCTGTATGAACTTAGCCTTAAATTAATTTATTGCGCAGATTTAGACTAACACATAGGAGACAACTTACTGTGATATTTTCCAGGTCTAGATGCTTGTTGTGTACGGTTTCACAAAGCTTCCTAATTTTCTCTTTTATTTTGTTCATATCTTTCTCATTCATGTGCCAGGAGGTGGTATCTTGCTCCATTTCTAGAAGTCTGATCATAAGGTCTAGACTTGCTCGGTCAAGGTCCATATTTAAGCGGTCTCTGCTGAGTATGTACATGAGTGCAGCGGTACAAAGTGCTAAATTCTGATGAGAAACCAATAATTAATCAAAAACACTATGTAAAAATGCAAAACAAGCATGCATGTTAGGCGAGAGAGAACAGACAGAACTGCTGTGATTATTAGAAAGGTGTATCTACAGACAGACTGTTAGGATGCTCTCATAGAAAGAAAATGAAGAAATACCGGGTGATGCTGACTGTCATCCAGTGTTTTAAAGACCATGGCTACCATCCCATGTGCTCGCAGGTGCATCCGGAAACTTGGCATTGCACATTTAGTTGCCAAGCTGATAACACTGGAAAAGAACACATACAATTCGTATAAATAGCACTTCTCAACCAATAATGTCATGTCAATTATATGCAATAATCCAGTGCCGTCTAAAGTAGTAAAAAATAGCATGTAATAAAAGCAAACTTATGTCATGTAGTCTTCATTAGATATCAGTTTTTGGCATCTCAAACCAAATGGAATTAAAACAAAGTAAGAGGGCGCTATTGAAACTATGCTCTATAATGGCATGATGTGCGAAACACCGGCACACTGCATACACTAGAGACCTAGATTTACCTACAGAAACCAATGGATACTATTGTTTCCAGAGGATGCCATGTAATGCACAGCAGAAGTCGGCAAGAAGCCAAACCAGAGAACTGACCATGGAAGCTCCTATCGGGATATCACCAGAACCTGCTCCACTGCTTCCCAGCTCTCCCTCACACATCTCTATACTTCTATATGCATTTATACCATCAGCTTGCAGCACAAATGGGCGAGTCAATTAAGATGAATTTACTGAAATCAGGTGGTTATTAAAGGATTTGTACCAAATTATCCCTTACAACGTCTTGATCACTGGGACCTAAAGCGATAAGGAGAACAGAGGCCTGAAGAGCGGAGGTCACATGTGTGCACAATCTATCCAAATGTAAAATAAATTAACCTGATAGGTAAACACCCTGGAAAGTCCATTAGGCAGTTTCACACATCCATGCCTCCAGCACGTGTGCGGTCCGTGCCGACACATGCCGGAGGCACGGACATACGGGGACACATGTTTCCCTATGGGCAAATTCTAAATTCAGTTTTTCGGCATGGACCGTGTCTCCGTGTAGAACACATGCGTGTCCGTGTATTCCACACGGCGACAAGTCCGTTTTTTTGCGGACACATGACCGCTTTCCCCGTGAAACGTCCATGCACATGGGCTCATTCCTACCAGGACTCTGACGGGGGCGGACCTATCACTGAAAGAAGGACCGTGCTGAAAAACGCCTATCCCCATTTGGAAATTATTGAAATAAAGCAAACCACCTTAATCGAGCGTTCGCCACCAAGGAAAGACGCCTCTTTCTAATCTTATCCTAGAACATTCCATGACCCACACCTGCCAATTGTCGTGATCAAGGCTTTGGTTAAAGCCGAAACGCGTTGACATCTGTGGCCATTAACTGTTCATAATAAACCTTGCATCAAAAACATCTAAAGGAGTGTGCAACTTTGTATCCATATTTGACATCTGTGTGCACAGACCACGGACGAAAGTGACAACCCTAAAAATAAAGAATTTCATACTCACCTTGCTCCCGCGCTGACAGCAACTCACTTCCAATGCTGCTCATTAGGCTCATTAATATTCACTTCACTGAACCCAAGAGCGGACCGGAAGTGAGAGGAACTGTCAGCGCTGGAGCGAGGTGAGTATGCGGTGACAGGCTGTGTGCTATCCGTGGATCCATGGATAGCACACTAACAGCACCCATCGTGTCACATGTCCGTGACACATGAGTCTATGCCCTACCCCCAAACGGCCTTGTTCCACACGTCCATGGTGACACAGATGTATGTAACCGGCCTAAGGCAGAGGTGAGGTTTTAATATGCCAAAGCCACCACACAGCTCCAGAGACATAAAAATGAAGAAGTTTCTGGGGAAATATACACGAGCTATTTTATTATTAAATCACTCTTTAAAGTGAACCTGTCAACTCCTTTGGGCATTCTAAACTGTGCCCACCAGCTGTAACATGATGAATTTGGGGTTCCTGTAACCCCTCTATGTGCTCAGACGTTCCCCTGCATACCTCAGAAAATGAATTTTGTTTACTTACCGTAAATTCTTTTTCTTCTAGCTCCTAATTGGAGACCCAGACATTCGTGTATAGCTTCCGCCTCCGGAGGACACACAAAGTACTACACTTAAAATAAAAAGTGTAGCCTCTCCCCTACTGCCTATACACCCCCTCTAGGAGAAACCCCATCAGTTCGGTGCACAAGTAGGAAGGAGGATAAACCCACACCAAGACCGAAAGGTCCGGTTATGAATTGTCGGCCAACAGGGCCATAAAAGCGACATGAATAACACCAGCCACTTAAACGGAAAAAAAACAAAGCCCAAAAGGCAACAGGGTGGGTGCTGGGTCTCCCAATTAGGAGCTAGAAGAAAAAGAATTTACGGTAAGTAAACAAAATTCTCTTTCTTTTTCGCTCCATTGGGAGACCCAGACATTGGGATGTCCAAAAGCTATCCCTGGGTGGGAGAAGACCAAAGCATGGCAGAGACAATCACAGGTGCGCGACCGCCGCCTAAAAGATCCGTCTGCCCACATTAGCGTCTGCCGAAGCATACGCATGAACCTGATAATGTTTTGTAAAGGTGTGCAGGCTGGACCAAGTGGCCGCCAGACACACCTGTTGTGCCGTGACCTGATGACGTAAGGCCCACGAGGCATCCACAGCTCTTGTCGAATGCGCCTTAATCCCAGCAGGCAAAGGCGCACCAGAGCCAATGTAAGCTTCCTGAATAGAAGCCTTGATCCACCGGGCCAAGGAAGACCTGGAGGCCGGCTCTCCTCTTTTCTGGCCTGCCGTAAGGACGAACAAGGCGTCCGAGACGGCGAAAAGAGGGCGTGCTGGAGACATAAATCCTGACAGCCCTGACCAGGTCCAAAGTATGGAGAGACCTCTCATACTGGTGAACAGGATTAGGACAAAAGGACGGCAGGACAATGTCTTGGTTCAGGTGAAACGGAGAAAGCACCTTGGGTAAGAACTCTGCCACAGGCCGGAGCACCACTTTATCCTGGTGAATCACGAAGAATGGAGATTTGCAAGACAGGGCTGCCAGCTCTGAAACTCTCCTCAGAGAAGTAATGGCCACAAGAAAGGCAACTTTCTGAGAGAATCTGGAAAAAGACACCTCCCTCAGAGGTTCGAAAGGCGGCTTTTGCAACGCCGCAAGGACCAGATGAAGGTCCCAGGGGTCCAAAGGACGTCTGTAGGGGGGAATGATGTGATTTGCCCCTTGCACAAACGTCTTTACCTGAGGAAGGATAGCCAGCCATCTGTTGAGCAGAGAGTGCAGAGATCTGTCCCTTGAGGGAACTGAGAGCCAAACCCTTAAGTAACCCTGACTGAAGGAAATCAAAAAGGTGGGCAAAGAAAAAGGCCAAGGAGACTTTCCGTTGAGATGACACCAGAAAAAAAAGATCTTCCAGACTCTTCTGTAAATCTTAGCCGAAGCAGATTTTCTGGCTCGTCTCATGGTTGCGGCGACCTCCGGGGAAAAGCCACAAGATGTCAGCAACAAGTCTTCAAGTGCCACAAAGTCAGGCTCAGGGCCGCAGAATTGTGGTGGAAGAACGGACCTTGTGACAAGAGGTCTGGCCGGGTTGGAAGCCTCCACGGATCCCCCGCCGAGAGCTGTAAAAAAGAGAATTTTGTTTACGTACCGTAAATTCTTTTTTCTTGAATCATCAATGGGAGACCCAGACAATGGGGTTTAGGGCGCTGCCCTCCGGAGGTCACACTAGGTACTACAAGTTTGTAGCACCGCCTCCTCCGCTTATAAACCCCCACCGTAGGAGACATCCTCAGTTTAGTCCATAAGCTGCGAGGAGAAATAAACCACACCCGAAACATCGGGAAGAATGCCGTGCACAGACGGTGTAACAACCCGGAAACACTGTCTCAACAGAGAACAGATCAAATGCAAACATGCAACGGAACAACTGGGTGGGTGCTGGGTCTCCCATTGATGATTCAAGAAAAAAGAATTTACGGTACGTAAACAAAATTCTCTTTTTTCTGATCATCATAATGGGAGACCCAGACAATGGGGATGTCCTAAAGCAATACCCCAGGGCGGGAAGAGTTCCTCAACAAGACGGAAAACACATGGTTCCCTTTTAAAGGTGGGCAACCGCCGCCTGGAGAACCCGCCTGCCCAAACTCGCATCCGCAGAGGCATGGGCATGCACCATATAGTGCTTAGAGAAAGTGTGCAGGCTGGACCAAGTGGCCGCTTGACACACCTGTAGAGCAGAAGCTCGATGTCGCAAGGCCCAAGAGGCACCTACAGCTCTAGTAGAGTGTGCCTTCAAACCCACCGGGAGAGGCAAACCAGAAGACCGGTAAGCCTCCTGAATGGGAGCCTTGATCCATCTGGCCAAGGTTGACTTTGAAGCCGCGGACCCCTTACAGCGACCCATCGTGAGGACAAATAAGGAATCCGAACTCCTAAAGGAGGCGGTCCTGGACACATAAATGCGTACAGCTCTCACGAGATCCAGAGTATGGAGGTTGCGCTCAACCTGATGAACGGGAGCGGGGCAAAATGATGGGAGAAACAATCTCCTGGTTCAAGTGGAATGTTGAAACCACCTTCGGCAAAAATTCAGGCCGTGGGCGCAACACCACCTTGTCCTGGTGAACCACCAGAAAGGGTGACTTGCACGAAAGTGCAGCCAATTCTGAGACCCTTCTCAGAGACGTAATCGCCACCAGAAAGACCACCTTCTGGGACAGACGAGAGAGAGAGAGATGTCTCTCAGTGGCTCAAACGGCGGTTTCTGCAGTGCCGCTAGGACCCTGTTGAGGTCCCAAGGGTCCAGGGGCCGCCTGTAGGGCGGAACCACCCGAGACACCCCTGCAGAAATTGGCGGACCTTCGGGAGGAGCGCCAAGCGCCTGTCAAATAGCACGGAAAGTGCTGATAATTGACCTTTCAGAGAGCCAAGGGATAATCCCAACTCCAAACCCGACTGTAGGAAGGCCAACAATGTCGGAATAGACAACGGCCACGGTGAGTGACCACCAGAGGCACACCAGGTAAAAAAGATTTTCCACGTTCTGTGGTATATCTTCCTGGAAACAGGTTTCCTTGCCCGATTCATAGTGGCAACCACTGTAGGAGAGAAACCTCTGGATGTCAGCAGCCAGGCCTCAAGAGCCATGCAGTCAATCTGAGGGCCCTGGAATTGAGGTGGAAGAATGGGCCTTGCGCGAGAAGATCTGCGCGCTCTGGAAGAGCCCACCGGTGTCCGCCTGACAGTTGCCACAGGTCCGGGTACCAGGACCTCCTGGGCCAATCTGGAGCCACTAGAATGGCTACTCTGCATTCCGTCCTGATCTTCCACAGGACCCTGGGAATCAGAGCTAGAGGCGGGAACACATATGGCAGCTGGAAGCTGGACCAACTCAGGATCAGGGCATCCGCCCCCAGAGACTGAGGATCCCATGATCTCGCCACGTATTGGGACACCTGATGATTCAGCCGTGAGGCCATCAGATCTACGTCCGGAGTGCCCCATCTGCCGCAGATGTCCCGGAAGACGTCTGGATGAAGGGACCACTCTCCGGCGTCCATCCCCTGTCGGCTCAGATAGTCGGCCTCCCAGTTCTCGACCCCTGGGATGTGAACTGCGGAGATCAGGCAGCCGTTTTCCTCCACCCAAGCTAGAATGCGGTGGACTTCGGTGAGGGCCTGAGCACTTCTGGTCCCTCCCTGATGATTTATGTAGGCGACGGCCGTCGCATTGTCGGACTGTACCCGAATGGGTTGTCCTGACAGGAATTTCTGAAACGCCAGGAGCGCCAGATAGACCGCCTTGATCTCCAGCACGTTGATCTGCAACGTCGACTCCGACTGAGTCCAGAGGCCTTGAGCCCTGTGGTGCAAGAACACCGCACCCCAGCCCTTCAGACTGGCGTCGGTGGTCACCACTAACCATGATGGTTTTAGGAAGGACCGTCCCCGTGACAGATGATGTGGCTGTAGCCACCACTGTAGGGAATCCCTGGTTGGTTGTGACAGCGTCACCAGCCGATTCAACGAAATCGTCCTCTTGTCCCATCTGCGAAGAATCTCCAGCTGGAGAGGACGGAGGCGAAACTGTGCGAACGGCACCGCCTCTATCGCCGCTACCATGCGACCCACCAGTCTCATCAATACCCGTAGGGATGACTGTGGAGACAGGAGGACATTCTGCACTCCTGATTGGATCGCAAGCTGCTTGGCTTGAGGTAGGGACACCAGGGCCGAGTCCGTGTGGAAGTCCATGCCCAGATATGTCAATGACTGGGTCGGAACCAGGGTCGACTTTTGAATGTTGATAAGCCACCCGAACCGTTCCAGGGACTTCATGGTCGCCTCCAGGCTCACCCGACAAAGGTCTTCCGATGGCGCCCTGACCAACAGGTCGTCCAAATAGGGTATGACGGCGTGTCCCTGCGCATGCAGGAGAGCCATCATGGAGGCCATCACCTTTGTGAACACCCGTGGTGCTGAGGCTAGCCCGAATGGCAGTGCCACAAATTGGAAGTGCTCTTCCCCCACTGCGAATCTCAACCAGCGCTGATGAGCTGGTGCAATGGGGACGTGAAGGTAAGCGTCCCTGATATCGATGGACGCTAGGAAGTCTCCCTGTGACACAGCAGCGATCACTGAGCGCAGGGATTCCATGCGGAACTTCCGAACCAACACGTGACGGTTGAACAACTTGAGGTCCAACACCGGGCGAAAAGAGCCGTCCTTCTTTGGGACAATAAAGAGGTTGGAGTAAAAACCCCTGAACCTCTCTTCCATGGGCACAGGGACCACCACTCCGTCTCTGCGGAGTCCCTCCAACACCAGGTGAAAAGCCTGAGCCTTTTCTGGGGATGGAACCGACCGATGGAATCGGTGTATTGGTCGTGACGTCAGCTCTATCCTGTAACCTCTTGAGACTACGTCTCGAACCCACTGATCGTGAATGTGAAGAAGCCACTTGTCCTGAAAGCGGGACAGGCGGCCCCCCACCTGTGGGGAGGCAGGATGAGAGAGCGAGTCATGTCGAGGCGGGCTTGGGGGTGGCAGCCGCTGCCCCCGCCGGCTTCTTCTGACGACTCTTGGAACGCCACTGAGTAGCAGGCTTGCCCCCTCGGTCTGAGCGAGTGGACGCCGTTGATGACTGTGAACCGGAGCGAAAGGACCACTGCTTAGGGTTCCTTTTCACGGTGTACCGTGGCTTAGGCTTGTTCTGCGGTATCTTAGACTCAGCAGAATCCTTTATCAATTTGTCCAGTTCGGTGCCAAAAAGCCTGTCACCAGCGAACGGAAGATTTTGTAAAATCTTCTTAGATGTGGCATCTGAGTCCCAAAGACGCAGCCACAACAGCCTGCGGATCGCAATTGCATTGGCCGAGGCCACAGCAGAGCGAGTGGCAGTTTCCAAAGATGCCGTCCTGGCATAGTCCGCATAGGCCCTTGCTCTCTCAGTGAGAGCCAGGACCTCTGGACTGGACCTAGCTATATCAGTGATACCATCCAAACAGATAGTAATCGCTTGTAGGGTCCAGACCGCGGCAAAATTAGGGGCAAACGAAGACCCCACAGCCTCATAGGAAGACTTGGCGAGTTGCTCGACCTGTCTATCAGTAGCATCCTTCAATGAGGAGCTATCAGAGGCAGAAAACAAGGAGCGCGCAGCAATCCTAGTCATGGAAGCATCCACCTTGGGAGACTGCGACCATTCCTGGAGCGCCTCCTGGGGAAAGGGAAAGCGATTGTCCTTAGTTTTACGGACATAACGCCGCCCAGGATGCAACCTGGGAGCTTTAATCACCCTTCCGAAATTAGTGTGGTCCATGAAGGAGCCACTTGGTCTAGCCTCTGGCCGCAGCCATTGGTATATCTCCTTGGGGTGTACAGTCACCTCCTCAGGAGGAGTGACAAGACGCAATGTCTCATTGATGGAGGACACCAGATCCTCCACCCCATCTGGAGGTTCAGACATAGACCCAAGAGTAGAACCCCCATCATCTTCCTCACCATCAGAGGAACGCTCCTCCTCAGAGAGAGTCTGGAGCTCAGGAGAAGCCTCACGGGCTCGCTTAGGGGGTCTTACAGCAGAAGTAAGAGACACCCGGGGGTAACTAGGAGGAGTAGCTGGGTTCTCCAGTCTCCTATGCAGTGCCTCCAGGGTTTGCGACATGGAGGACATCTGGGACAGCAGAGATTCATTGATCTTATTCTGCGTTTCCCATGGCCCTGGGATCACCTGAACCTCAGGGTATAATCCCGGATTTGCAGACTCAGTAGTAGCAGACCGGGCCTCTGGGCGTCCGCAGTTATTGCAGGACCCCTCCACCAGTGTCCCGTTGCATGTAGCGCAGGTAACGGTGCCCACTGCCGCCTTAGCAGCATGCTTCCCAACTGAGGACATCTCCACAGTGAGGGGAATATAAGCCAAAGTTCACAAACAAACCGGGATCCCGGTGGCTTACCGACCGCAGTAAAGCGGTAGGAGGAAGCGGTGTGTGTGTGTGACCTCCGCGAGTTCCGGTCTCCCTTGCAAGTGCAGACACGCGCTGCAGCCAGAGCCCAGCCGGGAAGTGAGGGAGAAGATGGCCGCCGACAGTGAAGATGTGGGCGGAGCCAGGAACACGCGGGAAGAACACACAACACGCCCAGCGGTGATGTCACCATAAGGGCTGCCTCCTCCTCCTCCAGACTGCCTCAGTAATGGAGGTGCCGGAGCCCGCAGCGCGGGAAAAGAGTGTGAATATGACCACACACACTCTCAGACTGCATGTACACATAAAAACACTCGCAGTCTACAGCCTCAGCCCCTGTGACACACAGGGCGGTCAGCCAGGGCGACCCCAGCACAGGGTCACCGCCAGAACCGCGGACCCGAGGGTAACCGCGCGGTCTGAGTGTCATGACACCACAGTGACAGACACTACCCCCAGGCACACAGGAGACACACCAGGTGCCTCAGTGCCGGTCCGGTCTGTAAGCACCTTTAGGGAGGCCTCGGACGGGGGTACAGCACCAGTCCGGAGTGTAAGCACCATTTAGGGAGGCCTCGGACTGGGCTGGCTCCGTCCGGTCTGTAAGCACCATTTAGGGAGGCCTCGGACGGAGCGGAGCTGTGCAAGGCTCCAGGCTCCCCCTTACCAGAGCCTCCATGGAGGGATGGAAAGGAAAGGAGCGCGACAGCGTACCGGGAGAACACTGAAGTGTCCAGGCTAAAAGCCCTCCGGTACCTCCACCAGCGTGTTCCGCAGAGGGTGAGCGGGGAGGCTGTCGGGGGTCCCGAGCGGGACCATTTTACCTTGTCTTCATACGCCATCACGTAAGCTGTGAGAATGCAGTGAAGTGCAAGCAAAGCGTGATCCTCCGAGCACACTAAGTTTAAAACTGAGGATGTCTCCTACGGTGGGGGTTTATAAGCGGAGGAGGCGGTGCTACAAACTTGTAGTACCTAGTGTGACCTCCGGAGGGCAGCGCCCTAAACCCCATTGTCTGGGTCTCCCATTATGATGATCAGAAAAGGTCCGGATACCAGGCCCTCCTGGGCCAGTCTGGAGCGATGAGCAGGGCTTGACGACATTCCTTCTTGAGTTTCCGAAGAACCCTGGGCAACAGAGGCAATGGAGGAAACACATAGGGGAGGCGAAACTGGGACCAATCCTGGACCAGAGTGTCCGCCCCACGGCCTTGCTGTCTCGAGATCGGGACATGAAGGTCGGAACCTTGTAGTTCAACCGAGAGGCCATCAGGTCCACGTCCGGAATTCCCCATCTGTCGCAGATGTGCAGGAACACGTCTGGGTTGTAAAGATACATGGGATTGATACGGTGAACCTTGGGAGTAGGGGAGGCGATTTGTCTAATCGTATGGCCAGACTCGAGTGCCAGTGGATTGTGCGACTGGGCACTATGAGCCCCGCAGGTCTGAACAAGAAGCTGAGCTTTTCACCATTTTTATAGGATGGGCTCTTTTCTACTTCCCGGTATGGTGGCCTAGATGTGGAGCATTGTCCGTGGTTGTGCCTCTGGTAATCCTCACTTTGTATATTGACATTATCCCTGTTCTTTTTGGTGCTTTTTGATTCCATACATGCCACCTAATCATAATTGTAACTTTCTCCTTGTGCCACTTCTAATGGGAGTTTTTATTCTATTTTAATCTCACTAGTACTGCTGTTCCTGGCTGTTTACATGGTCTCCATAGTTACCTGGTGAGGAACAAGGACTAAATCATCCCATCTGAGACTATTCTTGTCATGGAAGTTAAGGAAGCCAACACTAGGTGGCGATCATAGGCAAACAAAGAAATCATATATGTCACTTTATTTATGTATAACGTTATGTCTTTGCATGCTACCGATTGGAACAATTGGCCAGTGTTTGCTTGTCTTCCTAAACCTAAGCTAGGTCTTAGTAATGGGTATTGTATGGTCCTATGAATATCAATTGATAGTCCTCCATCTGTGTTCTGTGGGAGCGCTTGCCAGGCCTCCTGCCCATAATCAAGATGGCGCGGATGTCCTCGGCGCATGCGCTCTGTGTTTGGATGTAACCGCGCACGCGCGGGCACCGCTCCGTGTGCTTCCGGCGGGTGACGTCACTGGAGCAGCGGGCCCTGCGATGCGGGGACACAATAACGAGGCGCACATGGAACATGATGAGTAACAGGTGGCCACCAGGTATTTAGTCAGGTCCTCACTCCCCTCTCTTCACCCCCTGAAGAAGACTTGTTTGAAACACGTGTTGGGGTCCGTCCCTGAACACGTGTCATAACCCCACAGTATGGGTGAGTTGTGGGCTTGGTACTAGGCTGACAACTTGGTGTTTATATTATTCTATACATATTGATATTGTACCATGCTGTATGCCTTGATAGATGTTCACTGCCTGTAACTGCACCTCTCTGTGGCGGTCTGTGACCGGTTCAACCCCTATGTAACCTCCCTTGGTTTTTTATGTGAAGTCCCTCAGTATTTTATTGATTCACTGCTAATATAATAAATTTGTGCACTTGCAATTTGGTGGATCCTTTTTACTTTGTTTATACTGGGGTTACAGCTGTACAACTCAGTTCTCAGGTTTTCAATGCATTTTGAGTTGCTAAACATGTGAGTCCAAGATGTTTCCCTATATTTTTGTCTTAAGCCCCAACCTAGAAGGCTGGTGTCCGTGGTCACTACCAACCAAGAGGGGGGCAGAAAGCATCTGCCTCGTGACAGAGACGTGGGAAGCAGCCACCAATGTAGAGAACCCTTCGTTGACGGCGACAGATGAATGTGCTGGTCGAGAGACGAAGGATCCTTGTTCCACCCGTGCAGGATCTGCAATTGCAGCGGACGCAAGTGGAATTGCGCAAAGGGTACTGCTTCTATGGATGCCACCATCTTCCCCAGAACATGCATCAGACGCCTGATGGATAGCAAGTCCGACTGCAGAAGGAAGCGGACCTCTTCCTGAATCGACACCTGCTTGACGAAAGGCAGAAAGACCCGAGCCGGAGCAGTGTGAAAGTCCATGCCTAAATAGGTTATCGTCTGTGCAGGAAGGAGAACCGACTTCGGTACATTGATCAACCACCCGAAGCGCTGCAAAGTGTCCAGAGTTACTGAGAGACTCCGTTGACACTGCTCCGCAGAGGGAGCTCTGACCAACAGATCGTCCAGATATGGAGTCACAGCGTGGCCCTGTGAATGCAGAACAGCCACCATCGTTGCCATCACCTCGGTGCCGAGGCAAGGCTGAAGGGCAGAGCCACAAACTGAAAGTGCTCCTCTCCTACTGCGAACCTCAGCCAGCGTTGATGAGCAGGAGCGATGGGGACATGTAAATAGGCATCCTTGACATCCACAGAGGCTAGAAAGTCCCCCTGAGATAGTGACGCGATCACAGACAGCAGAGACTCCATGCGGAAAGACCTGACTTTCACGTGCCGGTTGAGAAGTTTGAGATCCAAAACCGGTCTTACCGACCCGTCCTTCTTGGGGACCGTGAAGAGGTTCGAATAGAACCCCAGGAAACGTTCCTCGGAGGGAACCTGGATCACGACCCCGTTCCGTCTCAAGGCGTCCAGCGCCTGACGAAAGGCCAAGGCCCTTGCTGGCGGGGGCGAGAGAGAGACAGAAGCGAGTTGGAGGACGCGAGGTCAACTCTATCCTGTAGCCGTGGGAGATGACATCCACCACCCAACGGTCTTGGACGAGACTGTGCCAGACGTCTCCAAAGCGGGAGAGCCTACCACCGACCGAGGATGCTGCTGGGAGAGGCGGCAAGTCATGAAAAGGCAGCCTTGGCGGCGGAGGCGGGCTTCTTCTGCTGAGGCTTGTTCCTCCATGTTCTGTTTGACTTCTGATCCTTGTCCGAACGAGATGAGGACGAGGCTGGCTTTGAAGAGGGACGAAAGGACTGAAATTTGGCGTGCATCTGACGCTGGCCAGACTTCTGCGTCTTTGATTGGGGTAAAGAGGTGAACTTACCACCCGTGGACTCCTTAATAATGTCGTCCAATTGTTCTCCAAAAAGCCTGTTCCCCGCGAACGGGAGACCCTGAAGGAACTTCTTGCAAGTGGCATCAGCTTTCCAATCCCGCAGCCACAAAATCATGCGGGCTGCGAGAGAGTTGGCCGAAGCCACTGCGGTACTGCTGGCAGATTCCATGATCGCCAACCTAGCATAGTCAGTGAACGCAGAGGCCTGAGACGTGAGAGTAGTCACCTCAGGGATATCCTGAGCTACAACATTCAGCTCAGTCAGAAAGGCAGAGACTGCCTGCAGGGCCCATACTGCTGCGAAGGCTGGGGCAAATGAGGTACCTGTAGCTTCGTAGATTGATTTCTGTAGGAGCTCAATCTGACGATCTGTGGGATCCTTTAAAAAGGAGCCATCGGCCACAGACATAACAGTATTGGCCGACAGTCTAGATATCGGAGGATCCACCTTAGGGGAGACCGACCAACCCTTTATCACATCAGGAGGAAACGGATATCGAGTATCCTTCTGTTTCCTAGAGAAACGCTTATCAGGGCAAGCCCTAGGCGTCTGCACAGTTGACCGGAAAATGGAATGAACAAAAAATGAACCCCGAGTCCTGGACGGAGGAAGGAACTGATAGAGTTCCTCCGAGAGAGAAGTCTCCACCGTGGGAGGGGGAGCAGTCAGATCCAGAACCGTATTAATGGAAGACACTAAATCATCCACAAAAGGATCCTCCTCTGAGGTCTCGTCCGAAGGTCTCACAGAAGACTGCCTATCCTCATCCCCATCAAACTGAGACCCCTCAGCGTGAGACCCTGCTTGATGAGAGGAGGCAGGAGAGCGCTTTCTACGAGGCCGTTTGGGGGGCCGAGGAGAGGGAGCTATATCGGAGACCCCCGTATTGTCTCCAGAGTCCATACCCCTAGAAGGGGGCGACTCACTAACGCCTGCGGCGTGGGGCAGAAGAACCGGGGGCACTTTCCCGGTGACTGGCCTGCAATGACTCCTGCAGGACTCTAGTTAGAGCTGTCATGGACTGGGCAAAAGTGTCCGAAAAGGTGAACGCCACAGTCCAAGGGGGTGGCACTGTCAGGTCCCTCGGACCAGTGGAAGGCTCAGATGTAGCAGAGCTGGGGGGAGCCCCCTGATCAACCTCGGCCACAGCCTCATGTGAAGTGCAGGCAGAGCAGTGAGGGAAGACAGAACCAGCCGGCAGCAAGATCTTGCAAGCAGTGCAAGAGGAATAAAATGTCTGCACCTTAGGGGTTTGCTCCTGGTGGAAGACATGTCGCATCTAGATAGAGACCTCCTAAAAGGAATACACCAGAGGGGATGAAGCAGGGGGAGGAAGGCACCACCAGAGAACCTGGGGTGACTTACCAGCCTAAAAGAGAGATTGTGTGTGCCCTCTGGAAGCAGCGCCGAGCCCTAGAAGCCGCAGGGTCTAGGAGAAGGTGCAGCAAGCAGACTGTGCCCAAAGCAAAGATAGCCGCCGACTCCGAGAGAGGGGGCGTGGCTAAAGCGGCGCGCGAACCCGGAGGGCAACACCTCTCCCCTGCTAACACAGGAGGCAGCCATCCAGGATGGGAGTGGCCGGGCTGTAAGACCGCCCGAAAAAGGCGGCCGATCCCGCCTCCTGCAGCCCCGGCTCCGGGCAGAAAAGTAGGCCGCAGTGAAGCCGGGGCTTCAATTAGTGCGGTCGGCCGGCGCTCGGGAGCGGGTGAGCGCGGTGCAACTCGGGAGCACCTAAATAACCCGCAGCGCTTTAGGGAACTGAGAGCGGGAAGCCCCAGAGCCCAGGATAGGCAGCGACCACCCTCAGGTGGAAAGAACCGGGCTGCAGCAGCAGCAGCACCAAACCCCCATAGAGTACCTCAAAAGGTGCAGGGGCTATCCCCTGGGGGTCCACAACTCCGGCCATCAGATCTCAAAATGCTGTGGATGGAGTCTGAGCTCCAGATTATATGAAGGCTCACAACGATCCCACTTCTCCAGAGCCCCTAAGGGATGGAGAAGGAAAAAACAGCATGAGGGCTCCAGCCCGTTGTACCCCAAGGGTACCTCAACCGCCTCTGCCCGAGGGTGAGGAAGGAGACATGCTGGGGATCCATAAGGATCCACTTTTCTTCCATCCGACACCCTCCAAGGAGAGTGAGAAAGACTAAAGTGAGAGTGGATGAGTGCAGAGTGTGCCTCCTTCAACACAAAGCTAAGAACTGATGGGATTTCTCCTAGAGGGGGTGTAAAGGCAGTAGGGGAGGGGCTACACTTTTTATTTTAAGTGTCGTACTTTGTGTGTCCTGCGGAGGCGGAAGCTATACACCAATGTCTGGGTCTCCCAATGGAACGAAAAAGAAATACACATTTATTCTGTCCCACGCTGTTTGGTAATGACCACTGAAAAGGTCCAGTGGAGGGTCTATTCTGTGGTCCTTGCCGCCCCCTGCCGGGAATACCCACCTTGCTGTTTTGAAATTGCCGCGCCTCCTGTGTATTGCCATTAAGCGACAGGCACTACTCTTGCGCCTGCGCAGTGCCGTGGGTCACCGCGCTCCATTGAAGACGCACAGTGCCTAAAGTCTCACGAGATTCTACTGTACAGACGCGAGACTTCACAAATCTCGTGAGACTTCGGGCACTGTGTGTCTTCAATGGAAAATAGTGACCCACGCACTGCGCAGGATCGAGAGTATTGCCCATCAATCAACAGCCATACAGAGGAGGGGGCGGCAATTTCAAGAGAGCAGGGAGGGTATTCCAGTCAGGGGGGCGGCGAGGACCACACAGAGCAGACCCCCGAACCTTTTCAGGAGTCATTACCATACAGCATGGGACAGAATAAAAGTGTATGACTGAGGTATGCAGGGGGACGTCTGAGCACAGAGGGATTACAGGAATCCCAACTACATCATGTTACAGCTGGTGGGCAGTTTAGAATGTCTAAAGGCGGGGGGGGTGACGGGACGGACAGATTCCCTTTAACCCCTCCAGCTGCCAACATGTGCAGGGAATATAATGCGACATCAGTGTGTGAGCACACATCAAAGTCAGGAACACGTCCAATGGTATACCTATACGTCATTGATTGTGCAGTAATCAAAGAGAATGTGTCACCAGGTTTTTGCTATCCCATCGAGAGGAGCATGATGTAGGCGGCAGAAGCCAGAGTCCAATGATATATCACATACTGGGCTGCTTGCTGTCATTTTGATAAAATCCCTGTTTTATTTGCTGCAGACCTGGTATATATTTGAATATTGGATTCTATAACCAATCAATCACTACAACACTAGTTTAATACTTAAACAGATTGAAAAAAGCTTGGGTTCATCAAGTTCCAAGAGTTATATATTCTGTGGCTAGATTATTTATAACCAACAATGCCTTGTGTTGTAAGAAAAGCATCCAAGCTGTTTTAAATGCAGTTACTGTCTGTCTTTTATTACTGCCTCTTGCGGTGGGGTATTCCACACTTTCACTACTCGAACTGTGAAGAATCCCATTTAGCTGACAGAATAGCATTTCCTTCCCTGTTATTTTAGGAGAGGCTTTCTTCCATCTGATGTATTAATTTAGTTGCCCATGTTTGATCTGACTACCTTACTAAAGTAGAGGCCAAAATAGGATCCCATATTCTAAATTTAGCCTTACAAACGATTTAGAGGGGCAATAAATACACTGTGATCATTGGACTTTATCTCTTTTTATATACCCCAAAATCTTGTGTGCTGTCTGACATGGAGTATTGCTGTTCAGCTTACTTGTAACCAGAATACCAAAGACCTTCTCCTGTTCTGTGGTCCAGAGTACATTTCCATGTAATGTACATGCAGAAATCGGATAACTGGCTGAGGTGCATTACTCTACATTTAGCTTTATCTGTCATGTGTATGCCCACGCAGGCATCTTATCTAGATCTATTTTTATATTTTACGGTCAAGCTTAGTTTTTATAATTCTCAATTTTACGTCATCAGCAAAGACTGACACTTAACTCTTGATCCCATCCATTTAGGTCATTAATAAAGAGATTGAAAAGAATTGGTCCTAACACAAATCCTTGAGGTCCCCACTGCTCTCAGTAAAGATCCTTGTAGCCTTCATTGCTGGATAGAACCAGTTTACGGAATGTACCAATTACTCTGACTGCTCTCTGCCCATATACAGTGTACACAGAAAGCTGCCAATCAGTGGTGGGTGGGGTTCTACAGAGCTCATGAATATGGAGGACTACCTTGCAGCAGGTTTACTAGTCCTCTAGAGATTATATGCTGCAGAAAAATCAGTCATCTAAGAAATTTAGGGCATTGATCCAGGGAACTAGTTTGATTGCCGTATGTGGAGTTGGAAGGAATTTTTTGCCAATGTGGAACTTAGTGATTTAGGTCATGAGCGTGTTTGTGAAAGGATTTGTGTGTACTCACTGAAAAATCTTTTTCTCTGAGACTTCATTGGGGACACAGACCATGAGTGTTATGCTGCTGTTTGTCATTAGGAGGCTGATGCTAAGCTGACAAAAAAGTTAGCCCCTCTCTCCTCTGCAGCGTACATGCTCATGCTGACGCCAGTTTGGTGACCAAGCAGTGGGAGAAAAAAAAAAAACACACACACTACACATTACAGTAAAAAATGTATTCACAACTCAATGGTAAAAGGGCATAACGTAAAACTTAACATATCCTCTAGAGGATAAAATAGACTCCATTGGGGGACAAAGCACCCGACCCTCAGAGAAATAGATTTTTTGATGAGTACAGAAAAATCCTTCTTTCTCTCTCGCCTTCATAGGGGGACACAGACTATGGGACGTCCCAAAGCAGTCACTGGGTGGGTACAAGGAACAAAAGGAAACACACTCTGAATATAGAAAATATTACCTGCAAACAAGTAGAAAAAAAAAGGTAGAAACGCAGTGACCTCCATCAGAGGTGGGCGACCGCTGCCTGCAGGATCTTTCATCCCAGTACTGCGTCCGCCGATGCCGGAGTATGGACTCTAATGCTTTGAGAAGGTGTGTGCAGGTTAAGGTTTTTTTTTTGTCTATTTGTCAATATTTTGAACTGGTGTTGCACCCATACGTACCTTGACTTCTCTTGTTCCCTTTTCTCTTTGAGAAGGTGTGTAGGCTGGACCAAGTTGCAGCCTTACACACCTGAAGAGCTGCCGCCTGATGCTTGATGGCCCAGGAAGCACCCACTGCCCTTGTGGAGTGCGCCTTGAGGCCCTGTGGGGCCGCTTTTCCCTTGCGTTTGTGGGATTCCTGAATTGGCGATCTAATCCAACGAGCAATCGTAGACTTAGAGACTGGCATTCCCTTTCTATGCCCTTTGAGGAGGACAAAGAGTGTATCTGTCTTCGTGAATTGAGCGGTACGAGAAATGTACCAACGCACAGCCCTGAAGAGATCCAACAAGTGCAGTGAGATCTCTCGACTGTTGGATGGTGCCGGGCAAAAGGAAGGCAGCACGATTTCCTCGATCAGGTGTTAAGTGGACACCACCTTCGGGAGGAAATCGGGCGAGAGTTGGAGAACAACCTTGTTCTGGTGTGACAAACATATGAGTGCCGCCAGCTCAGATATTCTCCTGACGGAAGTGAAGCTATCAAAAAGGCTACCTTCCATGAGACGAGTAATAGTGACGTGTCTGTCAATGGCTCAAAAGGGGGTTTCTGTAGAGCGTGCAAAACTAAATTGAGGTCCCAGGGCTGAAGATAAGGAGGTGCAAGGTGGGAGACTCCCTGAATGAACAGTCGTTTCTGGAAGAGGATTGACAAGGAGGAGATCTGGCCTTTTAAGGAACTCAAGGCTAGACGTTTGTCCAACCCAGATTGAAGAAAGGCCAAAATTACTGGGAATGAGGGGAAAGACGCTGACACTAGGAAAAAAAAGTTTTCCAAGTGCGGTGGTAAATACGTGTGGACGACTCTTTCCGGGCTTTGATCATAGTGTTGATGACTTCGGGCGAAAACCTGGCCTGGGTCAGGAATCAGGTCTCAACAGCCAGGCAGTCAAACTCAGGGACCATTCTCCCGACACTAGACCTTGGCGGCTGAGGAAGTCGGCGGCCCAACCTCGACGCCGAGAATGTGCACTCCTGAGATGACCGATTGGTGAGTCTATGCCCAACAAAGGATCTTCTGAACTTCATGCATGGCCATCTTGCTGCGGGTTCCTCCCTGGTGGTTTATCTATGCTAAAGCCGTGGCATTGTCGGATTGCACCCGAATGGGGTGATCCGCTAGGAGGTGATGGAACTTGCGCAGTGTGGCTCTCATCTCCAGGATGCTGATCGGGAGCTGGGTCTTAGGAGGAGTCTACCTGCCCTGTGCGGTGTTCTCACGGGACACCGCCCCCCAGCCTAAGAGGATGGTGTCAGTTGTGACCACCTTATAATGTACCAGGAGGAAGGATCGGCCCTGCTGCAGGGAGGACTGAAGGGTTCACCACTGAGAGCGAGCATCTGACCCGAAGGTTTAAGTGGTACTTCTGGTCTAGGGTTAACGGGTTCTGATCCCAGGTTTCTAGAAGTGCCAACTGTAGGGGTCAGAGTTGCAGTTGGACAAACGGGACTGCTTCCACCATCATTCTCATTGGCGCCACCATCATTCCCAGGATTTTCATCCCGAATCGGATGGAGTGTGGGGTCGAGCATCTGAGGACAAGAGCTCCTTGGCGGAGAGCTGCTGTCTTGTCTGGTGGGCGATAAACTAATCCTGGGCTGTGTCGAAGACAATGCACAGGAAGGTGAGACGCTGCGTCGGGGTTGGAGAGGATTTGTCCAGGTTCACCAGCCAGCTCAGGTGAGAGAGCATGTTGATCGTGATCTGTATGCCCTTCTGCACAAGCCTGGAAGGATGGGGCCTTTATGAGGTTGTCCAAATAAGGAAGGACTACGACGCCACGGGAGTATAGGATGGTCGTGACGGCCGCCATGAGGTGACTGTTGAGGAGCTTTAAATCTAAAATAGGACGGACAGATTTATCCTTCTTTGGCACCACAAAGAGGTTGGAGTAGAACGCCTTGAAGCTTTCGTCCTATGGGACAGGTGCGATTACCCTGGCTTGTGTGAGGGAGCCGGCTGCCCGATGGAAAGGGCGAGCCCACACAGTTTTGGGGGGCAGGACTTGCAGAACCTGTTTAGCGGCAAGACTGCGAAGTCTATTCTGTATCCTGAGGATACGAGATCCTTGACCCACTCGTCCTCTACTACGGACGTGCGTCCCGTCCTGGGAAGCCGCCGCAAGGTCCCTTTTTGTCCTGCTGTCCCAGTGTTGGGTGGGAGGCTGAGGGAGGAGGCCCCTGCATGACTGATGCATCCGGCCCGGCTGCTTCCCTTTTGTGAGGGGAGAAGCTGAGGAGCTGCAGGGGGGTGTTCCAGTACCCCTCGCTCCACAACCCTAGGGAGGCAGAGGAAAAATGGACCTCCAAGCTCTCATCACCCTTTAAAAAACAGGGATGCTGAGGCGAGGTATGGGCACAGACAGCTGGTCCCACCAGCTAGGCATCTGGTCACCCAGTGGTAACAACACCCCTAGGTTGACGCAGAGCAGGTCCAGCAGTAGCAGTGGGCACTAAGAGGCGACACTCGAAGTGTCCTACAGTTGCTGAATGTGGGCAAGCGGTACCCTGGAGGGGTCCAGTCACCCAGTCTTTATTTTTTACACTTTTTTACAACAAAGATAAAAAATAAAAATATCACTTGTGCTTTGCAGAAAAAGTTCAGAGTCACATCTGCCTACAGCTGACACCAAGCTGAAACTGGTTTCAGCTTGAGTCACCATGAGGGTGTACGCTACAGAGGAGGGGCTAACTATTTTTGTCAGCTTAATGTCAGCCTCCTAATGACAAACAGCAGCATAACACCCATGGTCTGTGTCCCCCAATGAACGCAAGAGAGAAATATTCAAATTCAGATAGCTCTATCCGAATATATTGAACGGTTTCATTACGTTATTCAACCAATACAAGTAAATGGGGAACTCACTTGGATCAGAATATCGAAACATTTGAAAGTATTCGGTTAGAGCTATCTGAGCCCCAAACTTTACTAATCACACATCACTAGTTTTTAGCCTTCTCTGGATCAACATGTTAGGCGATGGGCTAAACTAGATGGACTTATACCTTCAACCTTAAAAACTATGAAACTGAGAATGCATTGCTGGATTCATAGGCTCTGCCTCTATTTTACACTGCTCTCAGGTTACGGTATATGGCAAAAATCTGGTGACAGATCCCTTTCCCAACTTTTAACTCTTTGACCACCATTTAGAAAAACAAAACAAAAAAAAACACATACTATACAAGTTTGATATTGCTGCAATTGCAATTTAACGCCGTAAAAATAAAACCTTAAAATTCAAAAAGCAAAATTGCTTTTTCTTGCAAGTTCACTAAAATTTGGAACTTTCTCCCCATTTCCCAGTACATTGAATGGTAAAATTTATGGTGCCATTCAAAACTACAATACAGATATGTTGATGAAAACAATAAAAATAAAAACGTTACGGCTTTTGGAAGAGTGGGCATGCAAACAATGAAAAAATTGCCTGTTCAATAGAGAATTCCTCCTATAATACAGGGATAAGGGTCCGTGGACACTATGTGACCTTGAACATGCACTCCAAAAATCATGGATGTAGCCCCGATTGTAGCAATTAGTAATTTTTGCCGATTTTGTAGGAATTTTTGCCTTGAAAAGGTTGTCCTCTAGTTGGACAACCGTTTCTCATTTACCATCTGCAGCACCCATAAAAATAAAATAAAATGTACTCCCCTCCATTGGCGGCGTGGTTCTAACAATGTCAAAATTTGCTGTCCTGATGGTCACTAGGCTTGCATGTAAAATCAATCACAGCTGGTTTCCTTCTCCTCGTCTTCAGACGCCTAATAAACAAGAAACAAGCTCTGCAGCTGGCCCCTCACTTTCTGTTGAGGACTTTTGTGTCGGACGAAGAGGAGAAGAAAGCTGGTGGTGATTGGTTGCCAGGTTCATGTGTCAAAACAACGTCATGTTGACACCGGGACAGTGAATTTTGATATCTCCAGAACCGTGCCAAAACCCAGAGGGGAGTGTATTATATTTTTTTTTTTTAAATTGGGTGCACATGGGAAATGAGAACAGGTTGTCCAAGTAGTGGACAACCCCTTAAGCTAATAGAGCAGCTGTGAATTTAGTTACTGATGATGGAGGAGGGCTGACTGCCATTCAGTGTTCAGGTCATCCTAGCTATTCCACAAACCATCTCCATGGACCTCACATTGTGAGAGACTCGATCATACTGAACCAGGAAAAGGCAAACCTCTCAGAAAGCCAGAAGTTCAGTGATACCACTCCCTATACCCCCCGCAGACCGATACTAAGTATTGTACACCATCAGGAGGATATCTCAGCTGCTAGTCCATGGAAACTGACTTTCTGCAACTCTGTAGGGACTTATGTAACAGAGGAGCAGACATTTGTGTGTCATGCACTTCAGCACTCAGGGGCTTTTTCTGTTTTAGCAAGGTCTAAATTTTCCTGCTGAGCTGTTTGTACTAGACGCTCGCATTTCACACTAAAAGTAGTCACAATGTATGGAAATGATTGGTAGGTCCACATACAGATTGCATATTACCAGTACAGATCAGGCATCATTCGTGTGTAATTCAAAAACCTACTAGTGTAAACCAAGCTGTAGTTTCATCTCACCTAAGGCATCTTGTGTTTATGGGCTGATTACTCTTCAATCCACTTAGCAAGTACTCAATATCATCCGTAAACTCCTGATTTTCACCAAACTCCACCACATCATTGAAGTGCTTCACATGTTGAACAACGGTGTACAGCTGAAAGGCAAAATATATGTATTTATCTTAGTGCTGAAACTTCCATTCACGATGGTATAAGGCTACTTTCACATGCCCGTTTCTTGGCATTAACAGCAGATCTGGCATTTTGTCGCATCTGCCGCCTACTGGATCACACGTGGCAAGACTGCATTTGGCCCAATTCATTCCCTATGGGAGCTGAGGTCGCATGGTATAACACAGGCACCAGATCCCACATGTGGTCTTATGCTTTATGCAGACTGCGGGGTTGGGAATCTGGCGAGGGGAAACTACTTGCCAGATTCCCATCCCCGCAGCCTGTATTAAGCATAAGGCCCATAAGGTGGAATCTGGTGCCTGCCCTATATGCAGGCGCAGTATTCTGACATGTGACGCCAGCTCTTGGCAAGAACTCACGGAGATGCCCGAGAGCTGAGAGAACGTGCTGACACAGCTCTGAATGATGATAGAAGGGACCCGGACAACACAAGAGGAGGGGGTAACAGCAGCCAGGCATTTAGGTCCTGGGAGGAGGGTATACCTCCCAAACCAAATACCTAATAAAGTGATTATTTTGGTGTTCCGGAAGGTAGGATATTAAAAGCCACCTTCACAAAATGCAGCATAGGCGCTGCTGAAGGTGGCTCTTTTAGCTTAAAGAGGACCTCCCACCCCCCTGGTGCTTTCCAAACTGAAAACACCACTAAATGCAGCATGGCTGCTGCATTCAGGGAAGAGTCTCCCATGTTTCTACATCCCCCGTAAAACTAGGGTCACACATACCTACCTTTTTTGGTTGAGGTCCTTTTTGTAGAAAAATTTTGCATTTTTGTTCCTAAGTCCCAAAAAACGGATCCCTTAACGGATGGTGCACTTGGGGGCACCTGCGTTTTTAAAAAAAATGCATGCGTTTTTATGCAGCAGCCCAAAAACGCTGCGTTTTTGTGGTCAGTTATAAATAATATTAAAAAAAAAAAAAAAAAAAAAACACATGCGTTTTTCTAACATGGGGCCCTATGGGAGATACCTGCGTTAACGCATGGCACATATAGGCACCATGCGTTACTCATTTTTTTTCTCAAAAAACACATGCGTTAAGTCCCAAGAATTCCAAAAACAATGTCCTAGACCTCAGGGGACATTATTGCCACCCTTAGAAAAACAGAATCAATTTTTATAAGGGCTTATAAAACGGATTTGGATGTATGACCCTATCCTAAGCTCTAAAGAACACTTTAAAAGTTTAGCGATAAGTCCAGAGGGACTTACAGATTATGCAGGGGGCGGCACAGAGAGGCAGGGGGCGGCACAGAGAGGCAGGGGGTGGGGAGGACCTGCATTCAGTGGTGCTTTCAGTTTGGAAAGCACCAGAGGGGGTGACAGGTTCACCTTAAAAGGTCCGGGGGGGGGTGGGGGCCGACGGGATCCCTTTAAACATACTATTATACCCCACTATAACTTTAACCCCTTCACCACCCAGCCTGGTTTTCACCTTCACGACCAAGCATATTTTTAATTCTGACCAAGTGTCACTTCATTAGGTGACAAGGCTAGATTCACACACACACAGCGTAATTGCTGCATTTTTTTTGAGGATTTGTTTTTGGTGCAAAAATGCACCAAGAACAAATCCTCACAGAAGGCAGTGTTCTGTATGTGAATGCTGCTGTGCTTACTTCCTGCACTTTACTTACCTAGCCGTACTACCCCACTGAACACTGGTGATCTCTTCATCCCCGCTAGGCCGCAGTGAGCGCGGCCTCTAGGACCCTGCAATACCATGTGACCGGTTACATCGTCCAGTCACATTGTATAGCCTCGGGTCCTCACACAGGTACTACAGTGCTGGTATGAGGAGCGACGACCAGGGGAACGTGGCAAGGTGAATAAAAGCGCAGTGAACAAAAGAGCAACAATTGACATGGTCATTCTTTGCAAAGCGCAGCCGCAAAATTACACATGTGAACACATTTCCGCCAAAGCCATTGCTTTTGCAGGAATGGCTAATGGCGCTGCATTTCACTGCACTAAATAGCATGTTTCTGCATTTATGCAGTGCTAAGTGTGAACGTAGCCTTACTCTGGAACACTTCAATGAATCCATGATTTTGAGACTATTTTTTCATGACATGTACTTCATGACTGTGGTAAATGAAAGGACAATATTTTAGATGTTTGTGAAAGTATGGGAAATTTGCTGAAAATGTAAAAAATGTTTAAACTTATTTTTATGCCCGTAAACCAGAGACTTATGTCACACAAAATAAGTGAAAAAAACATTTACAATATGTCTACTTTACATCAGTGCCATTTTTGAAACAATTTCTTTTTGGCAGGAAGTTAAAAGTGTTACCGTATATACTCGTGTATAAGCCGAGTTTTTCAGCCCAAAAATTGGGCTGAAAAGTTCCCCCCTCGGCTTATACACGAGTCAATACGGTAATGGGCCCCCAAATGCTGGCACTCGCCCCCCCCTGTGTGGTAAGGGCCCCCCCGCTGCTTCACTTACCATCCCCGGTCTTCTGCACCGCCGGTCTTCTGTGCTCCGTCCTCCATGCTCCGAGTCCCGTCCGGCTGCATCCGGGATCCCCGTCTGTCGCACGATGATGTCATCGTAACTGCGACGGCCGGGGATCCCGGATGCAGCCGGACGGGAGCACGGAGGACGGAGCACAGAAGACCGGCGCGGTGCAGTGCAGAAAACCAAGGATGGTAAGTTAAGCAGCAGGGGGGCCCTTACCACACAGGGGGGGCCAGTACCAGCATTTGGGAGCCTGTATACCCCTGGGGCTGCTGTATTACCCCCTGGGGCTGCTGTATTACCACTGGGGTCTGTATATACCACTGGGGAGGCTGATGTAATACTGCTGGGGTCTGTATATACCACTGGGGAGGCTTCTGTAATACTGCTGGGGCTGCTGTATATACCACTGGGGAGGCTGCTGTATACCACACTGCTGGGGGCTGTATACCTGTGCTGGGGTCCATCCTCGGCTTATACACGAGTCAATAGGTTTTCCCAGGTTTTGGGGGCAAAAGTAGGGGGGTCGGCTTATACACGAGTATATACGGTAATTAAATTAGCAATTTCTCATTTTTTCAACAAAATGTACCAAACCATTTTTAGGGACCACAATCACATTTGAAGTCACTTTCTAAGCACTTCAGCCCTCAGACTGCTCAAAACCACATTCAAGAACTTTATTAATTCTTCAGGTAAGTCACAGGAATTAAAATAATATGAAAATTAAAAATGTGAATTTTTACTTTTTCCCACAAAATATAGCACCACATGTTGCATTTTTATAAGGGCAAAAGGAGAAAAGGCAGCATACAATTAGTAGTGCAATTTCTCCTGAGTACAGGGGATACCTCATATGTGGTGGAGAACTTGTGCTTGGGAGAATGGCAGGTCTTTAAAGGGAAGGCACCATCAAAAAAAAAATCTTATGTCAAACAATTGCAAAAATGTACGTGAAGTATTTATGTTTGAATTCATTTTTCAATACTATCATATTTTTTAATGGACCAAAATCTAAAGAAATAATTGTAAATGTTTGATACATTCCTCCCTTAAACACTAGGGGGAGCAGCTGCTTAAATTTGCCATGAAAACCTAGTGTATGGCTGGCATGCATTACAACTGCTGAAAATGTGGGTTGGATCAGCCCCATGTGTGCGGTGTCTCCTTTCTCCCCCCATTCCCTACTGGGTGTTAACAAGTGCATCAGAGGGAATACAGCTGGAGTCACAGGTTGGAGTCATTCTATACTAGATACACAGTGATTCTGAAACGAAACTTCATGCAGATCTTTATGCAGCAAACAATAAGGCCACGTGCACACGCTGAGTATTTGATGAGTTTTTTACCTCAGGATTTGTAGACAAAACCAGGAGAGGAGCAATCAGAGGAAAAGAATAGAAACACCTGCACCACTTCTGTATTTAATTATCCACTCTGGTTTTGGCTACAAATCCTGAGGTAAAAAACTCAAATACTCAGAGTGTGCACGAGGCCTAAGAATCCTGAAGTTTGGGGCATATTTTGCTTTTATTCTCTTGCAGATTTGGTGCAGAAATAAATCTCATGTCAATTATTCCAGCATTTCTCCACCACAAATGGCACACTCAAAACACATTGCATTTTTCTGGCAGATGCTGATTTGAATTTCAGCAACAAAAAGGAAAGAGTATGTTTATATAGGGCTGAAGGAGGACATGTCACCCCCCTGGTGCATGGCAAACTAAATGCAGCACTGAATGCTGGATTCAGGGAAAGGGTTCCCCATGTCTCTAGCACCGCTGTAAGCTTTAAGACTTTAGAAACCTTGCAGTTAAGAGGTCGCCTGGGTGGGATCTTATTAAGATGTCCTGGCTGCTGGCACAGTCCTCCCTGCATCCTCCTTGTGTGGTCCGCCGCCTCCTCTTGTTCTGGGTCTACCCTCCTCTTCTGCTCCTGATGTCACAAGGAGCAGGAGCAGAAGAGGAGGGTAGACCCAGAAGAGGAGGAGGCGGACCACACAAGGAGGATGCAGGGAGGACTGTGCCAGCAGCCAGGACATCTTAAGATCCCACCCCAGACGACCTCTTAGGCTGCGTTCACACATTTGCGTATTTTGCTGCGCTTTTTGCCGTGTTTTTCGGTCGGCCGCGCAAAAAAGCGCAACAAAATACGCAGGGGCTTTCACACACTGCGCTTTCTTTACTCCAGAAAGCGCAGTGATGTCACAGAGGGGAGGAAGAATCCTGCTTCTTCCTCCCCTCTGTGACAGCCCCATTAGATTTCACAGTGTATTAATATACACTGTGAAATCTAAATTAAACAGAGGCAAATGTATGTAAAATAAAAAAGAATGAATACTTCACCTGTCCGGTGCCTTCTGCCGCTCTCCGGTTCCAAGTGAGAGGTGTACTGAGAAGACCTGTGGTGACGTCAGAGGGGGGGGGCGTTCCCGGGGCGTTCCCAGCGCTGATTGGCTGTTCGCGGTCATGTGATATGTATCACATGACCGTGAGTGCCCGGGAACGCCCCTCTGACATCACCACAGGTCCTGTCAGTACATCTCTCACTTGGAATCGGAGACCAGATAGCGGGAGAAGGCGTCGGACAGGTGAAGTATTCATTCTTTTTTATTTTTCATACACTTGCCTCTGTTTAATTTAGATTTCACAGTGTATATTAATACACTGTGAAATCTAATGGGCGGCCACAGCTGTCAAAGAGGGGAGGAGGAAGCAGGATTCTTCCTCCCCTCTGGGAGAATACGCAGAAGTAGCTGCATAAACAATTGACATATCAATTGTTTACGAAGCTGCGCTTTCTCCTGGAAAACGCAGTGCGTATTTTTACGCAATGTCTGCACTGCAAAGTGAATTTCCCATTCACTTTGCAGGCAGACAAAAGGCACATTGCGTATTTTGAAAAGCGCGCGTAAAAAAACGCGGCAAAATACGCAATGTGTGAACGTAGCCTTAGGGTGCTTTCACACTGCGTTTTTGTTCAATCCGTGGCTGTCCATTGTAAAATGGACAGCCACGGATCCAATTTGGCCCCCATGTTAGTCTATGGGCACGGATCGGATCGGATTTGGCCTTATTGCCATCCGATTTTTGTCAGATCCGATTCTGTCTGATTTTTACCTGTGCCCAAAATCGCAGACTTCTGAGATTTTTGGCACAGCGGATCAAATTGGAGAGAATTGGATCCGACATGATCCGCGTCAGATAACATGGGGTTTATGGAACGCGGGTCCGAGGAAACAGCTGATCATTCCTCGGACCCGATTTTAGTGTACTGAGCATGCTCAGTACACTAAAATCGCTCTGTGCCATCTAATTTCACTTCTGCAATGTATATTCATACATTGCAGAAGTGAAATTTAGTGAAAAGAAAGGATTAAAAAAAAAAAACAACCAAAAAAACTTTATTCTCACCTGTCCCACGATCCACTGATGCCTCCAGCACTCGATGCTTATAGGACCTGGCGTTATGTCAGTGTCACCGCAGTAACCGGTCATGTGACTGACATCACGCCAGGTCCTGTAAGGATCAGAAGAAAATAGCTGGAAGAACTGGGGGACTCGTGGATGGGTGAGAATAAAGACTTTTTTTATTTTTTAAGGTCCGAAAGGGGGGAAAAAAGGGGAGAAAGAGGGACAGGAGGGAGAGAGAAGCGAGGTGAGAGGAGGGAGAGAGGAGTGGGAGCGAGGTGACTGGAGGAGCGAGGAGAGGAGAGAGGGAGAGGATCCAAATTGATCCTGCAAAATATCGGAATCGGATGCCTATTTGGCATACGATTGCAGGCATCAGTTTGGATCCGCTGCTGTCCGAGGGGTCCTGCAAAAAGTAGGATCCCCTCGAACAGCAAAATAAAGTGTGAAAGCAGCCTTAACTGTACAGTTTGTAAAGTCTTTTTTAAAGCTTACAGGGGGGCTAGAGACATGGCGAACCCCTTCCCTGAATGCAGCAGATATGCTGCATACAGTTTGCCATGCACCAGGGGGAAGACAGGTCCTCTTGAAACAAAACTGCAGCAGAACAGTATAAAAAAAAAAAAAAAAAGCTTTTTTTTTTTTTTTTATTTCCCCTGCTGTGTTTTTTCCCTCTTCATTGCTTTCAATCTTTGAAACATGCTGAAATAATTGACATGCTGCTTCTCTTACAAATGCCACAAAAACCGAGGTTTTTCATCTCAGACAGGTTAAAGAAAAGAAAAAAAGAAAAAAAAAAAAAGAAAAAAAAAGCATTTAGCATCCCTCTGCAATGCACAAATAATAGCATTCTGCCAATGCACACTGCACCTAGGATTTCACTGTGTTTGAGCTATTTTTCCGGCTGCCTGCAGTGTTTTTCTTGACTGGTCTCCCTGAGATCAGTGAGTGCTTTGTGATGTTAGTGACACTGCTTGGGCATCCTTGGGAGGAAGTGCATCATGACAGCACCCAGGGTCATCAGCTGTCCCCAGGCAGTCATAGCAATGCATTGAGGCCTTGTAATCGCTTCTCTCCCTCCCCGTGAGCTGTCTCTCTCCCCTGTGTGCCATCTGTCTCTCTCTCTCTCCCTGCCACCTGTGCACTCTCCCCCCATGCACTGCCACCCTCCCCTCCACCCATGCACTCTCCGCCTCATCTCTCCTCCCCATGTGTGCGCTCTCCCATCTCCTCTATACATATCCCCCTGTGCGCCCTCTCCCATTGTCTTTCCATATTCCCCTGTGTCCCCTTCTCCCATTGTTTCTCCCCATCCCCCCTGTGCGCTCTCTCCCATTGTCTCTCCCATCCCCCCCCATGCGCTCTCTCCCATTGTCTCTCCCCATCCCCCATGTGCATTGTCTCCCACTGTCGCTCTCTATTCCCCCGTGTACTCTCTGTGCACTCTCTTCCCATTGTCTGTATAGTAGGGCCAGGGTGAGGGGAATAGCTGCTCAACCACAATTACTCACGGCTCCTTGGCTTCCAGGTGAAGTTGATTGGCTGCCACTGGTCAACATGAATAGAAGATTTTTCCTGGAGCCAGACTCAAGTTACTCAGATCCTTCTTTTTTCGGTGTGAATTCTATAAAGACATGACACAATCCCACATGGGGAAGCAGAAAACCAGACGAGTTTCGGGGGAACCCCCTTAATCATTGGAAAAGCGTCTGGTGTTTCTGCAGCAGGAGAATGTTATGTAGGTGTGGCGATAGACGCGATAGGACATTGCTTTTTTTTCTTTCTTTCATGGGCATTATGGTGGTTATGACCTCCGTTGAAAAACACCTGTTTGTGTCCGGAGCTAGGATTAAATAGCCACCCCGTTAAAGACAGGGCCCCTGAGTTCTTGTGGCAAATGGGGCTCTGGGTTAGAGAGTCCGGTTGGATTGGGAGTGTGTAGGGCTGCAAGGGTCGTACAGCCTGGCACAGTGGGAAAAAGGTGCATAAATGCATGCAAAAATTGTCCTAAACTTGGCTTTGCCCTCTTTCCGCGAAAATCTTTATCAAAAAGGCGGAGGAATCCTTGAAAAGAAAACCAGAGTTTCTACGGGAGTTGGAATTGGCGCCAGGATACGGCCAGCAAGTCCGCTGTGAGTGCTAGTGGTCCTGGAACCTGGCTACAAAGGTCGGGACCTTCGAGTTTATTCTTGATGCTGTGAGGTCTACATCGGGGGTTTCCCAGCGCCAACAGGTTTGTAGGAAGACGTCTGGATGTAGAGATCATTTCACTGAGGACAGTCTCTTGCGGCTTAGGAAGTTTGCTGGCTAGCTGTCCACTCTTGGGATGTGGACTGACGACATGACTATTTTTTTTTTTTTTTTCACCGTTCAGCGACCTTAAACAGTGATCATTGCTCCAGGTATATTGTGAATTAAAACACAGCTCACACCACAGACTGTGGAATGGCTCAATTGGATTCGAACCTGTGTTTTGATGCTGCAGTGATTTCTGCTACCACTGCGCCACGCTCACCCTGCCCAGGTGAGCTTTGGCGGCTAGAAGGTGAAAGTGTTGGATCGCTAATCGAATCGCTTGTAACTTCAGAATGTTGATTGGGTGGTGTGGCTTTTGGGCCGTGCAGCGGCCCTGGGCCATGTATTGACGATAGACGGACCCCTAGGTGAGTAGGCTGGTGTTAGTGGTTACAAGTAGCCACTGAACTGGGAGGAATGATTTGTCTTGTGTTAGAGAGGGTGGTCGTGTCGGTGAGTGTCTTTTTTAACTCGTGTGGGTAGGCAGTGTCTGCGGTCGAGGCTGAAGGGGCTTCTGGCTGAGAGTGGGGCCAGTTGTAAGGGTTGGACGTGTAGCTGAGCGTAGGGAGATGTTTCCATTGCCGCTACCATTTTTCCCGGGACTTCCATGCTACAGCGGATGGCTTGGGGCGTACTAATGCAAATAGCGTGAGCTACTTTGCGATCGCTGTCTTTGTCTTGAGGAAGTATGACTAGCTCCTGTGTGGTGTCTGAGTTCATCTTTAGAAAGTTTATAGTTTGTAAGAACAAACAGCTTTGAATCGAAAGCCTTTAAACTATTAGGTCTCTGGTACTGGTGCTATGACACCGGTCAGAGTAGAGAGTTGGTGGGCTTGAACAACAGATGTCGTTTGTCTTGGTTTTGACTGAGATCGGGGTGTGCCGGTTCCCTTGGGTAGGCAGCACTGTGACTGTTAGCAGTTGATGAGGGCTATCCCGATTACCCATGAGGGATGCGCGGTCGTGACTACGGCTATGGGTAGCGACAGGACCACTTGAGCCTTTGTTGGGGAAGAAATATGCCTTCTCCCCTTCCCTCCATGGCTTCGGGAATTAGCTGGTTAAGCTTTTCACCTAACAGGTGACCACCTTGGTAGTGTAGCTTTATGAGGGACCCTTTAGATGCGGAGTCCGCGTGTCACCCTCAGATCTATAGGGTTCAGCACATTGAGATGGTGTTGTAGCATTGTGCTTGTCTATAGCCTTGGGCTGCTGCTGTGCCCCACATGCAGGATCTTTGTGTGAGTTTCGCGTCGAAATGGGGGCGTGGTTGGGGCGGGGCAATGCAGTGTGGCCCTGGAGTGGTTGGCTGCTTGCCTTTTACTAGCCCAGCTCCTAGTGGTGGGCATGTGACATTGACACTAGACTAGCAGCTGCCAATCGCGGCTATCTGTGCCCCGCCGCATCATCGTGCCTGCCCCTATGACGCTGGGCGGTCTCATATGATGCGTGGCCAATCACCGGCAGGCAGGGCGGCACCAACGTGCGGGCCCAGACCGGGGACTAGAATAGTGTGGGCTACCGTGAGCGGCACCGGGGCATGCGATGGCAGCAGGCTGCAGCGCTACACCGGCAGACTGCGTCGCCTCAGCAGGCTGTTGTCCCTCCGCCCCATGCCTTGGACGCGCACCCCAAACTTACTGGCGGTGCGTTGCCAGCATGGAGCCACCATGGGAGACTGAGGATTGGGGCTGTGGGTGCTGCTGCTGCAGCTGAGCACCGGACCCTTTGGGCTGGGTCGGTACTAATGTGCCCAGGGTGTCCTCAATCACCAACTCCTTGGTTGGAGAGGATGAGAGGTGGCGACGTGAGTGCTCCTTTCATCCCCCTGTTGTGCAGGGGGATGCAGTGGGGAATGCTCTGCAGGTGGCCAGAGGCTATGGGAGGAGAGCAGAGCCCTTTGTTGATTCCGTCTTTTTTTCCCGGGGGGACGCAGCGAGAGCAGGGCCTTGAGGGGTCCGTTGCCTTTCCACAGCGGAGAGGCTTCGGCCCCGTGCCCTGAGCTTACCGGTGGTGCGCATCCTGGCCTGGGGTCGTCGTGGGGGAATGGTGCCCTGTGTGTGCAGGCTGCTGCTATTGGTGCTGCACAGGATCCCTTGAGGATGGATGGGTGCGGTGGCTGGGCACGCTGGTGGCCTCAATCACCTGCTCCTTTGTTGGAGGAGGTAAGAGGCGATGCACTTGTGCCCCCTTTGCTATGGGTATGCACAGTGACTGGCAGGCTGCTTGGTCTGGGGTAGTGAGAGCGGAGCCCCTCTATGAGGATCCTTTGGCCCTTCAAGGGTGGTGTGCGCTGCCTTGGGTTCCCCCATGCTCTGTGTAGAGCGACGCCTTTGGTGTATAATAACAATTAAGTAGTAAAATTTAAAGTAAGAATAAAAGGGGTAGATGTGGTCTGAGCCTACAGACACACATGTGCCTCCTGCGACACTAAGCAAAAAACTGGCTAGCTACGCCCACGAACGGGTGTATACTGCAGGAAGGAGGGCTAAACATTTTTCTATACTTAGTGTCACCTCATAGTGTCAGAAAAGCATACACCCATGGTCCTGTGTCCCCAATGATGTGAAGGAGAAATTGTTGTATTTATCACAAGAAAGCATTCTGGACACTTAGATGTTTTCTTTAGCTAGCTGACAACAGTCAGTCATCTGTCTAGTGAACAGACACTTCACTGACCTTTTATCAATGAAGAAATTCATATGACGTTAAAAGGACCTGGGGTGATATCACAGTCATGTGACTATAACAGGCAATGCTAAGTCTACATAGTCCGTGCAATTTAGCTCCGCCGATTACCGTATATACTCGTGTATGAGCCGACCCACCTACTTTTGCCCCCGAAACCTGGGAAAACCTATTGACTCGTGTATAAGCCGAGGGTGGACCCCAGCACAGGTATACAGCCCCCAGCAGTGTGTTACGTGGTATTACAGGCCTCCCCAGTGGTAGTATACAGCAGCCTCCCCAGTGGTAGTATGCAGCAGCCTCCCCAGTGGTAGTATGCAGCAGCCTCCCCAGTGGTAGTATACAGGTCCCAGCAGTATTACAGCAGCCTCCCCAGTGGTATATACAGGCCCCAGCAGTATTACAGCAGCCTCCCCAGTGGTATATACAGGACCCAGCAGTATTACAGCAGCCTCCCCAGTGGTATATACAGGCCCCAGCAGTATATACAGCAGCCCCAGTGGTATAAATCAGCCTCCCCAGTGGTATATACAGGCCCCAGCAGCATATACAGCAGCCCAGGTATATAGCCCCGCTGTTATACAGCAGCCCAGATTACAGCATACCAGTGGTATACAGCCCCAGCTGTGTATACAGCAGCCCCAGCTGTATACAGAGTACCCAGTGGTATACAGGGCCCCAGCTGTGTATACAGCAGCCCCAGCTGTATACAGAAGCCCCAGTGGTATAAAGGGCCCCAGCTGTGTATACAGCAGCCCCAGCTGTATGAAGAAGCCCCAGTGGTATACAGGGCCACAGCTGTGTATACAGCAGCCCCAGCTGTATACAGAAGCCCCAGTGGTATAAAGGGCCCCAGCTGTGTATACAGCAGCCCCAGCTGTATACAGAAGCCCCAGTGGTATAAAGGGCCCCAGCTGTGTATACAGCGCCCAGTGTATACAGAAGCCCCAGTGGTATAAAGGCCCCAGCTGTGTATACAGCAGCCCCAGCTGTATACAGCGGTACCCAGTGGTATATAGCCCCCACCCGTGGAATACAGGGCCCCCCCTTGCTTGTGGCAGACCTGTAAAAGAAGACATCATTATACTTATCGTGTCGCTGCCGCCGCCGCCGCTCTGTCACAGTCACCGCGCTCCTCCGGGTCTTCAAACTTCCTGATCCGGCGCACAGACAATGACGTCATTTCCTTTGCGCCGGAGAAGGAAGCATGAAAACCCGGAGGAGCGCGGTGACTGTGACAGAGCGGCGGCGGCGACACGATAAGTATAATGATGTCTTCTTTTACAGGTTTGCCACAAGCAAGGGGGGGCCCTGTATTCCACGGGGTGGGTAGGTGGGGGGGCTGTATACCACTGGGTACCTGTATGACTCGTGTATAAGCCGAGGGGGGACTTTTCAGCACATTCTTTGTGCTGAAAAACTCAGCTTATACACGAGTATATACGGTATATGCTTGTAACATCACACAGGTCCTTATCAGATGAATTTCAGCAATGCTGGAGTTCTTGGACACATCTGTTTACCAGCAGGATGACTGCTTAACTATTGCTGTCAGGTAGCTAATAAAAACATGTAATTATTTAAAATGCCTTTTTGGGTTAAATACAATGATTCTTTTTTTTTTAAAGTTACTAATGAATAGTACATGTAAAAAAAACAATGGTGGTGGTTTAATAGAAAAGGACATGACAGATTCTCTACAAAACTTCACCTGTTGTCTACCAGAATGTGAGCAATACTGCATGATGCATTTTTCAATTCTAAAATAGACCCGACCCTTATCACAGATAGAACACTGATGCAAAAAAGTACAATTACACTAAACTACTAATACTTAACACGAAGAAAAGTGGGAAAAACATTAAATATAGCTTTATAGCTTTATTAAATAGTTAAAAAAAGGAGAACTTTAAGTAACAAAATGATGATATTACACTCTATAATAGTCTCTCAGGAAGTAAAAGGTGCAGGATGTGTGAGAGAAGAGGGTTGTCCCGAAAATATAGTAGTTTATTGCTTTTGATGGTACTAGTTAGGTATACCTGAAAGACACTTGTTTTGATGGAGAGTGGTGAAGAGAGTAAACTGCATTCTGCTACTCAGAACATTGTATCCACTGAACAGGAAACAGAGGCCTGATTGTTGTCTCAGATGGTATAGGATCCTGATCTAGAGTCAGATTCAGGAAAATTGAGGAGTCAGAATCTGAGGTTTGTCATACCGACTCCACAGCCCTGGTAAAGATGCAAGGTGACAGATAGCAGCTAAAACACCAAACATTTAATTATGAAGGGCCACCGCCAGTGCTTGCATCACCGCTGCGATAGAGCATTATGTTGGTCTGTTGGTCCACATCACTCACACTGTGAAGCAAGTATATCAAGTGCACTTTATTTTTATAAGTCGCTACAGATCATCTCAGGTCTCAAGCATTAGAGGGAACCTACCACTTTCCCCCCAGTGCCTATTAAACTAAGAGAGCCACCTTCAGCAGCACCTATGCTGCATTTTGTGAAGGTGGCTCGTCCCCCTTCGCCCCCGGGAGACCAAAATAATCATTTTATTAGAAATAAGTTTAGGTCCGGGAGGTATATTCTCCTCCCTGGACCTAAACCCCTTGCTGCTGTTGCCCCTCCTCCTCTGCTGTCTGGGCACCAGATCCCTCCCTGTGTGGCCTTCTGTTTTATGCAGGATGCGGGGCTGTGAATCTGGTGAGGAGGGAACAGCATGACTACTCCTCCAGATTTTCTGCCCCGCCGTCTGCATAAGACATAACTCTGTACTCTGTTCTGAGTACAGTGTTTACTCTATTCACCATCATTTATTCAATCATCAGTTTCAGGGTGGATTGATTTAAATCACGCCGATTTAAATCATGATTTAAATCACGATTTAAATCAAAAGTTTTTTTTCTATTTAAATCGGATCGATTTAAATCATGATTTTAATCATGATTTAAATCACTGATTTAAATCAAAAGGTTTTTTTTTAATATAAATCACGATTAAAATGAGAAGTGAGAGCAGTGTGGAAAGATTTAGAAGGTTCTCTAGATCTCTTGAACCTCTCAAACAATGTAAAGGTTGCAATACAGCACCGCAAGGACCAAGCATTAAAAGAAGAACACTATTTAGCCAATATCTTGCATCCCATCTACAGAGGGAAAAAATTATCTGAGGCGGAAATCAACTCTGCAATGGAGTGGCTCGCCAATACTAACCATGACATTGTGGCAACTGTGCTGAAATTGAAGTGTGAATCTGCACCATTTCAAAAATACATGTTTGCAGATAACGTCGTTAATGAACTAAAACCACTGGACTGGTGGAAGTCGCAATCACTTGTTCTTCCAGCAAAGATAATAAATCTAGCTACTCAGCTACTGACTGCATCGGCTTCATCCGCAGCAGTAGAGAGATTGTTTTCTTCATTTGGTTTTGTGCACACAACAGTCCGAAACCGCTTAGGAACTGCTAAAGCAGGACAACTGGTTTTCCTATTAAAAGTCCTAAATAAACAGTAGGCTTAAAGGACTGATGTATTCACTGAAGATGTTTGCTTACTTCAAACGTTAGAGATAGGCTATTGTTAAAAAGTACTTACTCTCTGTAGTTCAATTCTGAGTGTTTAATAGTGCAAATAAAAATTATTAGGTTTCATAATCAACTGTTTTAATATTTTTATTTGTGTAAAACAATTAGATTTGCAAAAAGACAAAGTTTTGCTTGTGTACAACTTGATTAAAAAATCTGATTTAAATCAAATGATTTAAATCAAAAAAATCTGATTTAAATCAAAAAAATCTGATTTTTTTGATTTTTTTTTAAAAAATCAAGATTTTTATCCACCCTGATCAGTTTTAAAACCATATTTTTTTCCATTTTTATAATATATGAATATGGAAAATAAGTTACAAATGTAGCAACTGCCATAATACACCGTCAGGAAGGTATCGATGCCAGAGTTTCTTGTGCAGAGCTCTTTGCGTTAGTACAGAGATGACAATAAGTACATAGCTTGCAGGACGTTATTTATGTAGTTACTATAACAATAGAATGAGAACAGTCAAAACCAGATCAGTGCAAAAAGGAAAGAGGAGAAAACTCACCTCCTTGTGCTCCTTCCGGCATTTCAGCGCAGTTACAATGTCTTGATAGGGTTGTGTCGGGACTGTCACAGTTTTAATAACTTTAGGAGGAGGAGCTGGTGCTTTGAAAACACCATCATCTTTTGGAGCTGAAGTCTCGGGTGGCTTTGCCTGAGGGAGAAAAAAATAAGTTACATACATTGCTACGAGCATACTGACCCATCACCAGCGTGATCGAGATCAACCCGTTACTAGGGACATGACAACAGAAGGGCATGAAAAGTAAAGTAATATCAATGGCGGACCAGTAAAACCACAAATAAAGGAGACCTTATTTTTTTTTTTTTTTATCCCCAATTCATGACTTATCTTCTTCATCATAAACTCTGAGGAGACTCAGAAGAATAATCCTGATGAACTCTATAAATTAGGAGCAGTGGTTCTATAACTTGGCACCTGATAATATATTTCTGTATTTGTTACAATGAATAATACAGGGTATTACAAAAAGAAACCCAAAGATTTTTTCAGAAGTTGGCAAACAGCAGAAAATGTCTGCCGGTAGATCAGCATTCTTTGGACCTAATCAGAAAGGTGGACGGCAAAGGCTTCATTGGTCATGCAGAGAAGTGAAGTGTCCTGGCCTCAATTGTGAGAAACCCAGAAGATGCCAACTACTTCTACACACACAAACCTCTCACTGAGGGGCGCGGAATAGAAAAGAGCAGTCAGGTATGGCAGGCTGGGACAGCTCTAGAATTGCTTCATTCATGCAGATCTAGAAATGTCAGCATGCAGACATACAGACAAAAGCAAAAAACAAAGCTGTCAAAACTACAGAAGTCACTGTGGCTTCAGCAGGCTTGGCAAAAGCATCCAAAATAAGGCTGCTTTCATATCTGCGGTTTTCAAAATCCATATTGTGTTTTATCCAATGCATTTGCATAGGGCTTAGGTCCTTTTCACACTGGCGTTTTTGTCTGGTTCCAACACTTGCGACAGCTGTGGATGCAAAAAAAAAAAAAACACGCGGTCCGCAGTGTTTTTTTTTCGTCTGCAACTGCCGGAACCGTGGCTATACCACACTTGCCGCTAGCCCCATAGACAATGCATGGGGCTTGCTGCAAGTGTGCCGCAAGTGCGACCGTTAGGCGTCAGATGCGGTAAATTAGCAGGCGCTGCCGCATTCAGCGAAAACCGCTGATGTGAAAGGGGCCTAAGGCTGCTTTCACATCAGCGGTTTTTGTATTTTGCGGCAGATTTACCACATCTGCAGCGTCACGGCTGACTTGCGGCAAGCCACATTCATTATTATGGAACTTGCAGCAGGTGCCGCAGTGCAAAAAAAAAAAAGCTAGTTTTTGACTTGGCACACCTGCCACAAGTCCCTTAGAGAATGAATGTGGCTTGCTGGAAGTCGACCGTTACTCGGCAGATGCCGCAAAATTCAAAAACTGCTGATGTGAAAGGTCCCTTAGACTACATTCACACGCTGTGCAATTGCATTGCTTTTGATCCGCTAATTGCAGATCCGCTATTGCAGTGAACTGAAAAGTGGATGTGTAAAAAGAATGAGCATGTCAATTCTTTTGACTCTATTCGCCTGCGCTTTTTTCTCACCTCGCCGCACTCCCACAATGATCTCTCCTCATCGCGAGGCTGTTGGACCGTTGGAGGACTCAGGACTGTGCCATGTGACCAAGTGACATCACCCGGTCACATGGTGCTGCAGGGTCTTAGAGACCGCACTCGCTGCGGCCTCCGGGATGAGAAGAGATCACCAGAGGTCACCAAGGGAGCGCATCGATGTGAGTAAGCACGGCGAGGTAAGCGCAGGCGAACAGTGCAGCGGCGTTCACACAAAGAACACTGCATTCTGTGAAGATCAGTTTTTGCACCAAAACCAGATCCTAACAAAACACAGCAAATACAATGTGTGTGAACGCAGCCTAAGAAGAAATCCTCCCGTATTTCATATGTGTCACAAATTGGCCAATACTTACTGGTGCAGTCTGTACTTTGGATGTAAGTAAAGCAGGAAGCTCTTCTGCCTCCGGATGGTTCCAGTGTCTCGCATTATAGACGGCTTTTGTTGGAGACTAGGGATAGAGAAAGAGAATGATTGCATAATGAAATTCACTTGTTTTAATACTCCACAGTAAATGTGCCATCACGAATATATCCCTGGAAGGACTTCAGCTGAAGAAACCCCTTTATTTGATTTTCAAACCTGGCCATAATATATCTACAAAGGTCATACAGCTTTACTGGATATTTTCCACATGTGGCAGCTCAGTACCCACACATTGTGCTCAGCTTCAGCTTCTGGAGAAACACAACCCGTATATTGTTAAAGGGGTTTTCCAGTTTCAGAAAACACCTGAGCCCTGGCTACAATCATTTTAAGAAAAACAAACTGTGCTTTACTCACCCTTCCAGGGTCCAGTGCTTAGTCTCTGTTGCTCTTCCTTGTGTGTCATCTTCTGCAGCTCTGATGTCATGTCATTAGCGCTGCAGTCAATGAGGAAGCTCAGCAGCTCACGACATCACCTATGACAAAGTCACTGATCGGCAGCAGCGCTATCACCGTGACATCGGCGCTGCAGCCAATGAGTGAGCTCAGCAGATTGCAACATCATCTATGATGACACCACTGATCGGCAGCAGCGCTATCATCGTGATATCAGTGCTGCAGCCAATGAGTGAGCTCAGCAGATTGTGACATCACCTATGACGAAGCTGTGAGGTCACAACCATATGACTATATTAGGTGGAGATAAGTCTTCATAGAATATAACTGTCTCCTTCCGAGACCTGTAACGTTTTCAGTTTCGGCAGATGGAGCTGTACGAGAGCTTGTGTTTTTTGAGGGCAGAGGTGCAGTTTGTTTGTTTTTTTTGCTGTACCATTTTGGGTCAGATCTGTGATTTTGAATGCTTCTTTTTGCATTATTTCAGAGTTACCAACCATAATAAACAACTCTAGTGGTTTGATTTTTTGCTCATTATGCCATTTTCTGAATAGGTTAAAGGCGACTTGACAAGCTGATACAGGCTTTAAAAGCTGCCGGAGACTAAGCCTCACAGGAAACTAGTCGGACAGGTGGGTTCCCGGTGGCATCCTCATACCCACTGCCGTGGAGTGACCGGTCTCTTCCTATACATACACCATAAAGGGAGACAAGCGTACATATGGTAATGCTGTATATTAATAGTGTAATCAGTGGGTGAGGGCTTTGGTCACCTGATTGGGATGTATGACAACCCCATAGAAAGCCCGCAGATTCAGTTACTGCCATTACCCTGTTCATTTTTTGGGAAATAATACAGCACAAACCAGACTTTGTTAATAAAAGCTACTAGAAATATTACCACATATGGAACAACATCCACAGCAGTGCAGTCAACAAGAACGTCTATTTCACACTTCTCCAAATATGTGCGAGTAGGCAGAGACCTGGCACTCCAGGTAACAGGCAACTACTTGTTTTTCTAATTTTTCTTTAATTGATTCAATAAAATTTATTTTTACCCCCATTTAAATGGCTAGGTTTTGTGTGTTGGCTTAAATTACTATAGTATAGCCATATATATTACTCTTTTGGTAGCATAGGGGACAGGTATATTACTGATATTACATGTTTCTTTGGGACACATATTGCCCTTAATTCTCCTTACTGACCATAGTAAGCTGAACTTTTGCATTGGCTTCCATAAAAGCAGTTATATTCATGACAGGCTCATAGGGGTCTACAGAAGACGCTCAGCAGTCAACGCAACTTAGTAGTACGTCGCACATGGGGAAATAGGCACAAGGAACTGCACCGCCTTCCCAGATAAAACCCAGGATGAAAACCTAGCCAATGGTCACACAGTGCGTTTTTGCTGCAGCAAACAGAGCAAAACCTGAAGGTTTTGTTAGTAAATGCAGATTTCTTGGCAGGAAAAAACCTGCATTTTTTGCTGCGTTTTTGCCCATAGAACTCGGCATATATGCAGCAAACAACTGTCATACTCATTTTTACAAAACACAGCACAACCTGTGCAGGTTTCATTTTCTGCAAAGGGAAGAAAAAAAAAAAGTTTGTGGACAGCTTTTACGGGAATCACATAGGCTTTGCTATGAAGCAAAATCGCAGGTTTAGATTAGCATAGATTTGCAGAAAACCATGGTAAAAACACAGTGTGTGAACATAGCCTTACAGTATGAACACGCTGAGGCCAATGAGGGGGGGTGTTGCAGAGATGCCTGATTCATTTAAAGACACACGCCTCTTTATAAATCAGGAGTATCTGACGAGCGACATGCGTCTCTGTGCACCTATTCACAAATTAGTTTCGAGTGGAGTAAGAACACTTCTATCGTAAGGAACACCACAGCACATCATGAATTACAGAAGATATACTATATTTTTTGGACTATAAGACGGAGGAAGATGTCTTATGGTCCAGATATACGTGTGGGGATGTGGCTGTGGGGGGGGGGGGGGGGGGGGGGGGGGACAGCGATGGTGGAGCGGGGCACCAGCAGCTGGATTATTCTGTAGAGCGCCTGCCTGTGACTACTTGGACCCACTGATTAAGCAATTTGAATATTCACTGCTCTCACCCGCCCATCACCACTTAGTACTGAAGCCAACACTTAAAGGTGGGCGGGATTAAACAGCGGGCCCATGTGTGCCCGAACTTAATGGCAGTGGATGTTCACAGCTTCCCAGACACACTGCGTGGGAGCAGTAAACATCCCGGAAGGCAGCAGTGGACGGATGATAATACTCACCGTCCAGAGCCACATCCTGATCTCATCCCGGAGTTGACCGCATGTGGAGTTCAGTGCATGACCTAGTCATGAACGGTGCACTTACATGCTGGCAGTGCTGAGTTGCCGGCATGAGAACGGGACGTCTGCAGTGGGGGAGTGATGCAGGGGTGAGTATGATCAGTTATTTTAAGTGTCTGCCATAATGAGGGCCATATACACCAGAATAAGGGAGGGTGCAGATGCCAGAATGAGGGGTGCAGATGCCAGAATGGAGATCGTATACCAGATGAGGACATATGCAGATGGATGACCTATACTAAGATGAAGATCATATTCTACGATGGGGAATATATGGGGATCATATATACCAGGATGTGGAACATTAGTATAGCATATGGGGACATTCCAGCCATAACAGTGTCAGAGGCAGATCCCTCCTCACTTAACAGTGCCTCATGACCACATTTTTTGCTTTAATTTTATTTCTCCTATTTTTCTCCTATGAAACCTGGGTGTGTCTTTTGGTCCAATGCTTCTTATAGTCCAAAAAATACAGTAATACATATATTTTCATTAAGGCCCTGCCATAAGCAGTGTCAAAACATTATTTGGCCTCAGGCTTGCCATTGTAGACATCGACATTTCAAGATAGGCGTGCAGAGCAATGTAACGAAACGTAGGATTCTGGTGTTGATACTACCAACAGCATCTAGGAGGCTAATTGGCAAATCGTGATGAATGCAAATGGGCGTCAGCTGTAAAATACATTCAACACCCTCTCCACCTGTTCGGGGGGTGATCTATACTTATTCCTCTGCGATGTAAAAAAAAAAGCGCCGCTGAGGAATAGGGACAATTACGGACTGCTCTAATAAGGTGCACTGTCGTTCAATAACCGGTTCAAGCTCCAGTAATCTATGCCCTCATTTTTTTTTATATGGGTCATTCCATGTCAAGTGATCCAAAAATGAATATTTGTTTTCCTTGACGTCTTCAGATTTTTTTTTTCTTCTATATGAAGTACAACTTTAGTTAATTACAAAAAAAAAAGTTTTGAATTTTTTTCTTCATCAGTTCATTTTTTACAAATTTTTAAAGTTTTAAAAAAGTGCGAATTTTGGCCTGGTATGACTTTACATTTTCTATCATATCTCGGGCTAGAAATAAGATAGAGAGACAAAATAAACACCATTCTACTCAGAATTGTACAGGCTTTCACCAGATATGTCACAAGGGGATCTTTATTAATATTTTACCCATGCGATCAAACGCAAAATTTGAAAACGCATTTACGAAAAATCGGCATCATTTAAATATTTCAAAAACTGCCCATATGTCTGCTTTGCTCTTAGCCACATCTGTACCAAATTTCAAGTTGGGATCGTGATGGGATCATATTTTAAAATATTTTACTATTAATAGCGTCAATGGGTCATTCCATATCAAGTGATCTAAATATGAATATTTTTTTTTACCTGACGTCTTTAGATTTTTTTTTTATTTTTTTTCTATTTGAAGTACTACTTTAGCTAATTACAAATTAAAAGTTTTGAATTTTTTTTTTAGGGTGCTTTCACATCTGCGTTTTTCGTAATTCGCGGCAGATGCGGTGAAAAAACCGCATCTGCCGCGTTTGCCGCATAACGGTTCCACTTGCGGCACGGTTGCGTTTTTTTCCATAGGAAGTATAGGGGGACTTGCGGCAGATGCGGCAAGTGCGGTATTGCACTTGCGGCAGGTGCGGCAGAGAAAAAAACCGCGGCTTACTGCGGTTTTTTTCTCTGCCGCACCTGCCGCAAGTGCAATACCGCACTTGCCGCATCTGCCGCAAGTCCCCCTATACTTCCTATGGAAAAAAACGCAACCGTGCCGCAAGTGGAACCGTTATGCGGCAAACGCGGCAGATGCGGTTTTTTCACCGCATCTGCCGCGAATTACGAAAAACGCAGATGTGAAAGCACCCTTAATCAGTTAATTTTTTACAGATATTTAAAGTTTAAAAAAAAAGGGTGAATTTTGGCCTGGTATGGCTTTACATTTTTTTTTTATCTCGGGCTAGAAATAAGATAATGAAGCGGGAGAGGCATCATTTTACTCAGAACGGTAACCGCTTTCATTTAATGTCACAAGACTATTTTTTTATATTTTGTTTGGGAAAAATCTAATGTAAAATTTTGATGCGCAATTGTGAAATAAATGTAAGTTTGAAAATTGTGAAAAAATGCCTGTGTGTTACTTGTGTTCTGATGATTAAGATATTTATCCTGGCACTTACGGGATTTGTTTCTTTTTTGTTGCATATAAATGTTTTATTCAATAAGTTGTAATAACTCATACAACCATAAAATAAAAAATATATACCGTATATACTCGCTTATAAGCTGAGTTTTTCAGCCCAAAAATTGGGCTGAAAAGTCCCCCCTCGGCTTATACGCGAGTCACTGTATACTGTATACAATGTATACAGTATACAGTGCCCCCCATATCAGTATACAGGCTCCCCCCTTGGGTAGCAATCCTGTAAACGAAGAGATTAGAATACTGTATATACTCGTGTATAAGCCGACCCGTGTATAAGCCGACCCCCCTACTTTTGCCCCCAAAATCTGGGAAAACCTATTGACTCGTGTATAAGCCGAGGGTGAACCCCAGCACAGGTATACAGCCCCCAGCAGCCCCAGGGGTATATACAGCAGCAGCCCCAGGGGTATATACAGCAGCAGCCCCAGGGGTATATACAGCAGCAGCCCCAGGGGTATATACCAGCAAGCAGCCCCAGGGGTATATACAGCAGCAGCCCCAGGGGTATATACAGCAGCAGCCCCAGGGGTATATACAGCAGCAGCCCCAGGGGTATATACAGCAGCAGCCCCAGGGGTATATACAGCAGCAGCCCCAGGGGTATATACAGCAGCCTCCCCAGGGGTATATACAGCAGCCTCCCCAGGGGTATATACAGCAGCAGCCCCAGGGGTATATACAGCAGCAGCCCCAGGGGTATATACAGCAGCAGCCCCAGGGGTATATACAGCAGCAGCCCCAGGGGTATAAACAGCAGCAGCCCCAGGGGTATATACAGCAGCAGCCCCAGGGTATATAACAGCAGCAGCCCCAGGGGTATATACAGCAGCAGCCCCAGGGGTATATACAGCAGCAGCCCCAGCAGGGTATATACAGCAGCAGCCCCAGGGGTATATACAGCACCAGCCCAGGGTATACAGGCCCCCCCCATCAAGATCCAGGGCCCCCCCTTGCTCGGCAAACCTGTAAAGTAAAATCCTTATACTTATCACTGTCCTCTCGTCACCGCGATCCTCCATCTTCATTCAGCGTCTTCCGGCTTCCTGTGGTCGGCGCTGACAATGATGTCATTGCCTGCGACCACAGGAAGCCGGAAGACGCTGAATGAAGATGGAGGAACGCGGTGCCGGCAGCAGCGGGACGGCGGCGAGAGGACAGTGATAAGTATAAGGATTTTACTTTACAGGTTTGCCGAGCAAGGGGAAGGGGGGGCCTGGATACTGATGCGGGTGACGGGCGGGCGGTATATACTCGCATGTAAGCAGAGGGGGGACTTTTCAGCCCAAATTTTGGGCTGAAAAACTCGGCTTATACGCGAGTATATACGGTACTTAGCCCTCCGCTGTCCCGCTGCCGCTGTCCTGCCGCCGCCATCGCGCTCTTCCGTCTTCATCCAGCGTCTTCCGTCCTCTTCCGGCTTCCTCCGGTGGGCGCAGGCAATGACGTCATTGTCTGCACGCCAGAGGAGGAAGCTGGAAGACGCTGGATGAAGACGGAAGAGCGCGATGGCGGCGGCGGGACAGCGGCGGCGAGACAGCGGAGGGATAAGTGTACTAATCTCTTCCTTTACAGGATTGCTTACCCAAGGGGGGGGCCTGTATACTGACATGGGGGGGCTGCTGTATACTACCACTGGGGCTGCTGTATACTACCACTGGGGCTGCTGTATACTACAACTGGGGCTGCTGTATACTACAACTGGGGCTGCTGTATACTACAACTGGGGCTGCTGTATACTACCACTGGGGCTGCTGTATACTACCACTGGGGCTGCTGTATACTACCACTGGGGCTGCTGTATACTACCTCTGGGGCTGCTGTATACTACCTCTGGGGCTGCTGTATACTACCTCTGGGGCGGCTGTATACTACCTCTGGGGCGGCTGTATACTACCTCTGGGGCGGCTGTATACTACCTCTGGGGCGGCTGTATACTACCTCTGGGGCGGCTGTATACTACCTCTGGGGCGGCTGTATACACCTCTGGGGCGGCTGTATACACCTCTGGGGCGGCTGTATACACCTCTGGGGCGGCTGTATACACCTCTGGGGCTGTATACACCTCTGGGGCTGTATACACCTCTGGGGCTGTATACACCTCTGGGGCTGTATACACCTCTGGGGCTGTATACACCTCTGGGGCTGTATATACCTCTGGGGCTGTATATACCTCTGGGGCTGTATACACCTCTGGGGCTGTATACACCTCTGAGGCTGCTGTATACTACCTAAGGGCTGCAGTATACTACCACTGGGGCTGCTGTATATACCTCTGGGGCTGCTGTATACTACCACTGGGGCTGCTGCTGTATATACCACTGGGGCTGCTGCTGTATACTACCACTGGGGCTGCTGCTGTATACTACCACTGGGGCTGCTGCTGTATATACCACTGGGGAGGCTGCTGTATACTACCACTGGAGCTGCTGTATACCACACTGCTGGGGGCTGTATACCTGTGCTGGGGTCCACCCTCGGCTTATACACGAGTCAATAGGTTTTCCCAGGTTTTGGGGGCAAAAGTAGGGGGGTCGGCTTATACATGGGTCGGCTTATACACGAGTATATACGGTAAATTTGACAGGTCCCAAGTTGAATCTCTGCACAAATATAACCAAGAACACAAGTAACACAGGCATTTTTTCACAATTTTCAAACTTACATTTATTTCACAATTGCGCATCAAAATTTTGAATTTGATTTTTCCCAAACAAAATATAAAAAAATATAGTCTTGTGACATATCAAATGAAAGCTGTTACCGTTCTGAGTAAAATGATGCCTCTCCCGCTTCATTATCTTATTTCTAGCCCGAGATAAAAAAAATATAAAGCCATACCAGGCCAAAATTCGCACTTTTTTAAACTTTAAATATCTGTAAAAAATTAACTGATTAAGAAAAAAATTAAAAACTTTTAATTTGTAATTAACTTAAGTAGAACTTCGGATAGAAATTTTTTTTTAAAAAATCTAAAGACGTCGGGTAAAAAAAAAAATATTCATATTTAGATCACTTGATATGGAATGACCCATTGACGCTATTAATAGTAAAAATATTTTAAAATATGATCCCATCGCGATCCCAACTTGAAATTTGGTACAGATGTGGCTAAGAGCACAGCAGACATATGGGCAGTTTTTGAAATGTTTAAGGCTGCCTTCACACTTGCAGATGGATCTGCAGCGTTTTGCAGATGCATCTGCAAGTGTGAGCATGCTGACCGCGGCCCCTATGTTTATAATAGGGCGCACCGGGTCTGAACGCTCTCATTCATTCCTATATGTGTACTGTCAGCAGGCGTATGCCTGCTTACAGATCACACTCTCCCGCCCGCAGCATGGACGCTACATCTCGCGTCCACAGTGCGGACGGGAGTGTGTGATCTGTCAGCAGGCATACGCCTGCTGACAGTACACATATAGGAGTGAATGAGAGCGTTCAGACCCGGTGCGCCCTATTATAAACATAGGGGCCGCGGTCAGCATGCTCACACTTGCAGATGCATCTGCAAAACGCTGCAGATCCATCTGCAAGTGTGAAGGCAGCCATTATGATGCTGATTTTTCGTAAATGCGGTTTAAAATTTTGCGTTTGCGATCGCATGGATAAAATATTAACAAAGATCCTCTTGTGACATATCTGGTGAAAGCCTGTACAATTCTGAGTACAATGGTGTTTATTTTGTCTTTCTATCTTATTTCTAGCCTGAGTTATGCGGAGAAATGTAAAGGCAGGCAACACCGAAATTCGCACCTTTTTCGAACTTTAAAAATAATTTAAAAAAAAAAAAATTTTTTTTTAAAAATTTCTCTTCACATTTTGCATTGTCTGACATGCTATTATCAAATAACAAAATCTCAAAAGAATTAAAAATATAGAGGTAATAATCATTGGTTCACTTGACATGGAATGGCCCATATGTATTAATTTTGATATCCATAAAAGGACCGAGCCCAAAAACCTGAAAATGGGTATGTTTTGAGCAATTTGATGCTTTACAAGAACTGATTTATTTTGCACATTTGTACAAGTTAACAGCATTTATCAGAACAAATATATAAAAGTGCAGAAAGAACCAAACATTTACCCGTTTTGGTCCACTGAATATTTTCCGGGCGCTATCCTTGTTTTTGTCTCCTTGTCTACTCGCAGGCTTTTTAAAGACATCAGGTACAGCATATGGATCATCTAAAGAGTCTGAATCGTTAGAAGAAGGAAAATGTATAACATACAGAACATGAGTAACAGATTCATTACATTATTAGCATCATTTTTACAAGAAGCACACTTTTTACACCAACGGATCCTGGTTTCAACAGATTACATCATATTTCTGTTCTTTTTTCAATCCCGTCCAGCAAAAATTACTTTATGTGAAGATTACAAGTGCTTTCCTGCAATCTGACACAGTTATAGCTCAGGGATGGTGCCAGTGCCATCCGTAGCTGTGAAGGGATTTAAAAATAAAAATTGCTAAATACCAGAATTGTACAGAAAAACTACAGCTTACCATAAAAAAAAGAGCGACAAAGATCTGTTCAGCAAAATAAAAAGTAGCCTTCTACAACATACACAAATAAAAAAATTATATGATTTTGTTCTTTTAAAAAATGTATAATTTGAATATAAAGATGATTCCCTCTGACAAACTCACCTCATCCTAAGGAAAAACAAAACAAGGCCCCGCAATAAAAATGGTTTGTCAGAAAGACTAAATGATATTAAATTGTCAGATATAAGGTAGTAAGTTCACACGTCATTAGGACCAACGTAGTGTTTTCCAAACAAAAAATGATTCAGCAGAACAAGGGTGACCATTTATACAGGGTTTCCCTTAAAGTTCATTTTAATCAATAGATCTTGGAATAATAATTTGCATAACTAGATGTATTTACAAAAAAAAAAATGTTCCTGTGCTGAGAATCTTATATATGTGTCCCTGCTATGTACTGTGTAATGGCTGTGTCAAATACAGGGACATAGTCTGATCATACCACATCTCTTGTGCTGAGATAATCTTACATATGCACCTCTGCTATGTACTGTGTAATGGATGTGTCTGACTGTACAGGAACATGGTCTGATCATACCATATCTCCTGGGCTGAGATAATGTTACATACGTGTCCCTGCTATGTACTGTGTAATGGCTGTGTCAAATACAGGGACATGGTCTGATCATACCACATCTCCTGTGCTGAGATAATCTTATATATGGGTCCCTGCTATGTACTGTGTAATGGCTGTGTGAAATACAGGGACATGGTCTGATCATACCACATCTCCTGTGCTGAGATAATCTTATATATGGGTCCCTGCTATGTACTGTGTAATGGATGTGTGAAATACAGGGACATGGTCTGATCATACCACATCTCCTGTACTGACAATCTTATATATGCGCCCCTGTTATGTACTGCGTTATGGATGTGTCCGACTGTACAGGGACATGGTCTGATCATATCACATCTCCTGGGCAGGATAGGAAGCAAAAGAGTATACAGACATTACAGTATGGGACACAAAATATTCTTTATTTGAGGTAAAAAAAAAAAAATAAATAAATTCAAAAACAGGAAAGCATGTTTTACCTCATAAAAAGAATCAGCTTTGATCCAAGGTGGTAATGTCTATAAACTCTTTTGCATCCTCCCCTACCCAGGAGATGTCGTAAGACCTTGTCCCCACATGGTCAGAAGCAGCCATTACACAGTACATAGAAGCGACCCATATAGAAGATCTCAGTACAAGTACACGTTTAAGGCTGCTTTCACATTACAATTTTGTGAAATCGGACAGTATCGGATCCGAATTTGCCTATGGGGCTCGGGACCGATTCGGATGTGCACTAAATGGCGTGCGATCCAATTTTTCCCGATTTGTTTCCGGGGCAAAAATCATACACTGCTCCGATTTTTGCATCCGAATCAAAAATCGGATAGAATTTGATCTGACAGATCGGATGGCAATTAGACCAAATCCGATCCGATCCGTGGTTTTTAACATGGGGCCCTATGGAGCAGGGTCCGCGGAACCATCTGATGTCTCCTTGGACCCGATTTTAGTGTATTGAGCATGCTCAGTACACTAAAACTGCTCCTAACCATCTAATTTCACTTCTGCAATGTATATACATACATTGCGGAAGTAAAATTAAATAAAGCAGGGGTTAAAAATAGAGAATATGTATGCTCACCTGTCCATGAGTCCCCCGGCGTTTCCAGGACCTCCTGCCTGTAGGACCTGCCAAGATGTCACAGTCACATTAACGGTTACCGCAGTAACCGGTCATATGACTGTGACATCACGTGAGGTCCTGTAAGGATCAGAAGATATAGCTGGAGACGCCGGGGGACTCGTGGACAGGTGAGAATAAAGATTTTTTTTATTTTTTAGTCCGGAGGAGAGGGGAGAAAAGGGGGAAACACAGGGGAGGAGAGGGGGAAACACAGGGGAGGAGAGGGGGAAACACAGGGGAGGAGAGGGGGAAACACAGGGGAGGAGAGGGGGAAACACAGGGGAGGAGAGGGGGAAACACAGGGGAGGAGAGGGGGAAACACAGGGGAGTAGAGGGGAGAAGCGGGAGTACCGGGGGAGAGCAGGGGAGAACAGGTGACAAACAAGTGACAGGAGGCACAGAGGAGCGAGATGACAGGAGGAGTCGGCCAAACTGATCCTGCAAAATGTCGGAATCGGATGCCTATTTGGCATCCGATTGCAGGGGTCAGTTTGGATCCAATGCTGTCCGATTTATATCGGAGAGCGTTGGATTGCACAAAATTGTAGTGTGAAAGCAGCCTAAGGGGTCTTTCACATCAATGTTTTTGCTGATGTGCGGCAGATTCGGAGCCACCTGCCGGATCAGCCGCAAACATCAGAAAAACGCTGATGTGAAAGGAGCCCAACACATTCAATTGTGGAACTTATTTGTATTCCGAGATCTACTTATTAAAGCACCACTACAGCGTCTTTGAGGTTTTTCTTTTTTACCTAATACTTTATCAAGCTCGCTGCAGTATCGAGGTGCCATATTCTGCCCATAGCTTGACTGGCCAGCAGTCAAAAGCTACGTCACAAGCAGTCAATGTACCTCTATGAGAGCCAGAATGAGGCTTCCAAAGAGATGTTATTTATTGTATTGTATTAAAAAGTGGCCTACGGTGTGCTTCATGAAACAAAGGAGCTGCCAACAAGTCACAAATCCCAGCAGACCAACCAGAGCAAAGCTGGAGAAGGATAAAGGTGTGTAAAGGTGATTATCAGACAGGGTTCAGGGGACTTAGATGTAACGCATTACTTCAGCAGTGCAATACAAAAAATGCTGTAGTGGTGCTTTAAGATGAACTTAACTATAACTTTGTGGCAAATCCCCTTAAGTCTTCTTTTCAGTTGTTTTTGCGGCACGTCTGCTGCTATCCTTACACTATACTATTAAGCATGGTGAGCTGGTGGATTACAACTGAAAGAACAAACATACTATTTCTTTTAAATGTTCCAAGATTTCCGAATCCCGAAACTAAAAAAAATAAACTAAAAAGTAATAAACATGTGCATGGCAGTAATGTCGTTATGTTCATTTTCATTGCTGCACATTTTCTGACAGATACCAGGTGAAATCTACCCGAAAAAGACAAATTCACATATCCTTAAGGACTTTAAATTCATTACTTGGACATATTCTTCTTGGAAGTCCTTCTACTATTCGTTTTCCATCTTATGCAAAACTCAGAACAGTCACTATGAAAGACGCAGACATTGGTGCCACGGGCCTGGTGAATCCTACTGCACCCTTTGTGTTCAGGACCCGGATGCACAGCACAGATTGACAGCTGCAGTCCAGGTCACTTTATAGCTTTCCCACAGCAGCTTCTATATGTGAAGTCACATAATTCATTGTGATGTAGAAGGTAGAGAAAGCGTTTTCTTTCCAGCAATGTCCTGTACATTCGGCCTCTTATAATGAATCTGGCATCATTGCGTATGTCTCACTAGCCCCAGCCCATATTTATTTATATATACATACACACACAGCTTTTACCATAAAGTTTATTTAGCAGTTTTTCCAATAATCTGAAGCGACATACAGCTAATGTTAAAGGGAACCTGTCATGTTCTTATTTGTTATTAAACTGCCCCAATGTTATGCATAATTGCATGATCTAAATAAGTATTTATCTTTTTTAAGTCATTGTATTTAACCCAAAAAAAAGCCTTTTTAGATACTTACATGGTTTTATTAGTTGACAAGAACACTCAAGCAGTCATCTGGCTGGTTAACAGATATGTCCCTGAACTCCAGCAATGCCGAAAGTCATCTAATGCTCTGTATAAAGGACCTGTGAGATGTCATGGCCAGGTAACCAAAAGTTAGCTCCATGTATTCTAGTCACATGGCCATGACATCACAGGTCTATTCAGCATCACATCAATTTCGGCATTGCTACAAGTTCAGTGACATAACTGTTAACTGGCCAGATGACTGTTTCCAAGCTAGCTAATGGAAACATTGAAGTATCTAAAATGCTTTTTTGGGATAAATACGATTTATAAAACAAACAAAAAAACAAAACAAACAAACACACAAACTGCTTACTAATAAATACTAAATGATCTAAATAACATTGGGGGAGGTTTAACAACAAAAAAAGCACATTACAGGTTCCCTTTATTTTCCATTTCTCCAGATTTCCCATTTAGGCTATGTGCACACAGAAAAAAAAAAAAGTGATCAGTTTCTGGTCAGAAAAAGTTTGCATCATGTTCTCAAAAAAATATACAAAAAAATTAAATAAAAAACACACCAAGAATGTATTGCGTTTTTGATTGGTGCTTTTTTTTTTTTTTTTTTTTTTTTTAATATAATGGGGTCTAGGGACAAATGGATCACTTAATTGACATACTGCTTCTTTTCGTAATCAGGTTTTTGTACCAAAACCTTATCAAGAAAAAACGCATATGTTGGCACAGCATTTCAGATATCTCGGCCTTTGCTGGCCTGACAAAAATTGATCCTTTTTTTGAGCAAAATCGCAGCAAACCTCGAGGGTCAAAAACGCACTGTGTGCACAAAGCCTTATGCTTCAGTATGACACCAACAACATATTTAATAGCAGATTATCTGACCCACTCCCCCTTACAAAATCAAAACCTAATTGTGAGGATAGAAGAAAGCCTTGTGCCCACCACCTTCTTATGGTTGTGCATATGCCTACTAGTCACTTACCTTGGGCTTCGTTATGAGGGGAACTACAACTGCTGCTGCTCTGAGTGCTGGGTGGCTGCTCTGTAAAATGTGGTGCAAAATGGGCATTTTTCTCTTATTACTGGGTTTTGTTTTTTTACATACATTTTAAAGATTCCCAATACTTACCAATATTATTTTCAGACTGTATACTCTGCATATTAGTATTGATTCCAAAGCCAGGTGCAATGGACTCTGACGGCATCATGGAACCCTTAGCCTTCTTTTTGGATTTTCTCTCTCTTTGTGGCCATTCATCTTCATCCTCCTCATCACTTTCACTTAAGTCATCAAACCCAAAATATTTAATTCTATAGCTTGACTGCCCAAAAGGTTTAGACCCACCATCACCACCAGCAGTTCCATCATCTTGTTCGTCAAACCCAAAAAACTCCAATTTGGCATCCTTCTTCGATTTTATATTACCAGGGCGAAACCTTGTGGTGGTTTTCGCTGTTGCAAGATCAGCTTTCTTTCTAAGACGTCCTGCCTCCCCTAAATCCGTAGAAGAAGGGCTTGTCGTAAACTCATCAATACTCCGCTCCATGCTATCCTGTATGGTAACATTACACACAGACAGACACGATGGGTGGAGGACGGTGAAATCTCTAGTCCGACCAATAGGTCTAGTACCACTGCTTTTGTTCACAGCATGTGTCTTGTCTGACGCACTGTTAGATCTGCCCATGTTGTAACTTGAACCATCCAACAGTTTATCGAAGTCTGAAGAACCCTGTGAAGATTTTGCTTTGCTGGACCTACAGTATGTCCTACAGTTACCAAGTTTCACGCCACCTTGGACAACATCTTCACTCATTTGCTCCTCGCGATTGTACAGTTCTTCGTTAGGTTGAATGTCATAATCTTCCTCCTTTGGAGTACTTGAACCCAAACTTAACTCAATCTCTGGAGTATCTGAAATTTCTTCCGTCAGAACATCCCAGTCAAACAGGTCAAACTTCTGGGTATCTGTAGTCAGATCTTTCTGTACTGGAAAATCGGATTTCTTTACAGGTGCCATATCCCAGTTATCATCTGTGTCAGTGGGGAAACTACAGAACATAGTCTCCACAGGCTTTTTACCACTGTTACAGGGCTTTGTGGAAACCCCAAAATGCAACAAATCTAAAGTCTTCTTGCTGTCATTCTCACACGTCTTCTGAGTGCTATAACTATTTATGTCTTCTATTAAGCTCTGTGCATTACCTGAAAAAAAAGAGAAGAAAAATTCAGAAAAACAATTTATAGGCTTTTATACACTGAGTTAAGGGGATTATCTGGGACGTTTAGCTTTATTTTCTATGGAGCTAAAGCACAGATATTTTCTTAAGAATAAACTTTATTTCAGTCAACAGATCTTGGATTAATAATTTCACAATGAGGTGGGATTAAAAAAAAAAATGTTCTTGTGCTCAGATAATCTTCTATACAGTATGTGCCCCTGCTATGTACTGTTTAATGGATGTGTCTGACCATACCGGTACACGGTCTGATCATATCCCATTTCCTGGGCAGGAAGGAAATAAAGAAATGACAGCACGGGATCAAAAATTCTTTCAGATTGGAAACACAGGCAGAGAAATGTTTTACCTCATATAAAGAATCAGCTGTGATCCCGTGCTGTAATGTCAGTATACTTTTTACTTACTCCCCAGCCCAGGAGATGTGGTATGATCAGACCATGTGTCTGTATGGTCAGACACATCCATTACACAGTACATGTACACATATATAAGATCTAAGGACAGGAACATTTTGTTAATCACATCCAATTGTGAGAGCTATTTTTAGAAGATCTATTCATTCAACTTAACTGTGGTCGTGGGAAAACTACTAAGATAGATAGTTGCTAACTACAGCCTATGCTACACTGCATTGATGTCTCCTGGTTTAGAGTGATCACTGACTGCTGCTGCCAGTGATTCTTGTTTCCTGTGACGCCACGTTGATTGGCAGCAGCCTTCTCAAAGAACTAGCGGTAGATCAACAGGACATTGGTATGGACTCCCCTTTGCCAAAGAGCTATACAGTTGACAAGATATCACAGGAAGCTGGAGAATAGTCTGACCGCACTGAACCAAAGGAGAACAGGCAGGTAGTTAGCACCTACCTTCCAGTAAGTTTTTCGCCACATAAAAAAAAAAAAAAAAAGTTATCTTCAAAAAAAAGATCTTTCACAACATCATTTTTTATTTTCAACTGTGTTAGTAAAATTGGGCAGAAGGGCGGATTCAAACCTTTTTTTTTCTCACTGTACAGCATTACAGAGATACGGGCAAGTGGAAGGATGTGTCAGATTTTTCACGGGACAAGTTTACTTTTATCACTGTATGACATTGATTCTGGATTGCTATAATTTTGCAAACAAAAGCAAAGGCCTCAATGAATGTCACACCAGGTAGGATTTTTTCAGTGTGATCTTAAGCTCCCATCACACACAACGACGCACTAGCGATCCCGACAACGATCCTGTAGGGATCATTGGTGCGTCGTTACCTGGTCACTGGGGAGCTGTCAAACAGGGCAGATCTCCCCAGTGACCAGGGAGCCACCTCCACATCACTGGAAGCGGGAGGACACTGGTAACTATGATAAACACCAGGTATCTAGACAGTGCGTGCTGTCTAGATACCCGATGTTTATCATAGTTAACAGCGTCCTCCCTGCTAACAGGCTGCGCTAAGCAGGAAAGACGCTGGTAACTATGATAAACACCGGGTATCTAGGGGCACGCGCTGCCTAGATACCCAGTGTTTACCATGGTTACCAGCCTGTGAGATCACTGATCATTGGTCTCTTGCTGTCACACGCAGCGATGCGTGCTGACCAGCGGGAGACCAATGACCTAAAAATGAGCTCTTTGTAACGATCAGCAATCTCACAGCATGGGCCAGATCCCTGCTAAGTGTCACACTTAGCGAGATCGTTAGCAAGATGGCTGTTGCGCAACAAAACCTGTGACGTTACAACAATCTCGTTATGTGTGACAGGGGCTTTACTTGATTATGCCATTCTACTCCTCAATCACACCACTTCCTGTCCTTTATATAGTCGCAAGACCAGAGCGCCTCGAGACCAGGGCATCGGAGAATTGCATTTATCACAGGTATCTGGCATTATTCCTATTACATGTAAAAGGTCCAGAGCATTGTATGTGATAACCACTGCTCACAGATAATCTTCAATGCTCTGACACTGGTGCACTTTAAGGAGATTCTGTCAGCAGGTATTGCTATGTAATCTGACAGATGACTGGATTCACATCCAGCTATGCATCACTTAGGCTGGGTTCACACTTGCGGACTCCTCCGCAGCATTCTGTGGAGGGCATCCGCAAGCTGAGCGCAGCCACGGCAAGCCCCTATGGTTATAATGGGGACGCACGGTGCTGAGCTTGACCGTGCGCTCCCATTCATTTGCCTGTGTGATTTGTACGCAGGCGTATGCCTGCGCACAAATCACACACTCTCATCCGCACCCTGAATGCGACATGTCGCATTCCAGGTGTGGACGAGTGTATGATTTGTGCACAGGCATACGCCTGCGTACAAATCACACAGGCAAATGAATGGGAGCGTACGGTCAAGCGCAGCACCATGCATCCCCATTATAAACATAAGGGCTTGCCGTGGCTGCGCTCAGCTTGCGGATCCCCTCCATAGAACGCTGCGGAGTGGTCCGCAAGTGTGAACCCAGTCTTAATTTTCTGGGTACAATAGTGATAACAGTTTACTCTACTGTAGATCCAACAGAGCTCAGATGGAGGCGTTATATAACCCATCCAAACAACTAATTGTACACAGAAAACTGCTAATGTATATTGAGAGAAAGCCTCTACTCAGTGGAGTGGGCATGGTAGACCATGAGCTTGTCCTGTAGTGACTCTCCTGCATATAAAACACAGACCATTTAAAATGAACCTGCAAGCCCTTTTGGGTGTTATAACCTGTACCTAGCAGCTTAAACAGTATGATTAGGGTTCCAGTAACCCCTTTATACCCCCAGACTGGCCCCTGATTACCTCAGAAATGAGCTTTGAATATGTCTCGCATCACATGTTAATGAGCTTATCATGGTCAGGTGGGATGCACCCCACCTCAGTCCGAGCCACCCCTGTGCCTTTAAACCTGCCCCACCACCAGTAATATACCCCGCCACCCCACCCCCCATGTATGTATGTGAAGCAGTGACAGCATTTGTGCCTGGGCAGTGGCATGGGTCAATGTGTTTTATTGATCACCAGTGACCAAAGTCTCACGAAACTGCTTCACATGCATACACAGGGGGGCTGTATATTATAGGTGGTGGGGCAAGTTTACAGGCAGTGGCTCGGACTGAAGTGAGGTGCATCCCACCCGACCATGAAGAACTCATTAACATATGATGCGGGACATATTCAAAGTTGATTTCTGAGGTAATCAGGGGCCAGTCTGGAGGTATAAAGAGGTTACCGAAACCCCAATTACATTAAGTTTAAGGTGCTGGAGACAAGTCAGAATGCCCAAAAGGGGTGACAGGATCACTTTAAAGAGGACCTGTCACCATACCAGGCATGGTGATCTAATTACAGCTCTGTATACAGCACAGGGTGGATAAAAATCAATGTTTTTTTTTTGTTTTGTTTTTTTAATAAAAAAATCGGATTTTTTTTTTAATTTAAATCGGATTTTTTTCAATAAACAGCTTTTTGAGGAAAATATATTACCATCCAAAGGTTCTTCCATCATGAGATAAAGCTGAGTTGTTTAACTCAGTAGAATAAAGGCTGTATATGTGTAACATTCACAATGCCATGCTCTTCCAGAGGTTTCTGTAGGATTAGTGGGCAGTTTCTCTCCTATATTATCACAGACGCTCGCTTTATTTACGCAGTTCTCAAAACTGAATTTGACTCCGCAGAGGTCCCAGCCTCTTCTTCACGGCAAAAATGTTACAACATGAACAGAGTTGAGAAAAAGACCTTAATCCTATTGTTCTACAAACCTATGAATACAGAATCAACCCCTTCAGTGCCAAGTCCAAGAAGTTAGACAATATGTTTCTGATTGTTTGGAGTGGAATAGATCTGCACAACACAAGAAGAATGTGAATCTAAGTGTGAGGAGGAGGAAGGGCAAGCAGACAAGAAAATGAAAGTGAAACTTTGAGCACAATACTGCAGCATAATAGCCACAGACAGACAAGTCTGGATCTGTTTGTGTGTACGATCTGAGGTTTATTACATTCTTTCCTTATAATGGCAGCAGGCCGTAAAAGAGACCCAGTTTGGGAATATTTTAATGAAGCTCCTTCGCCTATCGGTAAGGCAGGCATGCGTGCAAAATGCAAAAGCCACATATCACCATCACCCAAAAGGAAGAAAAAACCTTTACCTCCTGGAACCACCATATATAGGTTTGTGATAAGAAATAGCAGATTAGAAAAAGAGTTGATTGATGAAAAAATTGGCCAGTTTATTTATGCAACGAATCTTCTTTTCCGTCTGACTGAGAACCCACATTTCATTAATATGGTTCAGTCACTGAGACCAGGATACAGTCCACCCAGCAGAGCTGAGTTGCAGGGAAACTGCTGGATCAAGTGTATGACAAGAGAAATGGAGCAATGTGCAACAGCTCTGGAGGGTAAAATTGTTAACCTAAGTATTGATGGGTGGAGTAATGTCCACAATGATCCTATTGTATGTGCTTGTATAACAACAGAAGACGGTAAAGTCTTCCTTGCACAAACAACTGATACGTCAGGAAATGCACACACAGCAGAATACTTACAAGAAGTGGCAGTAAAAGCTGTAACGACATGTGAACAAAAATTCAAATGTCTAGTACGCAGTTTGGTCACTGACAATGCTGCAAACGTATCCAAGATGAGAAGAGATTTAGAAGAGCAGGGAGGGAATACAAAGCTGCTAATAACATATGGTTGCAGTGCTCATTTGCTGCACCTCTTAGCCAAAGACTTAAGTGTTCCAGAAATAAAGGCTAATGTTGTTGAAATTGCTAAATACTTCCATAATAATCATTTTGCTGCAGCAGCTCTGAAAAGGATGGGTGGAACCAAGCTAACGCTCCCACAAGATGTTAGATGGAACTCTGTGGTGGACTGTTTTGAGCAGTATATCAATAACTGGCCTATTCTGATGACACTTTGTGAAGAAAATCGAGATAAAATAGATGGCACTGTCACGGCCAAAATCCTCAACATTGGGCTTAAGAGAAATGTTTAACATATGCTGAGCTTCCTGAAACCCATCTCTCAAGCTTTAAACAAAATACAGAAAAATAGCTGTTTTATTGCGGATGCTGTTGAAATTTGGAAGGAACTGAGTGAACACAAAAACAGAACTACACATGGACAGAATTAAATTACAAGCAGTAAACAAACGAATGGGACAAGCACTGACTCCAGCTCATTTTTTGGCAAATATTGTCAATATCCAATATCAGGGTCAAAACTTAAGTGCTGAGGAAGAGGAGTTAGCTATGACATGGGTATCCAGCAATCATCCATCTTTAATGCCAACTATAATAAACTTCAGAGCTAAGGGGGAACCATTCAAGAAATATATGTTTGCTGAAGATATTTTAAGGAAGGTCACACCAGTAACCTGGTTGAAGTCACTTAAGCGTTGGATTTAGAGACTGTTCAAGTAATGATTTCACTTTTAACAGCAGTAGCTTCTTCTGCAGGCGTTGAAAGAATATTCTCTTCCTTTAGACTCATTCATTCTAAATTGAGAAATCGGTTGGGACCCAATAAAGCAGGAAAGCTTGTTTTTCTTTTCCAGATTATGAATAGGAACAAAGAAGAAGATGATGATGAAGATGACGACAAGTGAGCTACAGAGGACAGCAGGGACAGTAGTATTTAAGTTTTTCATGTGTCGGCTGGGCTGACAGTCTAAGTTTCTTAAATATATATATATATATATATATATATATATATATATATATTGTTTAGCCTGATTAGTTAACAAACATGGATGTTTGTTTAAGCAAATAACTTATGCTGTAATGTTGTTATTGTTTCAGTTGAATAAATCTATTTAAATTGTTATTAAGGTCAGGATTATTTTTCACCTTCCTAAGTACAACAGAACAGTGGTGTCCAAATATGAATGATTAACCCATTAAACTGGGGAGAAAAAAGGAATATAAAAATTGATTCTAAAAATCTTCATCTACTTGCATGTTAAAGTAGCAAGAACTAGTTTAGGTAGAAACTTTGATTTAAATCACCGATTTAAATCAAGCCTTACTGACTAGTGATTTAAATCGTGATTTAAATCAGTTAGATTTAAATCAAATCCACCCTGATACAGCATGTCTGCAGCATGCAGACAAGGGGTCCCCCAGCCCTTGAGCAGCCCTGTACCCCAAGATAATACAGTTAGAAATCTTACATGCTACAGCCACTAAGGAGGTGGCTAGGGGCTGCAGCCAAGGGCAGATTCACACCCCCTGCCTGTGTAATCTGCCCACCGCTGCCAATCATTCTCTCCCTGTCTGCAGCATTTAAACTGAGTTTTTTTTTTCTCTCCCGTGTAGCCCCGCCCCCCACTTCTCCAACCTTAGCAAGTATCACCTGCTTCTTTTCAGCTGGCAAAAAGCACACCTGACGGATAGAATCAAGGTGAAGACCCAAAAAAGACTAAAGAGTCAGAGGAACCAGCCTCGATGTTTCTCAATTCATCAACCAGCCCAAGCCCTGCAAAAAGGAAATGGTCTGACATCACTTTGGTGAATATACGCGAGGCCATGGCAAGGCCAAACGGTATTGCTGCAAACTGGAACCGACCATCGACCACAACTCTGAGAACCTGCTGATGGTCGGGATGAATTGCCAGATGGTAGTAAGCAAGGAATGCTCCTGCACGCCGGCCTCTACATCTCCTCCTCCGGGCACACCTCTCCGGCAACCCCAGAAGTGATGACACCACTTCCGGGTCAGAGCGCAGAAAGACACCGCGCATGCGTGCCGGCCAAACCCGGGAGCGCGGCCGCGCGCCCCACACCGCTCCCACCGCCAGACCCACTGGAGGAGCCAGCGGGACAGCGGGCGCCGCGTACCAGTGCCCCCCTCACCACAGCTCCCCCACGCGCCGCAGCAGGAGCCCGGCGATACACAGCGCTCCCGCGCTCACCCTGCGTCAGGGTGGCCTCCCCCAGCACTGACCGCACGGTACTCCTCAGACGAAAGGAGAGCCTGGAAGAGGACATCCCAACGCTGCATCTGAAGCCCCAGGCCCTGCCGTTCACAATGGAGACTACACAGAGGCTGATTGGACCCAGGTAAACCCATGTTCATGCTTGCTGTAGGTTCCCATCAGGTACAGGAAACCAACTGAGGAGGTGAGGGGGACCGCCCCTTTTTATCTGTAGGTTTCCTGTCCCTGGGGGCGAATCCACTCTCTCTCTCAGTGGGTACTGTCGTGGCGATGAGAAAAAATCTAATATTTGGCCAAATATGTGAAAATGTCACAATTTTTGAACTTTGAAACTAGATTGTTAGATCACAAAAAATGATTCATAAATAACATTTCCCACATGTCTACTTCACATCAGCACCATTTTTGAAACGTTTTATTTTTATTATGAAGTTAGAAGGGTTTAAAGTTTACTAGTGAATTCTCACTTTTCCAACAAAAAGTACAAATCCAATTATTTTTTAGGGACCACATCACATTTGAAGTGATTGATGCGCCCATGAGACAGAAAATTCACAAAAATTTATGATATTCTAAAAACAGCACCCCTCAATCTGCTCAAAACCATAATCAAGAAGTTTATGGACCCTTTAGATCATAGGCCCCCAACCGTTCTAACTTCAGGAGCCACATTTAGCTCTGAAAGAGGTTTGCAAGGCACATCCCCCTGCACACCCTCACAGTAGTGACACTCTTAGGGTGCTTTCACATCTGCGTTTTTCGTAATTCGCGGCAGATGCGGTGAAAAAACCGCATCTGCCGCGTTTACCGCATAACCGTTCCACTTGCGGCGCGGTTGCGGTTTTTTCTATGCAATGTATAGGGGACTTGCGGCAGATGCGGCAAGTGCGGTTTTGCACTTGCGGCAGGTGCGCCGCGAAAAAAAAACGCAGTAAGCCGCGGTTTTTTTCGCGGCCGCACCTGCCGCAAGTGCAAAACCGCACTTGCCGCACCTGCCGCAAGTCCCCCTATACATTGCATAGAAAAAACCGCAACCGCGCCGCAAGTGGAACGGTTATGCGGTAAACGCGGCAGATGCGGTTTTTTCACCGCATCTGCCGCGAATTACGAAAAACGCAGATGTGAAAGCACCCTTAGCCCCCTTTACCAGTGTAATGACAGCCAAAGCTTTCCAACCACAATCAAACAGAGGCAGTATAACAGGATGCAGGGTTTTCTACCTTAACCCCATCCAGATTTTCTCTTCTGTGCAGGAGTACTCATAAAAGTCACCATCCGGAAACCTGCTCTACACAGCTGTTAATTAGACCTGATGCTTTTGCAGCAAGCTGATAGACCACCACAATTCACATATCACAGGCCTACGAGGCACAATATGGGGAACCCTGCGCTTTAAATGATTCACAGGAATTAGAGCAATACAGAAGGAAAAAAATTTACATATTAATTTATCCAACAAAAATGTCACTTTAGCCCCATATTTTTGATTTTCACAAGGGTTAACAGGAGAAAATGGATCATACAGTTAGGAAATTTCTCACAAGTATGCTGAAGCCCCATATTACCATCTTGGTGCCCACCAGCGCTCAGAAGGGAAGGAGCACCATTTAGCTTTTGGAATGCTACATTGGCTGGAATAGTGGATGCCATGTCACGTCTGCAGAGCTCCTGATGTGTCTAATCGATGGAAACCCCAACAAGTGACCACCTTGAACCCACAGGTACTTTACAAAATTTTCTTATGAACAGTAAAAAAGAGAATTTTGTTTACGTACCGTAAATTCTTTTTTCTTTAATCATCAATGGGAGACCCAGACAATGGGGTTTAGGGCACTGCCCTCCGGAGGTCACACTAGGTACTACAAGTTTGTAGACACCGCCTCCTCCGCTTATAAACCCCTACCGCAGGGAACATCCTCAGTTTGGTCCATAAGCTGCGAGGAGGAAATAAACCACACCCGAAACATCGGGAAGAATGCCGTGCACAGACGGTTCAACAACCCGGCAAACACTGTCCCAACAGGGAACAGATCAACTGCAAAACATGCAACGGAACAACTGGGTGGGTGCTGGGTCTCCCATTGATGATTAAAGAAAAAAGAATTTACGGTACGTAAACAAAATTCTCTTTTTTCTGGTCATCATAATGGGAGACCCAGACAATGGGGATGTCCTAAAGCAATACCCCAGGGCGGGAAGAGTTCCTCAACAAGACGGATAACACATGGTTCCCTTTAAAGGTGAGCAACCGCCGCCTGGAGAACCCGCATGCCCAAACTTGCATCCGCAGAGGCATGGGCATGCACCATATAGTGCTTAGAGAAAGTGTGTAGGCTGGACCAAGTGGCCGCCTGACACACCTGTAGAGCAGACGCTCGATGTCGCAAGGCCCAGGAGGCACCTACGGCTCTGGTAGAGTGAGCCTTCAATCCCACCGGGAGAGGCAAACCAGAAGACCGGTAAGCCTCTTGAATGGAAACCTTAATCCTTCTGGCCAAGGTGGACTTCGAAGCCGCGGACCCCTTACAGCGACCTGTCGTAAGAACAAATAAGGAATCCGAACTCCTGAAGGAGGCGGTCCTGGACACATAAATGCGTATAGCTCTCACGAGATCCAGAGTATGGAGATCGCGCTCAACCTGATGAACGGGAGCAGGGCAAAATGATGGGAGAACAATCTCCTGGTTCAGGTGAAAAGTTGAAACCACCTTCGGCAAGAATTCTGGCCGTGGGCGCAACACCACCTTGTCTTGGTGAACCACCAGAAAGGGTGACTTGCACGATAGTGCAGCCAATTCTGAGACCCTCCTCAGAGATGTAATCGCCACCAGAAAGGCCACTTTCTGGGACAGACGAGATAGAGAAACATCCCTCAGAGGCTCAAATGGCGGTTTCTGTAATGCCGCCAGGACCATGTTAAGGTCCCACGGGTCCAGAGGTCTCCTGTAGGGCGGAACCATCCGTGACACCCCCTGCAGAAATTGACGGACCTTCGGGAGGAGCGCCAATCGCCTGTCAAACAGCACAGAAAGTGCTGATACTTGACCTTTCAAAGAGCCAAGGGATAATCCCAACTCCAAACCCGACTGTAGGAAGGCCAACAACGTCGGGATGGACAAGGGCCACGGGGACCGTCCACCAGAGGCACACCAGGTAAAAAAGATTTTCCACGTTCTGTGGTACATTTTCCTGGAAACGGGCTTCCTAGCCCGATTCATAGTGGCCACCACTGTAGGAGAGAAACCCCTGGAAGTCAGCAGCCAGGCCTCAAGAGCCATGCAGTCAATCTGAGGGCCTTGGAATTGAGGTGGAAGAATGGGCCTTGCGCGAGTAAATCTGCGCGATCTGGAAGAGCCCACCTGTGTCCGCCTGACAGTTGCCACAGGTCCGGATACCAGGACCTCCTGGGCCAATCCGGAGCCACTAGAATGGCTACTCTGCACTCCGACCTGATTTTCCACAGAACCCTGGGAATCAGAGCCAGAGGTGGGAACACATATGGCAGCTGGAAACTGGACCAACTCAGGATCAGGGCATCCGCCCCCAGAGACTGAGGATCCCAGGATCTCGCCATGTATTGCGGCACCTGACGATTGAGCCGCGAGGCCATCAGATCCACGTCCGGAGTGCCCCATCTGCCGCAGATGTCCCGGAAGACGTCTGGATGTAGAGACCACTCTCCGGCGTCCATCCCCTGCCGGCTCAGGTAGTCGGCCTCCCAGTTCTCGACCCCTGGGATGTGAACTGCGGAGATCAGGCAGTCGTTTTCCTCTACCCACGACAGAATGCGGTGGACTTCGGCGAGGGCCTGAGCGCTTCTGGTCCCTCCCTGATGATTTATGTAGGCGACGGCCGTCGCATTGTCGGACTGTACCCGAATGGGCTGTCCTGTCAGGAATTTCTGAAACGCCAGGAGCGCCAGATAGACCGCCTTGATCTCCAGTACGTTGATCTGCAACGTCGACTCCGACTGAGTCCAGAGGCCATGAGCCCTGTGGTGTAAGAACACCGCCCCCCAGCCCTTCAGACTGGCGTCGGTGGTCACCACTAACCAAGATGGTTTGAGAAATGACCGGCCCCGTGACAAGTGATGTGGCTGGAGCCACCACTGCAGGGAGTCCCTGGTCGGTTGTGACAGTGCCACCAACCGATTCAGAGATATCGCTCTCTTGTCCCATCGGCGAAGAATCTCCAGCTGGAGAGAACGGAGACGAAACTGTGCAAAGGGCACCGCCTCTATCGCCGCTACCATGCGTCCCACCAGTCTCATCAACGCCCGAAGGGATGAGTGAGGTGACAGGAGAACATTCTGTACTCCTGAGTGGATCGCCAGCTGCTTGGCTTGAGGTAGAGACACCAGGGCTGAGTCCGTGTGGAAGTCCATGCCCAGATATGTCAATGACTGGGTCGGAACCAGGGTCGACTTCTGAGTATTGAGAAGCCACCCGAACTGTTCCAGAGACCTCATGGTCACCTCCAGGCTCACCCGACAAAGGTCTTCCGATGGCGCCCTGACCAATAGGTCGTCCAGATAGGGTATGACGGCGTGACCCTGCACATGCAGGAGAGCCATCATAGAGGCCATCACCTTCGTGAACACCCGTGGTGCTGAGGCCAACCCGAAGGGTAGGGCCACAAATTGGAAGTGTTCGTCCCCCACTGCGAATCGTACCAGCGCTGATGAGCCGGTGCAATGGGCACGTGAAGGTAAGCGTCCCTGATATCGATGGACGCTAGGAAGTCTCCCTGCGACACAGCCGCGATCACGGAGCGCAGGGATTCCATGCGGAACTTCCGAACCAACACGTGACGGTTGAACAATTTGAGGTCCAGGACCGGTCGAAAGGAGCCGTCCTTTTTCGGGACAATAAAAAGGTTGGAGTAAAAACCCCTGAACCTCTCTGCCGTGGGCACTGGGACCACTACTCCGTCTCTGCGGAGTCCCTCCAACACCCGGTGAAAAGCCTGAGCCTTTTCTGGGGATGGAACAGACGATGGAATCGGGATAACGGTTTTGATGTCAGCTCTATCCTGTAACCTTGCGAGACTACGTCTCGAACCCACTGATCTTGAACGTGAAGTAGCCACCTGTCCTGGAATCGAGACAGGCGGCCCCCCACCTGTGGGGAGGCAGGATGAGAGAGCGAGTCATGCCGAGGCGGGCTTGGGGGTGGCAGCTGTTGCCCCCGCCGGCTTCTTCTGACGACTCTTGGAGCGCCACTGAGTAGCTGGCTTGCCCCCTCGGTCCGCGCGAGCGGACGTCGCGGATGACTGCGAGCTGGAGCGAAAGGACCACTGTTTAGGGTTCCTTTTAACGGTATACCGTGGCTTAGGCTTATTCTGCGGGATCTTAGACTCAGCAGAATCCTTTATCAGCTTGTCCAGCTCGGTGCCAAAAAGCCTGTCACCAGCGAACGGAAGATTCTGCAAAATCTTCTTAGACGTGGCATCTGAGTCCCAAAGACGCAGCCACAACAACCTGCGGATCGCTATCGCATTGGCCGAAGCCACAGCTGAGCGAGTGGCAGTTTCCAAAGATGCCGTCCTGGCATAATCCGCATAGGCCCTTGCCCTCTCGGTAAGCGCCAGGACCTCTGGACTGGATCTTGCCAGGTCCGTGATACCATCCAAGCAGGTAGTAATCGCTTGTAAGGTCCAGACGTGGCGAAATTAGGGGCAAATGAAGACCCCACAGCCTCATAGGAAGACTTGGCGAGTTGCTCGACCTGTCTATCAGTCGCATCCTTCAATGAGGAGCTATCAGAGGCAGAAAACAGGGAGCGTGCAGCAATGCTAGTCATGGAAGCGTCCACCTTTGGAGACTGCGACCATTCCTGAAGCACCTCCTGGGAGAAGGGGAAGCGATTGTCCTTAGGTTTACGGACATAGCGCCGCCCAGGATGTAACCTGGGTGCTCTAACCACCCTTCCAAAATTAGTGTGGTCCATGAAAGAGCCACTCGGTCTAGCCTCTGGCCGCAGCCATTGATAGACCTCCTTCGGGTGCACGATCACCTCTTCAGGGGGAGTCACGAGACGTAAGGTCTCATTGATGGAGGACACCAGATCCTCCACCCCATCTGGAGGTTCAGACACAGACCCGAGAGTAGAACCCCCATCATCTTCCTCACCATCAGAGGAACGCTCCTCCTCAGAGAGAGCCTGGAGCTCGGGTGACTCCTCACGACGAGCTCGCTTAAGGGGTCTCACAGCAGAAGAGGGAGACACCCGGGGGTAACTGGAAGGAGTAGCTGGGTTTTCCAGTCTCCTATGAAGTGCCTCCAGTGACTGCGACATGGAGGACATCTGGGACAGCAGGGATTCATTAATCCTATTCTGCGTTTCCCATGGTCCTGGGATCACCTGAACCTCAGGGTACAGCACCGGAGCTGCTGCCTCAGCAGAGCCAGTCCGGGCTTCTGGGCGTCCGCAGTTATTGCAGGACCCCTCCACCAGTGTACCATTGCATGTAGTACAGGTAATGGTGGCATCTGCCGCCTTAGCAGCAAGCTTCCTAACTGAGGACATAGCCACAGTAGGGGAAGTAAAGCCAAGTCGTACAGACAAACAAACCGGGAATCCCGGTGGCTTACCAACCGCAGTAACGCGGTGGGAGGAAGCGGTGTGTGTGTGTGACCTCCGCGAGTTCTGGTCTCCCTCTGAAGTGCAGACACGCGCTGCCGTAGATCCCAGCCGGGAAGTGAGGGAGAAGATGGCCGCCGCCAGTAATGTCGTAGGCGGCGCCGAGAACACGCGGGAAGCACACACACACGCCCCCCCGGTGACGTCACCGCAAGGGCTGTCTCCTCTCCTCCAGGCAGCCTCATAATGGAGGTGCTGGAGCCCGCAGCGCGGGAAAACAGTGTAAAACACATTACACACACACGGACTGCAATTACATCCAAAGAACAGCAGTCTCCGGCCTCAGCCCCTGTGCCACACAGGGCGGTCAGCCAGGGTGCCCCCAGCACAGGGTACACCTCCAGATCCGCGGACCCGAGGGTAACGCGCGGTCTGAGTGTCAGGTCACATAAAGTGACAGACACTACCCCCAGGCACACAGGAGACACAGAGTGCCTCAACGCCGGTCCGGTCTGTAAGCACCTTTAGGGAGGCCTCGGACGGGGGTTCAGCCCAGTCCGGAGTGTAAGCACCATTTAGGGAGGCCTCGGACTGGGCTGGCTCCAGTCCGGTCTGTAAGCACCATTTAGGGAGGCCTCGGACGGAGCGGAGCTGTGCAAGGCTCCCATCTCCCACTCTCCAGAGCCCCCCAGAGAGGGATGGAAAGGAGCGCGACAGCGTACCGGGAGAACACAAAGTGTCCAGGCTCTAGGCCCTCCGGTACCTCCACCAGCGTGTGCCACCAGGGTGAGCGGGGAGGCTGTCGCAGGTCCTGATCAGGACCATATTACCTTGTCTTCAGACGCCATCACGTAAGTAGTGAGAATGCAGTGAAGTGCAAGCAAAGCGTGATCCTCCGAGCACACTAAGTTTAAAACTGAGGATGTTCCCTGCGGTAGGGGTTTATAAGCGGAGGAGGCGGTGTCTACAAACTTGTAGTACCTAGTGTGACCTCCGGAGGGCAGTGCCCTAAACCCCATTGTCTGGGTCTCCCATTATGATGACCAGAAAAATCTATTTATCTATCCATCCATCTCATTTCTATCCATCTACTACCTAGCCATCCATCATCTATTATATCTATCTCTTCTCTATCATATATTATTTATCAATTATCAATCTATCCATCCATGATATATCTATTATTGATCAATAGCGATCACAGCATTTGAGGCTGGAGAAGAGTGTGTTCCTCTCCCAAACAATTTAGTTCCCATTCAAAATTTAAAAAAATGTGCCGATTTTTCCGATATTTTTACAAATAAACTAAAAAAATATCATTCTAAATTTACCACTAATATGAAGCACAATGTGCCACAATTGGCCTGGTCATGAAGGTGAAGACAGGCTGGGTGTAAAGGAGTTTAGTAAACAGCACACAGCTTGATATGTGACACATTGTTGAATTCTGTGATTTAACCATCACGCTGTCCTCAGATTACATAGCAAAAACCTGCTGGCAAATTAGATTTAAAGACACAATCAGCAGGGATACACAGCTTTCTGGGGCAGGGAGGGGGGGGAAGGGGATAAATGTGAAAACCCCAAGCATGGAATGTGGATGTAGCTGGTGGTCACAGATATTAGTGCAGTCTGCACGGTGCTCACACCTGGCTGGTGCAGATTTGGCCTTAAAGATAACCCGTCACCAGACAATGCAGTGCAATCTGCAGATACCATGTTATAGAGCAGGGGAACTGAGTAGACTGTTATATAGTTTTGTGAGAAAAGATTCAGAATAGCCTTTGATTTTATCATTTAAACCCCTGCTCTTTCTGGAATTTTGAGTGCAGTGGATGGCCCTATCAGTGACTGGCAGCTATCCTTGTATAAGTGTGCATACAGAAACAGCTGTGACTAACTGATAGGACCGCCCACTGGACCCAAAATCCAGAAAGAGCCCAATGATAAATCACAGGTTATACTGAATCTTTTCTCACAAAACTATATATCAGTCTACTCAGTTCCCCCTGCTCTGCAAACATTGTGCCTGCAGATTGCACTGCATTTTCATGGTGACGGGTTATCTTTAAGCTCTGTCCATATATCTGTGCTCGATGCTCAGTCACGGATTCCAAAAAAAACACAGTATGCTGCACTATTATTTCAGTTAACACTGCAGAATGGCACCATGCTGGAAGCCCACAGACACAATTATAGGTCAATAGTCTGACATGCACAGTTAGAATCATAAGATATTTATCATCTAGATACTAGTATCATGTCTGGATTTACAGTACTGGAGTCTAGACATGTCCTATTTGTTATTTACTAACCACTCACCTTGTACTCCATCAAGTACTTTGGATATCGGACATGTTCCTCTGTCCCGTGCCCAAGCCGCTGATTGTCTCCTTTACCCCAGGAATAGACCTGTCCATCTTTGGTGATAGCTATGGAAAACTGGCTGCCACAGCGAACTTTTACTATGTCCAGGTCTTGAAGTTTCTCAATCAATTTGGGTGTTTTACAACCATCACTGCCTCCTCTGCCTAGCTTCCCATAATCCCATCACCCCAGGACCAGACTTGACCTTCAAAACAAAAAAAAAAGAAATTATCATAGTTGGGCTAAAAACACTAAAATTACATGATACCTTTAGTTCTTTTATGTTGATGATTTTTCCTCGTGTCCATAGATCAGCAACATGTTAGAGACCACATAGATGACAAATCACACATAAGAACCCATATCTCCCAGCATCTAAATACTGGCACCAAGGACCAGCTCATAGGAGATGATTAGTCTATCAGCATTATTAACATATTGGGGAACCAGTCCACTAAGATAGTAAAGAGAATCTGTCAGAGGTTTTTGCAATGTAATTGACAGCAGAATGAGGTAGGGCTGAGACTTAGTTTATGGGTGCAGCAGTTATGAGGAGTATCGGTTATCTCTGCTGCAGATCTAGCAGAGCTGAGTTTTAGCTGTGTATAACCGCACCCACACCACAGCTTGCTGTTTACATTGTATAGCACAGAGAGTCGTAATCAGTGGGCTGGTTGGACTATGGATACAGCCATCTTATCAAGTAGAGGTAATCTCCTGCTTATAAAGACAGATTGTATTGAAAAGAGTCTCTGCTGCACATTATGGTGCTATCACATTACACAGCAAAACCTGCTGACAAATTCCAATTTAATAGAGGTATGTAGAGGCAGCACATTTTCATTAAGCCTCTTGTCGAAGTAATAGAGAACCCATTTCAATATTCGATCTCAGGTATAGCCATCAGACGACTCACCATTCTCAGTCACTGCAGAGTCTGAGCGTCTCCACTCACAAGAAACATCACGACTTTAAGTCCTTTCAGTCCAGTAACCAACATTGGAACAGTCTGGTCCTCACTGGAGCCTAGAAGAAAAAAAGAGAATTTTGTTTACGTACCGTAAATTCTTTTTTCTTTAGTCATCAATGGGAGACCCAGACAATGGGGTTTAGGGCTCTGCCCTCCGGAGGTCACACTAGGTACTACAAGTTTGTAGACACCGCCTCCTCCGCTTATAAACCCCCACCGTAGGAGACATCCTCAGTTTAGTCCATAAGCTGCGAGGAGAAATTAAACCACACCCGAAACATCGGGAAGAATGCCGTGCACAGACGGTTGAACAACCCGGCAAACACTGTCTCAACAGAGAACAGAACCAGTGCAAAATATGCAACGGAACAACTGGTGGGTGCTGGGTCTCCCATTGATGACTAAAGAAAAAAGAATTTACGGTACGTAAACAAAATTCTCTTTTTTCTGGTCGTCATAATGGGAGACCCAGACAATGGGGATGTCCTAAAGCAATACCCCAGGGCGGGAAGAGTTCCTCAACAAGACGGATAACACATGGTTCCCTCTAAAGGTGGGCAACCGCCGCCTGGAGAACCCGCCTACCCAAACTCGCATCCGCAGAGGCATGGGCATGCACCATATAGTGCTTAGAGAAAGTGTGCAGGCTGGACCAAGTGGCCGCCTGACACACCTGTAGAGCAGAAGCTCGATGTCGCAAGGCCCAGGAGGCACCTACAGCTCTCGTAGAGTGTGCCTTCAAACCCACCGGGAGAGGCAAACCAGAAGACCGGTACGCCTCCTGAATGGGAGCCTTGATCCATCTGGCCAAGGTCGACTTCGAAGCCGCGGCCCCCTTACAGCGACCCATCGTGAGGACAAATAAGGAATCCGAACTCCTAAAGGAGGCGGTCCTGGACACATAAATGCGTACAGCTCTCACGAGATCCAGAGTATGGAGGTCGCGCTCAACCTGATGAACGGGAGCGGGGCAAAATGATGGAAGAACAATCTCCTGGTTTAGGTGAAACGTTGAAACCACCTTCGGCAGAAATTCAGGCCGTGGGCGCAACACCACCTTGTCTTGGTGAACCACCAGAAAGGGAGACTTGCACGAAAGTGCAGCCAATTCTGAGACCCGTCTCAGAGACGTAATCGCCACCAGAAAGACCACCTTCTGGGACAGACGAGAGAGAGAGACGTCTCTCAGTGGCTCAAACGGCGGTTTCTGCAGTGCCGCCAGGACCATGTTTAGGTCCCAAGGGTCCAGAGGTCGTCTATAGGGCGGGACCACCCGAGACACCCCCTGCAGAAATTGACGTACCTTCGGGAGGAGCGCCAAGCGCCTGTCAAACAACACTGAAAGTGCTGATACTTGACCTTTCAGAGAGCCAAGGGATAATCCCAACTCCAACCCCGACTGTAGGAAGGCCAACAATGTCGGGATAGACAAAGGCCACGGAGAGCGGCCACCAGAGGCACACCAGGTAAAAAAGATTTTCCACGTTCTGTGGTATATCTTCCTGGAAACAGGTTTCCTTGCCCGATTCATAGTGGCAACCACTGTAGGAGAGAAACCTCTGGATGTCAGCAGCCAGGCCTCAAGAGCCATGCAGTCAATCTGAGGGCCCTGGAATTGAGGTGGAAGAATGGGCCTTGTGCGAGTAGATCTGCGCGTTCTGGAAGAGCCCACCTGTGTCCGCCTGACAGTTGCCACAGGTCCGGGTACCAAGACCTCCTGGGCCAATCTGGAGCCACTAAATGGCCACTCTGCATTCTGTCCTGATCTTCCACAGGACCCTGGGAATCAGAGCCAGAGGCGGAAACACATATGGCAGCTGAAAGCTGGACCAGCTCAGGATCAGGGCGTCCGCCCCCAGAGACTGGGGATCCCAAGATCTCGCCATGTATTGGGGCACCTGATGATTCAGCCGTGAGGCCATCAGATCCACGTCCGGAGTGCCCCACCTGCCGCAGATGTCCCTGAAGACGTCTGGATGTAGGGACCACTCTCCGGCGTCCATCCCCTGTCGGCTCAGATAGTCGGCCTCCCAGTTCTCGACCCCTGGGATGTGAACTGCGGAGATCAGGCAGCCGTTTTCCTCCACCCAGAGTAGAATGCGGTGGACTTCGGCGAGGGCCTGAGCACTTCTGGTCCCTCCCTGATGATTTATATAGGCGACGGCCGTCGCATTGTCGGACTGTACCCGAATGGGCTGTCCTGACAGGAATTTCTGAAACGCCAGTAGCGCCAGATAGACCGCCTTGATCTCCAGCACGTTGATCTGCAACGCCGACTCCGACTGAGTCCAGAGGCCTTGAGCCCTGTGGTGCAAGAACACCGCCCCCCAGCCCTTCAGACTGGCGTCGGTGGTCACCACTAACCATGACGGTTTTAGGAAGGACCGGCCCCGTGACAGGTGATGTGGCTGGAGCCACCACTGTAGAGAGTCCCTGGTTGGTTGTGACAGTGTCACCAGCCGATTCAGAGAGATCGTCCTCTTGTCCCATCTGCGAAGAATCTCCAGCTGGAGAGGACGGAGGCGAAACTGTGCGAACGGCACCGCCTCTATCGCCGCTACCATGCGACCCACCAGTCTCATCAATACCCGTAGGGATGACTGTGGAGACAGGAGGACATTCTGCACTCCTGATTGGATCGCAAGCTGCTTGGCTTGAGGTAGGGACACCAGGGCCGAGTCCGTGTGGAAGTCCATGCCCAGATATGTCAATGACTGGGTCGGAACCAGGGTCGACTTTTGAATGTTGATAAGCCACCCGAACTGTTCCAGGGACTTCATGGTCACCTCCAGGCTCACCCGACAAAGGTCTTCCGATGGCGCCCTGACCAACAGGTCGTCTAAATAGGGTATGACGGCGTGACCCTGCGCATGCAGGAGAGCCATCATGGAGGCCATCACCTTTGTGAACACCCGTGGTGCTGAGGCTAGCCCGAATGGCAGTGCCACAAATTGGAAGTGCTCTTCCCCCACTGCGAATCTCAACCAGCGTTGATGAGCTGGTGCAATGGGGACGTGAAGGTAAGCGTCCCTGATATCGATGGACGCTAGGAAGTCTCCCTGTGACACAGCCGCGATCACTGAGCGCAGGGATTCCATGCGGAACTTCCGAACCAACACGTGACGGTTGAACAACTTGAGGTCCAACACCGGGCGAAAAGAGCCGTCCTTCTTTGGGACAATAAAGAGGTTGGAGTAAAAACCCCTGAACCTCTCTTCCGTGGGCACAGGGACCACCACTCCGTCTCTGCGGAGTCCCTCCAACACCAGGTGAAAAGCCTGAGCCTTTTCTGGAGATGGAACCGACCGATGGAATCGGGGTATTGGTTGTGACGTCAGCTCTATCCTGTAACCTCTTGAGACCACGTCTCGAACCCACTGATCTTGAATGTGAAGAAGCCACTTGTCCTGAAAGCGGGACAGGCGGCCCCCCACCTGTGGGGAGGCAGGATGAGAGAGCGAGTCATGTCGAGGCGGGCTTGGGGGTGGCAGCCGCTGCCCCCGCCGGCTTCTTCTGACGACTCTTGGAACGCCACTGAGTAGCAGGCTTGCCCCCTCGGTCTGAGCGAGTGGACGCCGTTGATGACTGTGAACCGGAGCGAAAGGACCACTGCTTAGGGTTCCTTTTCACGGTGTACCGTGGCTTAGGCTTATTCTGCGGGATCTTAGACTCAGCAGAATCCTTTATCAATTTGTCCAGTTCGGTGCCAAAAAGCCTGTCACCAGCGAACGGAAGATTTTGTAAAATCTTTTTAGATGTGGCATCTGAGTCCCAAAGACGCAGCCACAACAGCCTGCGGATCGCAATTGCATTGGCCGAGGCCACAGCAGAGCGAGTGGCAGTTTCCAAAGATGCCGTCCTGGCATAGTCCGCATAGGCCCTTGCTCTCTCAGTGAGAGCCAGGACCTCTGGACTGGACCTAGCTAGATCAGTGATACCATCCAAACAGATAGTAATCGCTTGTAGGGTCCAGACCGCGGCAAAATTAGGGGCAAACGAAGACCCCACAGCCTCATAGGAAGACTTGGCGAGTTGCTCGACCTGTCTATCAGTAGCATCCTTCAACGAGGAGCTATCAGAGGCAGAAAACAAGGAGCGTGCAGCAATCCTAGTCATGGAAGCATCCACCTTGGGAGACTGCGACCATTCCTGGAGCGCCTCCTGGGGAAAGGGAAAGCGATTGTCCTTAGTTTTACGGACATAACGCCGCCCAGGATGCAACCTGGGAGCTTTAATCACCCTTCCGAAATTAGTGTGGTCCATGAAGGAGCCACTTGGTCTAGCCTCTGGCCGCAGCCATTGGTATATCTCCTTGGGGTGTACAGTCACCTCCTCAGGAGGAGTGACAAGACGCAATGTCTCATTGATGGAGGACACCAGATCCTCCACCCCATCTGGAGGTTCAGACATAGACCCAAGAGTAGAACCCCCATCATCTTCCTCACCATCAGAGGAACGCTCCTCCTCAGAGAGAGTCTGGAGCTCAGGAGAAGCCTCACGGGCTCGCTTAGGGGGTCTTACAGCAGAAGTAAGAGACACCCGGGGGTAACTAGGAGGAGTAGCTGGGTTCTCCAGTCTCCTATGCAGTGCCTCCAGGGTTTGCGACATGGAGGACATCTGGGACAGCAGAGATTCATTGATCTTATTCTGCGTTTCCCATGGCCCTGGGATCACCTGAACCTCAGGGTATAATCCCGGATTTGCAGACTCAATAGTAGCAGACCGGGCCTCTGGGCGTCCGCAGTTATTGCAGGACCCCTCCACCAGTGTCCCGTTGCATGTAACACAGGCAATGGAGACCACCGCCGCCTTAGCAGCATGCTTCCCAACTGAGGACATCTCCACAGTGAGGGGAATATAAGCCAAAGTTCACAAACAAACCGGGAATCCCGGTGGCTTACCGACCGCAGTAAAGCGGTAGGAGGAAGCGGTGTGTGTGTGTGACCTCCGCGAGTTCCGGTCTCCCTTGCAAGTGCAGACACGCGCTGCAGCCAGATCCCAGCCGGGAAGTGAGGGAGAAGATGGCCGCCGACAGTGAAGATGTGGGCGGAGCCAGGAACACGCGGGAAGAACACACAACACGCCCAGCGGTGATGTCACCATAAGGGCTGCCTCCTCCTCCTCCAGACTGCCTCAGCAATGGAGGTGCCGGAGCCCGCAGCGCGGGAAAAGAGTGTGAATATCACCACACACACTCTCAGACTGCATGTACACATAAAAACACCCGCAGTCTACAGCCTCAGCCCCTGTGAAACACAGGGCGGTCAGCCAGGGAGACCCCAGCACAGGGTCACCGCCAGAACCGCGGACCCGAGGGTAACCGCGCGGTCTGAGTGTCATGACACCACAGTGACAGACACTACCCCCAGGCACACAGGAGACACACCAGGTGCCTCAGTGCCGGTCCGGTCTGTAAGCACCTTTAGGGAGGCCTCGGACGGGGGTACAGCACCAGTCCGGAGTGTAAGCACCATTTAGGGAGGCCTCGGACTGGGCTGGCTCCGTCCGGTCTGTAAGCACCATTTAGGGAGGCCTCGGACGGAGCGGAGCTGTGCAAGGCTCCAGGCTCCCCCTTACCAGAGCCTCCATGGAGGGATGGAAAGGAAAGGAGCGCGACAGCGTACCGGGAGAACACTGAAGTGTCCAGGCTAAAAGCCCTCCGGTACCTCCACCAGCGTGTTCCGCAGAGGGTGAGCGGGGAGGCTGTCGGGGGTCCCGAGCGGGACCATTTTACCTTGTCTTCATACGCCATCACGTAAGCTGTGAGAATGCAGTGAAGTGCAAGCAAAGCGTGATCCTCCGAGCACACTAAGTTTAAAACTGAGGATGTCTCCTACGGTGGGGGTTTATAAGCGGAGGAGGCGGTGTCTACAAACTTGTAGTACCTAGTGTGACCTCCGGAGGGCAGAGCCCTAAACCCCATTGTCTGGGTCTCCCATTATGACGACCAGAAAACAGACCATATAATTTGTTGTGCAGTTTCTCCTAAGTAAACCAGTACCACATATGTGGTCAGAAATTACTTTTCAGGCATGATGCAAAGTGAAGAGGGGGAAGGAGCGCCATATTATTCTGCAGATATTGCAGTTATTGGTGTGAGAGTGCCACATTGGCAGAGCCTCTGGGGGTGGGACAGCAGAACCTTCCATAAGTGACACCATTTGCAACCTACACCCCTCAATGAATTCATCTTTGGGTGCAGTGATCATACTGACATCACAGATATATCAAAGGGCTTTTTTTTATTACATTAATCTTTCTTGGGAATTTTTCACACATACATTAACAGCCAAGAACAAACAGGGAATAAACAAAATCAATTTAACAACAGGATAGCAACAACAACCAGCAGTGTGCCGCAAAGACTAATGTTCAGTGGGGAGTAGCCCAGCATAATGCCTCCTAGGGGAATGGGGGGATAGAGAGTCTTGATAACATGTGGACTTTATGTCCGATGGTGTGAAACCTAAAGGTACCGTCACACAGGGAGATATCGCCGGCGATGTTGCCGGCGATCGCGGGAGCGCGCATCCATGACAACATCGCCGGGGGATCTGTCAGACGGAGCAACTTACCGGCGATGTCGCCGGCTAGTTGCCGCGGCTATCGCTCGCAATGTTGTAGATAGGCAGAATCGCCCGCAACATTGCAGGTTGCCGCGTTACACAGGGCGATCAGGCATGATCGCCTCAGCAACATCGCCAGGTTTCCCAACATTGTTGGGAAACCTGGCGATGTGACTCAGGCGATTCATCGCCTGATTATCGCCCTGTCACACGAGGCAACTCTCCGGCGATGTCGCCGCAACCTGGACACGCCCCTCAGTTGCCGGCAACATCGCCAGCGATATGTCCCTGTGTGACGGTACCTTAAAGGATTGGGGATGCCAAATGGTGGGATGCCCATCAGGACCAACTCTAAAGGTACCGTCACACAGGGACATATCGCCGGCGATCGCGGGAGCGCGCATCCCTGACATCGCCGGGGAGATGTCACACTGAGCAACTTACTGGCGATGTCGCCGGCTAGTTGCCGCGGCTATCGCTCGCTGGGTTGCCCAGCAACCCAGCGAGCGATAACTCGCAATGTTGTAGATAGGCGGAATCGCCCGCAACATTGCAGGTTGCCGCGTTACACAGGGCGATCAGGCATGATCGCCTGACCAACATCGCCAGGTTTCCCAACATTGTTGGGAAACCTGGCGATGTGACTCAGGCGATTCATCGCCTGATTATCGCCCTGTCACACGAGGCAACTCTCCGGCGATGTCGCCGCAACCTGACCACGCCCCTCAGTTGCCGGCAACATCGCCGGAGATATTCTCCCTGTGTGACGGTACCTTAAGACTCGCTCCCTAGAAGGAAGCTCCAGGGAGAGGCGATATTCGTATTTAAATATCCTGTTAAGTCTCTCTACTACCTCACTTATAGTAGGGGGAGGGTATGATCTCCATTGAGCAGCAAGGCTGATTCTGGACGCTGTCACAGACTTTTATACCATTAAGCGGTGGGAAAAAACTTTTTAATTTTTACCACAAAAATTTTATTTTAGCCCTAGATTTTATATTTTCACATGACAATGCATAAAAATGACAACAAAATGTGTCAATGTCTGCAGAATGTGTGGCTGTCTGATACGGTTTTGCCACACGGCGACACTGAGGAGTGAAAGAGCTCTGTTCGCCTATTGGAGCACAGACTTAAGCCTCCATATACAGTGCCAGAACAGCAGAAACCTCCTCAAGTGTCCCTGCTGTGCATATTACACATCTCTGATGTAATATACAGGTGGTAGTGACATTTTGACCACATAGGAATTTTCCAGAAACAAGGAGCAATCAATGCTACTGAGTGAAAATTGCAAATCTGCCATTGTAGTATCCAGTACATTGTACTGCTCACACATTATGCACATCCTGTAAATTAAGCGGGCTCTCCTCATTAGTAGAAATGAGCGAACCGGATTATGTCCAAAGTTTGGGTGCTTTACGTATCCAAAGGACTCGAGTGAGCATCGCAGTGCTCAGCCCAGTGTGAGCTGCTTGCATGGTTTGATCGGCTCACACTGGGGTCAAAGTCTGTTATAGGGTGTAGTGTATTCTAAAAAAAAAAATCTAATTCCCACACCCAGACGTGTTTGTTTATGGCTGTATGTGGGCAGAGAGCCGAACACCCAATCAGTGTCTTCAAATAGGGTTCAGATCATGTTTTGACAGTCCAGCTGCACCACCTGAACCTCAACTTCCGCTAGTCTGCTCATCTCTACTCACTACAGTAATTGCAAACCTAATTGTGGTTTGGGCAAACTATAGGGCTCAGAAGAGAGGGGGTATTTGGATTAAGGAGCACAGGTTGTGCTGTATTTCTTTTCGGGGAGCCAGTGTGTTACCAGTACCGTCAAAACCACCTATATTTCTATTGACAAATGACAGACCGGAGGGGGGGGGGGGGGGGACACTTGTTTTTTTGTAGATTCAGTTGAAGCTTTCACAGAAATATTTAAAAGATTTTCTTTCATTTAACCCGTGCTCTATGCTGAGCACCACTGGCATCACTAGAGTTCGATGGGCCCCGATGCGAAATTTGGACCTGGGCACCCCCCCTCGGGGATGCATATCATGTGAAGCAGACGCTGGGTTCAGAGGCTGGCGGGCGCAGGCCTCTGTACCTCCGTTGTTACACCCCTGCTATAATACCGATATATATATATATATATATATATATATATATATATATATATATATTAAAAATTTAAATATATATATATATATATATATATTTCCTCACATCCTGCTGTATATACAGTGGCTTGACTTGTGAGTATTTGGCCCCCTTGAACTTTTCAATCCTTTGCCACATTTCACACTTAAAACAAAGATATAAATTCTAATTTTTTTGTGAAGCATCAACAAGTGGGAAACAATTGTGAAGTGGAACGAAATTTATTGCATAATTTGAACTTTAACGAAAACTGAAAAGTGGGGCATGCAATATTATTTGGCCCCCTTGAGTTTATACTTTGTAGCGCCATCTTTTGCTGCGATTACAGCTGCAAGTCGCTTAGGGTATGTGTATCTCAGCTTTGCACATCGAGAGACTGAAATTCTTGCCCATTTTTCCTTGCAAAACAGCTCGAGCTCAGTGAGGTTGGATGGAGAGCGTTTGTGAACAGTAGCTTTCAGCTCTTTCCACAGATTCTCAATTGGATTCAAGTCTCGACTTGGCCATTCTAACACCTGGATACGTTTATTTCTGAACCATTCCATTGTAGATTTTGCTTTATGTTTGGGATCATTGTCTTGTTGAAAGATAAATCTCTGTCTCAGTCTCAGGTCTTTTGCAGACTCCAACAGGTTTTCTTCCAGAATGGTCCTGTATTTGGCTTCGTCCATCTTCCCATCAATTTTAACTATCTTCCCTGTCCCTGCTGAAGAAAAGCAGACCCAGAGTATGACGCTGCCACCACCATGTTTGACAGTGGGGATGGTGTTTTGAGGGTGATGAGCTGTGTTGCTTTTACGCCAAACATATAGTTTTTCATTGTGCCCAAAAAGTTTGATTTTGGTTTCATCTGACCAGAGCACCTTATTCCACATGTTTGTGTGACTCCCAGGTGGCTTGTGGCAAACGTCAAACGAGACTTTTTATGGATATCTTTAAGAAATGGCTTTCTTCTTGACACTTTTCCATAAAGGCCAGATTTGTGCAGTGTACGACTGATTGTTGTCCCATGGACAGACTCTCCCACCTCAGTTGTAGATCTGATAGGTTCATCCAGAGTGATCATTGGCCTTTTGGCTGCATCTCTGATCAGTCTTCTCCTTGTTCGAGATGAAAGTTTAGAGGGACGGCCAGGTCTTGGTAGATTTGCAGTGGTCTGATACTCCTTCCATTTCAATATGATTGCTTGCACAGTACTCCTTGAGATGTTTAAAACTTGGGAAATCTTTTTGTATCCAAATCCGGCTTTAAACTTCGGCACAACAGTATCTTGGACCTGCCTGGTGTGTTCCTTGGTCTTCATGATACTATCTGCACTTGAAACTATCACAGAGCAGGTGCATTTATATGGAGACTTGATTATACACAGGTGGATTCTATTTATAATTACCAGTCATTTAGGACAACATTGGATCATTCAGAGATACTCACTGAACGTTTTGAGTGAGTTTGCTGCACTAAAAGTAAAGGGGCCGATTAATATTGCATGCGCCACTTTTCAGTTTTTAATTTTTTTTAAAAAAGTTTAAAGTATCCAAAAAAATTGTGTTCCACTTGTTGCCGATTCTTCACATAAAAATTAGAATTTACACTGTGCAGAATTATTAGGCAAATTAGTATTTTGAACAGGATACTTTTTATACATTTTGTTGTACTCCAAGCTGTATAGGCTTGAAAGCCAAGTACCAATTAAGTAAATCAGGTGATGTGCATCTCTGTAATGAGGAGGGGTGTGGTCTAATGACATCAACACCCTATATAAGGTGTGCTTAATTATTAGGCAACTTCCTTTCCTTAGGCAAAATGGGTCAGAAGAGAGATTTGGCGGGCTCTGAAAAATCCAAAATTGTGAGATGTCTTGCAGAGGGATGCAGCAGTCTTGAAATTGCCAAACTTTTGAAGCGTGATCACCGAACAATCAAGCGTTTCATGGCAAATAACCAACAGGGCCGCAAGAAGCTTGTTGGGCAAAAAAGGTGCAAAATAACTGCCATGAATTGAGGAAAATCAAGCGTGAAGCTGCCAAGATGCCATTTGCCACCAGTTTTGCAATATTCCAGAGCTGCAACATTACTAGAGTATCAAAAAGCACAAGGTGTGCCATACTCCGGGACATGGCCAAGGTAAGGAAGGCTGAAAAATGACCACCTTTGAACAAGTAACATAAGGTAAAACGTCAAGAATGGGCCAAGAAATATCTTAAGACTGATTTTTCAAAGGTTTTTATGGACTGATGAAATGAGAGTGACTTGATGGGCCAGATGGATGGGCCAGAGGCTGGATCAGTAAAGGGCAGTGCCATGTACCCACTTCTCAGCACGTGACTTGGGGTTGCGCCTGTAAGGGTTAATTATTTCCTCTCACTCAATCCAGCACTCGACCTCTGATGCTCTCTTTCAGGATAGGACAATCACACCCCAACTCAGACTGCGCACCCCGATTTACACACCCTGCTACCACCCATCGGATTTTGGGGGGCCGATGAGTTCCCCTAAACTAAGACTTATCAGACAATCAACAAAATCACACCTTCCTCGGGCTGTGAATTCTTAGTGTATACAAGGTTCAACCTTATTAAAGTTTAAAGCTTTAATATAAAAAGTACAGTGCTTACATAAAAAGATATGAGACAAAAATAGAAATAACAACATGACATACACATATGCAAACAATGAAATAAAAAGGAGAAACTAACAAACCTAAACTTTGCTTCTGTTGCCCGATGGGGAGAGCAGGGATTTGGAATGATTATCACAGCAGCTTCGGCTGACCCATCTCTGTGACAATGGGCTTTAGCTACGAGAGCCCAGATATAGACTCAGACTGGGAAGGTCAGATTCTAGACCGGCCTTCTAGTTTAACATTCTACTTCTGGGTCTATGATTGGACACTCACTAATTTAGCCATGCATATTTTATGTTTTAAAATGTTCTTTTTCTTCTGACTAGATCTCCTGATTTTGCATTGCATCTGTGGGTCTGTTTGAAGCTCACTAGTTGAGATGGCTTCTCTCTCTTATCAATTCTCTTCCTCTTTGAGGCTCCCAATATGTGTGAATTTATTGCCCTGCTGGCAGAATGCCCACTGGGTAGACAAGAGTCAGTGTGACGACGAAGTTAGTGTGTGCTTATATAAAGCAGGTTGTGACCTCTTGTGGATGGACATGGGATTGAACCCCTTTCCTGGTCTAGTGTCCAGTCCCTGAGATACATATTTTCACTACAGGCAGAGAGCTCCAGTCCGACTCAGACGCCAGCAAGGTGGAGGTGGGGTACTGGTATGGGCTGGTATCATCAAAGGTGAACTTGTGGGACCTTTTCAGGCTGAGGATGGAGTGAAGCTCAACTCCTAGACCTACTGCCAGTTTCTGGAAGACAACTTCTTCAAGCAGTGGTACAGGAAGAAGTCAGTATCGTTCAAGAAAAACATGATTTTCATGCAGGACAATGCTCCATCACATGCTTCCAACTACTCCACAGCGTGGCTGGCCAGTAAAGGTCTAAAAGAAGAAAAAATAATGACATGGCCCCCTTGTTCACATGATCTGAACCCCATAGAGAACCTGTGGTCCCTCATAAAATGTGAGACATACACGGAGGGAAAACAGTACACCTCTCAGAACAGTGTCAGGGAGGCTGTGGTGGCTGCTGCACGCAATGCTGATCGTAAACAGATTAAGCAACTGACAGAATCTATGGATGGAAGGCTGTTGAGTGTCATCATAAAAAAAGGTGGCTATACTGGTCACTAATTTTTTGGGGGCTTGTTTTTGCATGTCAGAAATGTTTATTTCTAAATTTTGTGCAGTTATATTGGTTTACCTGGTGAAAATAAACAAGTGAGATGGGAATATATTAGGGTATTTAAGTTGCATAATAATTCTGCACAGTAATAGTTACCTGCACAAACAGATAACCTCCTAAGGCCCCTTTCACATCAGCGTTTTACGCTGATCGCGGCAGTTGCAGTGAAAAAAAACGCAACTGCCGCGATTACCGCATAACGGGCGCACTTGTGGTTCACTTGCGGCAGGCCCCATATAATGTCTATGGGGCTTGCAGTAGGTGTGGCAAGTGCGGTATCGGCACTTGCGGCAGGTGCGGCCGTGAAAAAAACGCTATTCTAACTCAGGCTAGAAATAAGATAGAGAAACCAAATCAACACCATTCTACTCAAAACTGTACAGGCCTTCACCAGATATGTCACAAGAGTATTTGTTAAAGGGAACCTGTCACCTGATTTTAAGCTCCTACACTGTCTCTAGCTGTCCCTACACCTTCCTAGCAGCTCCCTATCTATCCCTTTTTATCTAAAGTGTCACTAGTAAACATGTGTAAAATAAGTATAAACTTACTGCAGTCCCCGTGGTTGGGGGACTGGGTTGGCGTGCCCACGCTTCCAATAGCACACCCTTGCGGTGTAATGCACACCCCGCTGGGCGGCATTATTCTGTGCCCGCTCTGCCCTCTTATTTGGAATCTCCCGCCCTCTTTGTACTTCTATGCACCGGCCGGGTCACGTGATCGGCCCTAGTGCATTATGAGCTTGATCACGTGATCGGCCCGGCTTCAATAAGCGCATTGCGCATGCGCGGAGGCGGGGCGATCACGTGATCAAGCCCATAATGCACTGGGGCCGATCACGTGACCGGCCCCATAATGCACCGCGCCGGATGTGACGCCCGGCCGGTGCATAGAAGTACAAAGAGGGCGGGAGATTCCAAATAAGAGGGCAGAGAGGACACAGAATAATGCCGCCCAGCGGGGCGTGCATTACACCACAGAGGTGTGCTGATGGAAGCGTGGGCACGCCTACCCAGTCCCCCAACCACGGGGACTGCAGTAAGTTTATACTTATTTTACACGTTTACTAGTGACACTTTAGATAAGAAAGGGATAGATAGGGAGCTGCTAGGAAGGTGTAGGGACAGCTAGAGATAGTGTAGGAGCTTAAAATCAGGCGACAGGTTCCCTTTAATAATTTGCCCATGCAATCGCAAATTTTAAAATGCATTTCCGAAAAATTGGTTTAATTTAAACATTTCCAAAAATGCACGTCTGCTATGCTCTTAGCCACATCTGTACCAAAACTCAAGTTGGGATCATATTTAAAACATTTAACTATTATAGCGTCAATGGGTCAGTCCATATCAAGTAATCCAAATATGAATTATTTTTTTTACCTGACGTCTTTAGATTGCTTAAAAAAAAATTTCTATATGAAGTACAACTTTAGTTAATTACAAATTAAAAATTTTAAAAAATTTTCATAATCAGTTAATTTTTTACTGATTTTTAAAGTTTAAAAAAAAGCACTTGGTATTGCTTTACATTTTTTATCATATCATATTTTTCATTGCTGCATTGATTGATGGATTTATATGAAACATCCAATCTTGTACCGGCCTAAGATTTTTTTCTTGTTGTGTGTCCAGTTTTTTCAAAAGGATTGCAACAGCATATATGATACAATATTGTTACTTGAGAAGAAGCAGCCATTGCTGTGCAATAAAAATACACTTAATATTAAGTAAGGAAGATGGGTAATATAAATAAAGATTTACAGTACGCTTGAAATAGAACTTTGTTGCTATAAAGTGATTATTAGGGCTAGCGCATATGCAGCTTTTTCTGTCTGCGGATAAACGCTGCAGTTTTGGCAGCTTTTTTTTTTACCAAGTTTTACCACATCTGCATTAGTTTTTTCATTGCTAGTGAAAACGATGGCAGCTTTTTTTATATATATATAAATAGTGATAGATGCTGCATTTATTGCAGCGATCAAAAAGTAGTGCAAGTAGTGATTTACTCACATTGAGTGTTTTAAAAAAAATGCACGTGTTTAACCCCATTGAAATCAATGGGGGGTGTTTTTCTGAATGATGATCACTCAGAATAGCCCTGTGTATTTATTAGCCCTGAATAAGAAAAGCATTAACCTATTAATATAAATTTACTCAATCTTTAAACACGCTCACCAATATTGTTACACCCGAGTCTCTAGATGCCCGTGTACAGACTATTGTTTAAGAGTGAACATGTCCAGATATGTAAAGACATAAAAGCTCTGAAGCTTTGTCTTCCTGACTCTGCGGTGGGCAGATACTTAACATGATTGACAGAGCTGCTGGCCTGTCACCTACTTTGCATTCACTTTCTACCCCTGTTCATTCTCAGATTGAGCATTGAGCAAAGCATTGTCCTCTGTCCGCTCCACCTTCTAAGATGTAACATAATAAAACAATATAGAAATATCTAAAAATCATGGATTATTTGGTAAATATAGACCCCACACTTTTAGACCACAGGCTGAACAGATCTGAATTCAAGATTTTCGAATTGACACTATAATAGTTAAATGTTTTAAAATATGATCCCATTGCAATCCCAACTTGAATTTTGGTACAGATGTGGCTATAGGAACATAGCAGACATGTGCATTTTTGGAAATGTTTAAATTAAACCGATTTTCCGGAAATGTGTTTTAAAATTTAGCGTTTGCATTCACATGGGTAATATATTAACAAAGATGCTCTTGTGAAATATCTGGTGAAAGCCTGTACAGTTCTGAGTAGAATGGTGTTTATTTTTTTCTCTATCTTATTTCTAGCCCGACATATGATAGAAAACGTAAAGCCATATCAGGCCAAAATGCAAGCTTTTTTAAAACTTTAAAAATCTGTAAAAAATTAACTGATGAAGAAAAAATTCAAAACTTTTAATTTGTAATTAACTAAAGTTGTACTTCATAAAGGAAAAAAAAAAAAAAAAAAAAGATCTCAAGACATCAGGTAAAAAAAAAAAAAATATTCATATTTGGATCACTTGACATGGAATGACCCTATATATATATGGACTCAATCCTGCTGTATAAATAGTCTTCATCCAGCTATATGTGTCCTCCAACCAGTTATATACATGGTCTCCATCCTACTGTATATACGTCCGCCATCCTGCTGTATATATGGTCTCTATCCTACTGTATATATGTCCTCCATCCTGCTGTATATGTGGTCTCCATGCTGCTATATACATGTCCTCCATCTAGCTATATACATGTCCTCCAACCTGCTATATAGATGTCCACCATGATGCTGTATATATCGTCTCCATCCTACAGTATATGTCTACCACCATGCTATACACGTCCTCCATCCAGCTAGATATATAGCTGGATGGAGGACATGTATATCCTCCATCCTACTGTATTTGTCCCCCATAACACTGTATTTATGGTCTCCATCCTGCTCGATATACAGTATATGGGCTCTGCTGCCTGCAACAAAAAACACAAAAAAAAAAGCTGCTCCAAATGCTTCCCTGCTGCTCATATTGTATGTGACAGATTCTGTGGCAGCCCCTACCCCCATCTATCACCCCCCCCCCCTCCCAGATTTCAAAGTTTTCCTGGGAGATCAGTACTGTTGGTCACTAAACAGAGGGAGGGAGAGGGGAGGCAGATAAACATTCAGCTGTACCACAGCCTGTGCTGCTGGTAGGAGCAGGCAGACTAAGGTTTTCTGCCTCATACTTTGTGACATTGTGCAGTCACAGAATCACTGCTGCCCTCACCCGCTGATCTACCTTCTGCAGAGGCAGGGCAGGATCACATCACACTATCAAGAGAGCCAGAGATAAGAGATCAGCACAGCAGCTTCCAGAAAAAGGAGGGGGTGGAGCCAAACGCTTCCCAGCTTCTTGTATTTCAAAGTACAGGAAGTCAGGAATAGCGCAGCTCCCACTGACAAGAGCTGGCTGCTTTTCTGCAGGGTGGCCAGGGCCCATCCCCTTGCCACGCCCCATCACATTTGCAACCTGGGTAGTTACACCACTGCTGAGCACTTACATTGTGGTTTCCAGATACATCTCCGAACTATGCAATTTAGATGACAATCCCAAGGGATTCAATCACTATAATGATGAAGACGAGTTACTCTGGACTCCATCTGGCCTCTGATCAGCAGTTTACTTTTAAGAAGTGCCTAATAACATATTTTCAGACAGAGAACTCTGGATATTAGCCAGTAATAATTTTTTTTTCTTCTGGTGGAGCAGATTATATTGCACCTTAGTTCTTACTATGTGCTGTCACTTTAAGTAATTAAACTGAATACTGATAGTGTATATAAGTCCAAGAAAGTTCAGTGAGCACTTCGACAGTGAATAAGGCCCGTGAAGGGCAGAAACGCATTGCATGATGCGTTAAATTTTTATCGGTGTATGCTCTGATCCCCAGCATAGCCTGTCATTGCTTTTAGTGGACTTGCTAATAAAATGAATTTTATATGGAAAACATCATTATATATAGCCCCATTATCCTGGTATAACACACTCTTCCTGGCAAACACAAAAAAAAACCAAAAAAAACACACACAACTTAAATCACCTTCCAATCACTCCCTAGCAGCACCGCAGCGTCCTCCTGTCTTCTTGTGCTGGAATCCGATCATGAGAGCTGATGATATCACTGTCCTGCACAAGACAGAAGGACGCCGCAGTGCTGCTGGGGAGCAATGGGAGGCGTGTTAAATTGTCTGTCGCTGGGATATTCAGTGCTTCTAATGCCAAAAGATGATGGATGTATGGGAAGCAGTGAATAGCCAGATATGATTGCACCTGGTGATTATGAGGGCGAGCTACTTAAGGTTTTGGAATATGCACTGCTCCCCCCGCCCACCTTTCAGCGCCAGCTTCAACGCTGAGAGGTGATGGACAAGGGATATAACAAATATTACATTAGCCTAATAAGCAGGCCCACGTAATCAGAGGCCACAGCTGAGCCTACTCTAGCCTCTGGCCACTGCTGTAAAGCCACCACTCCACAGCACACTCAGCCTCACTCAAGTATAAGACAGAGGGGGGCTTTTTCAGCTTTAAAAAAAAAAAAAAAAAAAAACACACCTGAAGAAAAAGTCTGCTTATACTCAAGTGGATACGGTAGTTTTTTTTTTTGTTTTTTTTTTAATTTGTGAAGTGTGATTCAGCATGCAGCATAACTGAAAAGCACGATTTATTTTTCAGGTCAGTACAATTACAGCAATACCAAATTTTAAATGTGCATGTTTTGCTACTTTTCAACACTAAAATAATCTGTTTCTGCATTGCAATAATCAGAGAAGTGTAACTTCATACAAGGCCATACATAACCTGTCCCCTCCTTGCATCTTCGACCTGGTCTCCCGATACCTCCCCTCATGCAACATGCGCTCCTCTCAAGATCTCCTTCCCTCCTCCCCTCGCATTTCCTCCTCACACAACTGCATACAAGACTTCTCTTGTGCATCCGCCATACTTTGGAACTCTCTTCCCCACCATATCAGACACTCCCCTACCCTGGGAACCTTTCAGAAAAACCTGAAGACCCACCTCTTCCTTCAAGCCTACAACCCATACTGAGACCTATCCACTGCACCACCTCACCATCTCCTCTCCCCTTCCTACTGTCTCCCCACCCATCCCCCTATAGACTGTGAGCCTTCCTCTGCCCTACTGTACCTGTATGATTCAATTGTCATCATTGTACATTCTTGTCCTCGTCTGCCCTTACACATGTAAAGCGTCATGGAACCTAATGGCGCTATATAAATATTTAATAAATAACTTAATTTTTTGTTTTAAGAGCAATACTATGGCTTATGTTTTGGAGGACAATTTGGGGTTTTCATTTATACGATTTTTGAATTATGTTTTAGGCTACTTTCAGATTTGCGTTTAGTTTCAGTTACGGCAGATCAGGCACCGTGAACTTTTGAACTTCAGGTATACCTGATCTGCGTTTATGCAAATTCGGCAGAATTCCGCCTTTTTTTGCAAAAAGCAGTTCCGGCACACTTGCAGCAAGATTGCTTTTATGTATTTGTATTGGAGTACCAGGCACGTGCAGCACTTGCATTTTCATCTGGATCCAGCACTTCAGGCGATAATAATCGCTGCTAACTGTAGTTTATAACAAGCCAAAAGTGCTGGATCTGAATAAAAACTCAAGTGCAAAAAAAGGTGGAATTCTGACAGATTTGCAAAAATGGACATGTGAAGGCACCCCAACACAACATTTTGACCTCTTTTTAGCAAACATTTTAAATAACACTATACATGTGCTTTTTTATTCATTTTTAACACATTTTAACTTTTATACTTAGTCTAACTGGAAAAAATATTTTTTTACTTTGATCTCTGGTCTTTTGCATTGCAGTATATGAAACCTGTCAGTTCTACACTGAGTAAGCTTCTTAGACCCTGCTCACAGGAAGGTCAAACAGGTCAGCATACCCTAGGGCAGTGGTGGCGAACCTATGGCACGCGTGCCCGCGTTGGCACGCAGAGCCGCCTCCGCTGGCACGCAGCCTCGCCACCACACTGCCGGTTTGATCTGCCGGCGTGCGCCGCGCCGTCGGCAGATCTAAGCTGTATCTGAGCAGAGGAGACATTTCTCCTCTCTCAGACACTTCTAAGCCCGCCCTCCCGGCCAGCGTCATGTGACAGCGGTCACGTGACGCGCCCGGCATCACGTGACCGCCCTCAGTGCTGGAGAGGAGACAGGATGCAAGCTGCAGCAGCGGTGAAGAAAGGTGAGTATGAAAGTTTTGTTTTTTTTTCACCAGCAGCCAGGATGGGGCCATACAAGGAGGAGGATGATGATGGGGCCATACTGTGAGGAGGAGGATGATGATGGGGCCATACAAGGAGGAGGATGATGATGGGGCCATACTGTGAGGAGGAGGATGATGATGGGGCCATACAAGGAGGATGATGATGATGGGGCCATACTGTGAGGAGGAGGATGATGATGGGGCTATACTGTGAGGAGGAGGATGATGATGGGGCCATACTGTGAGGAGGATGATGATGGGGCCATACTATGAGGAGGATGATGGGGCCATACTGTGAGGAGGAGGATGATGATGGGGCCATACTGTGAGGAGGAGGATGATGATGGGGCCATACTGTGAGGAGGAGGATGATGATGGGGCCATACTGTGAGGAGGAGGATGATGATGGGGCCATACTATGAGGAGGAGGATGATGATGGGGCCATACTATGAGGAGGAGGATGATGATGGGGCCATACTATGAGGAGGAGGATGATGATGGGGCAATACTATGAGGAGGAGGAGGATGGGGCCATACTATGAGGAGGAGGATGATGATGGGGCCATACTATGAGGAGGAGGATGATGATGGGGCCATACTATGAGGAGGAGGATGATGATGGGGCCATACTATGAGGAGGAGGAGGATGATGGGGCCATACTATGAGGAGGAGGAGGATGATGGGGCCATACTATGAGGAGGAGGAGGATGATGGGGCCATACTATGAGGAGGAGGAGGATGATGGGGCCATACTATGAGGAGGAGGATGATGATGGGGCCATACTATGAGGAGGATGATGATGATGGGGCCATATAGGGCTGGGCGATTTTGGAAAAATCAAAATCTCGATTTTTATTTAAACCTATGGACGATTTTCGATTTAAATCTCGATTTTTTTTATATATGTATACAGCATACACAGTATATATCATACACACAGTATATGTATACAGCACCCCCATCCTCCTCTCCTCTGTCCTCCACCACCCCCGTCCTCCTCTCCTCTGTCCTCCTGCACCACCGTCCTGCTCTCCTCTATCCTCCTGCACCACCGTCCTGCTCTCCTCTATCCTCCTGCACCACCGTCCTCGTCTCCTTTGTCCCTCCTGCTGCTCCTGTCCTCCTCTCCGCTCTCCCTCCTGCTGCTCCTCCTGCACCCCCGTCCTCCTCTCCTCTGTCCTCCTGCACCCCCGTCCTGCTCTCCTCTGTCCCTTCTGCTGCTCCTCTTGCACCCCCGTCCTCCTCTTCCCTGTCCCTCCTGCTGCTCGGCTGTCCTCCTGCACCCCGTCCTCCTCTCCTGTCCCTCCTGCTGCTCCTCTGTCCTCTTGCACCCCTGTCCTCTTCTTCGCTGTCCCTCCTGCTGCTCCTCTGTCCTCCTGCACCCCTGTCCTGTTGCTCCTCTGTCCTCCTGCACCCCCGTCCTCCTCTCCTCTGTGCTCCTGCACCCCCGTCCTCCTCTCCTCTGTGCTCCTGCACCCCCGTCCTCCTCTCCACTGTCCCTCCTGCTGCTCATCTGTCCTCCTGCACCTTTGTCCTCCTCTCCTTTGTCCTCCTGCACCCGTCCTCCTCTTTGCTGTCCCTCCTGCTGCTCCTCTGTCCTCCTGCACCCCTGTCCTGTTGCTCCTCTGTCCTCCTGCACCCCTGTCCTGTTGCTCCTCTGTCCTCCTGCACCCCCGTCCTGCTCTCCTCTGTCCTCCTGCACCCCCGTCCTGCTCTCCTCTGTCCCTTCTGCTGCTCCTCTTGCACCCCCGTCCTCCTCTCCTGTCCCTCCTGCTGCTCCTCTTGCACCCCCGTCCTCCTCTCATTTGTCCCTTCTGCTGCTCCTCTGTCCTCCGTTGTCCCTCCTGCTGCTCCTCTGTCCTTCTGCACCACGCTACTACCGACACAACAACACAGAACACACACACAAACAACACGACACACAAAACAGACACACGACAACACACACAGACACACGACACAGACACACGACACACACAGAACACGACACACAGACACACGACACACACAGACACCGACACACACAGACACGACACACACACGACACAACACACGACACACACAGACACACGACACACACAGACACACGACACACACAGACACACGACACACACAGACACACGACACACACAGCACACAACACGACACACACAGAACACACACACAACCAGACACACACAGACACACGACACACACAGACACACACACCACACAGACACAACGACCACACAACACAGAACAACAGACACACGACACCCAGACACACGACAACCGACACACACACACAGACACACACACACACAGACACATGACACACACAGACACATGACACACACAGACACATGACACACACAGACACATGACACACAGACACATGACACACACAGACACATGACACACACAGACACATGACACACAGACACATGACACAACGACACATGACACACACAGACACATGACACACACAGACACAATGACACAGCACAGACACATGACACAAAGACACATGACACACAGACACATGACACACAGACACATGACACACAGACACATGACACACAGACACATGACACACAGACACATGACACAACAGACACATGACACAGACACATGACACACAGACACATGACACACAGACACAACATGACACAGACACAGACACATGACACACAACACTGACACACAGACACATGACCACACATGACACACAGACACGACACAGACACATGACACACAACTCACACAGAAGACACAGAGACACATGACACAACTCACACAGAGAACACAGACACACACAGACACACAACACACAACAAGAAGACACAGAACAGACACACAACTCACACAGAAGACAACAGACACACATCAGAACCACACACACACTCACACAGAAGACAGACACATGACACACAACTCACACAGACACAATGACACACAACTCACACAGAAGACACAGACAAATCACACACAACTCACACAGAAGACACACACAAATCACACACAACTCACACAGAAGACACAGACACGACACACAACTCACACAGAAGACACAGACACATGACACACAACTCACACAGAAGACACAGACACATGACACACAACTCTCACAAGACAGACACGACACACAACTCACACAGAAGACAGACACATGACACAAACTCACACAGAAGACACAGACACATGACACACAACTCACACAGAAGACACAGACACATGACACACAACTCACACAGAAGACACAGACACATGACACACAACTCACACAGAAGACACAGACACATGACACACAACTCACACAGAAGACACAGACACGACACACAACTCACACAGAAGACACAGACACGACACACAACTCACACAGAAGACACAGACACATGACACAACTCACACAGAAGACACAGACACATGACACACAACTCACACAGAAGACACAGACACATGACACACAACTCACACAGAAGACACAGACACATGACACACAACTCACACAGAAGACACAGACACATGACACACAACTCACACAGAAGACACAGACATGACACACAACTCACACAGAAGACACAGACAAATCACACACATACAGACACACAACTCACTCAAACACACATTTTACAGATACCTCACACATACACTTCTTTCTGCTGCAGGAAGGGGCTACATACCCAGCTTCTCCTGCTCCCAGCAGCTGTTCCCGGGCAGCCCCTCCCCCACTCACTCCTTCTCTCTGCCTGCACAGCACAGTCACAGCAGGAGGATCTTTCACCTTTTTACCCGGAGGTTGGAGCTGCTTCTCAGCTGCTTCTCCTTCCTCCACTACAATCCTCTTCATCGGCTCTCATTTCTTCTCTTCCCGCGCAGTGCAGGGGTGCAAGAGCACGGGCCAATGAGCGGGCCTGATGATGACGAGGGGGGGGCGGGGACGGTGTATGAGGGGGCGGGACTTACAACCCGGCCAACACAGGCAACGTCTGCTGGGAGTTGAAGTTCTTTCCCTGTACATAGTGACGGCTGCTCCTCCTAAGAAACTACAACACCCACAATGCAAAGCGGTGCCATTTTAAATCGAATTACACGATTGTTAATAAAACCACAATCGTGGCCACAGCAGGGGGCGAATTAATCGAATTAATTCGATTAATCGCCCAGCCCTGGGGCCATACTATGAGGAGGAGGATGATGATGGGGCCATACTATGAGGAGGAGGATGATGATGGGGCCATACTATGAGGAGGAGGATGATGATGGGGCCATACTATGAGGAGGAGGATGATGATGGGGCCATACTATGAGGAGGAGGATGATGATGGGGCCATACTATGAGGAGGAGGGATTGAGATGATGATGGGGCCATACTATGAGGAGGAGAGATGATGGGGCCATACTATGAGGAGGAGGATGATGATGGGGCAATACTATGAGGAGGAGGATGATGATGGGGCAATACTATGAGGAGGAGGATGATGATGGGGCAATACTATGAGGAGGAGGATGATGATGGGGCCATACTATGAGGAGGAGGATGATGGGGCAATACTAGGAGGAGGAGGATGGGGCAATACTAGGAGGAGGAGGATGGATGATGGGGCAATACTGAGAGGAGGATGGATGGATGGGGCAATACTAAGAGGAGGATGGATGGATGGGGCAATACTAAGAGGAGGATAGATGGATGGATGGGGCAATATACTAATAGGGGGCAGGATGGGGCATATTATTATGTCATGGGGCAGGATGGGGCATATTGTTATGTGATGGGGCAGGATGGGGCAATACTAACAGGGGGCAGGATGGGGCATATTGTTATGTGATGGCAGGATGGGGCATATTATTGTGTGATGGGGACAAGGATGGGGCAGATTACTATGTAATGGAGGCAAGAATAGGGCAATACTACCAGGGGGCAAGTTGGGGCATATTACTATGTGATGGGGACAATGGTGGTTGTACAATTAATACCAAGGGACAAGGATGGAGCACATTACTGCTGGATGGGGCATATTACTACATGGGGACAAGGATGAGACACATTACTGCAGGATGGGGTATATTACTTCAAGGGGACACGGATGGGGCATATTACTACAAGGGGAGAAGGATAGGGCATTACTGCAGGATGGGGAATATTGCTGCAAGAGGACAAGGATAGGGCATTACAACAGGATGGGGCATTACTACATGATGGGGCAGGATAGGGACATTACCACAAGGGGACAAGGATGGGACATTCCCGAAGGGGACAAGGATGGGGCATTCTACAAGGGGATAAGGATGAAGACATTACTACAAGAAGGGGGTCAGGATGGAACACAACTGCAAGGAGAGGGTCAGGATGGAACATATAGCTAGGAGAGGATCAGAATGGAGCAAAACGCTAGAAGGAGAGGATCAGGATAGAGAACATAGCTAGAAGGAGGTGGTCAGGATGGAGCACATAACTACAAGGAGAGGGTCAGGATGGGACACATTACTAGAATGAGAGGGTCAGGATAGGACACATTACTAGAATGAGACGATCAGAATGGAGCACATTACTACAAGGAGAGGGTCAGGATGGATCATATAGCTAGGAGAGGATCAGAATGGAGCAAAAAGCTAGAAGGAGCGGATCAGGATGGAGAACATTACAAGGAGAGGGTCAGGATGGGACACATTACTAGAATGAGAGGGTCAGGATAGGACACATTACTAGAAGGAGACGATCAGAATGGAGCACATTACTACAAGGAGAGGGTCAGGATGGAGCACATTACTACAAGGAGAGGATCTGGATGGAGCCCGTAACTAGAAGGAGAGGGTCAGGATGGAGCACATAGCTAGAAGGGGAAGGACAAGATGGAGCACATAACTACAATGGGAAGGTCAGGATGGGAAACATTACTACATGGAGAGAGTCAGGATGGAGCACATAGCTACAAGGAGAGGGTCAGGATGGGACACATTACTGCAAGGAGAGGGTCATGATGGAGATATTACTACAAGATGAGGACCATGATTTTAGTATGAAATCTGCTTGTATTCCATGATCAAATCTATCTCCTATCTGTCTAATATTCTGCATTATTTCCATACAGATCAATCCACCTGCTGTTTCTAGAAAGGGCAGTGGGAGCGGCTCAGCTTCAATGTGCAGTACACATGAGCTGTCTGACCACTGCCGAAGAGAAGAGAAGACTGCAAAGGTAAGTTTAAAATCAATTAATTGTTAAAATAATTGAATTGATCATCAATGTTTCAGGACTACAAGCCCTGTACAGGGAAGAGAGTTAGCATCTGCTGGCTCTCCCCCCTGTGCAGCGCTTGTGATTACCACTGCTGTAATTTAGGTTATATTATCGTGTTGGCACTTCGCCATAAATAATTTTGTTTTAGGTTGCAGTTTGGGCACTCGGCCTCAGAAAGGTTCGCCATCACTGCCCTAGGGTCACCAGATGCCCTCAGTGTTATGGCATGTGATAGTGTTAATGGGCGAGTCATCTCTCCCTTTTAACGACATAAATGCTTCTGTTATTATTAAGAGCAGCATTTAAAGGGGTTAATTGGCCCTGATCAGCTGCAAAACTGGTCAAGGCCAATGCTGCTGGGTGTCAGCTGTCATATGGAGCTGTAAGATTTGAGGGCTGGAGGGTGCAACACTTGTCAGCAATGCGTAAAAGTGGCACTGAGGAATAAGGACCTTAATGGCTGCCGTAAAAGGCGTGTCTGGAATCAGTAAGGTTAATAATGAATGTTTGTGTACTAATTATTCTTATGGAAATTATTAAAATATCATAAAACCTGAAAAAACTTTAGAGAATGGCATCTAAGCATAATTGCAGCTGAGACATAATGAGTCACGCTGGTTATAGGCATTTCCATAAACTGCTGGGCTTTTTACTTATGTTCAGAACTCAGTATAGTGAAGATAATAATTAGCTTATAGCACTGAATGAGACATCCCAATAAGCAGCTTATACTGCTGGTGAGAAGATCAGCACTTACTACAAAATAACAGCTATATTTCACTTTGATGCAGGCTTGCACATTGAGACCATCTTTGCAGGCAGATGATGAGTGTTTTTTTCAGCCATCATTTGCCTGTAGAGCTGCCAGAGGAGCGGAGCTCTGCCTGCAGTTGTTAACCTGGTAAACACTGCTGTCAAACTCTGTCAAAGCCATCTATTGTGGGCTGGCAGGGGGGCCCATCAGTGCCTATGGCGCGATTGCGGGGTGCAGATGGGTTGCCATGACAGCAGGGGGTCTGCCAAAAACCCGTGTGCATGTCATGACCGTTCACTCGTGAAAACCAGCCTGTGGGTGGCATTCATATAGGGACCGTGATGTCTGCTATAGAAAGAAATGCTAAAGCATTGCTGTATAAAACACAAGCTGCCAGTTGTATATTCAAGCCCCCTAAGGGGACTAAAAAGTACAGTGAACAAAATCTTAAAACTAAATACTTTATTTTTCAGATTATAAGATGCAATTTTGTTCCCCCAAATTTTGGGGGAAAGTGGGGGGTGTGTCTTACAATCTAAAATTTAATTTTCTTTACTGTAGTTGGGGGAGTAAGGGCTCTGGAGTGGTGTCGGGGGCTGGAGGAGGCAGGTTGTGGGCTCCAGAGGCAGTGGTAAATCATGTGCTCCCGCTCATTAGCCACATGTAATATGCACTGCACCTGCTGTCCATCACCTCGGTGCTGAAACTGCACCAATATATGGACAGGGGAGAGGACATATTACATTGCCTGCAGTCACCCCTCCTTCACTGTGTATGGCCCCCTGCCATACTGCTGGCCACACTAAAATTACAAACTGCTGTGAACTTACATCTCCGGCACTGTCCTCGGTCTCTCCCTGCTTGCCCCATTTTCCAAGTCCCAGGGAGCCGGTCATGTGATCGGCACAGCAGAGTGACATCATCACCGTGCACCCCGATGACATGACCGGCTTCCCCAAGGACGCAGGTGGGCTCAAGAAGTGTGGAAGCAGGGAGCAACGGAGGACAGTGCCGGAGAGGTAAGATCAAAGCGGTTTGTTATTTTAGTGAGGGCAGCAGCATGAAGAGCCATACAGAGTGATAGAAGGCCATATCCAGAATAGTAGGGTGGCATATCCAGCACAAGAGGGGCTGGCGTGCCAGCCCAAGGGGGGCTGGAGTGCATCACAATTCACCAAATTTGGGGGTGCGTTTTATAATCCGATGCATCTTATAAAGCGAAAAATACAGTATATATGAAATAAACAAGTTCAGGATGCTCTCCTTTTCCCATTAAAAATTAAAGGAAAAAAAACATGTGGTATCGTTGAGTTCATAAAACTCTGATCTACCAAAATATAAATGTATTTAATTCGATAAGTAAACAAGTGTAAAGTAAAAAAAAAAAAAAAAAAAAAAAAAAAAAAATCATCAACGCAAACACTTATAATAAAAGGCGAGCAATAGTTTGTATATACACCAAAGTTATATCAATGAGAACATTGCCTCAGGGTGCAAAAACAAAAATTAAAACCTTACACAGAGTCCATATCCCAAAAATGGAAACATTACAGCTTTCAAAAAAAGGCGACGCAATCATCTTTTTTGGCTTTACAAAAAGTTTTAAAAATGGGAACCTGTCACCAGGTTTTTCCCATTTAATGTGCGGCCACCACCAAGCCACTATATACAGCATTTTAGCATGGTGTATATAATGTAGATAAGTCCCCAGGCCGATCTGTATAACATAAAATTTAGTAAACTCACCTAAAGGGCAGTCTGATCCAATTGGCGTCAATGATCTTGAGCCTCTTCTCTTCTGGCTTCATGTGGATGATACATCCCAAGTCATCCACAGTGTCCTCCATCCATTCTGCTCCTGTGCACACACAATTCTCTCTGCTCTGCAGAGGGCAGAGTAAAGTAGTGTACTGCGCAGCTACTGGAAAATGTCAAAGAACACCCAAAATGCACACTACAATACTTTGCTCTTTGCTAGCCTTATAGTATGTTGTTGCAGGCACTTGATTTTTGGCACTGACTCCCAAGATACTGCACTAATAACAGTCACAGTGTCAGGATTTTCAGGAACTTCAGATGGCCATATACATGAAAAAGAAGTAGGTGGGTAGGTTTATATATTACTGGGGAAAGCTGACATTACTAAAAGGAGGCTTCATTTGAGTCTGGGCCTATGGCTGGAGGCACACTCTGCGTGTGCCTCGCATTGCACTCGGACCAGTATCATTAAATTATACTGGTCACATTAGAGCGATTTCATCACATTACACTCGCATTGCGAGAGAAATGCGAGTTCAATCGCAGCATGCTGCAATTGAACGCGATTTCCCCACACAAGTGGCAATTGTAAGTATACGGGTGCAAGAAACTATCGCACCCATACAGCACACTGTGCGATAGTCGCATGCGTGTGCTAACTTACAAAAGCTTCAAACTCCGCTCATGTCAAAGCAGCGGAGTTTAAATTTGCCGGGTTGACGGCATCGTAGCCAATCATCTTTCACCTCTGTGACAGCAGCTGTGAAAGATGATTGTTAATAAAAACACAGACACTGAGCGCGTTGCCAGCAATTGAACCATTCACCTGTCACCGCAGTGTAATCAGCAGTGACAGCTGAAGGCTTAAATGATGTGTTAATTGCTGTCCAAGGTTCTGAATGGATAGTGCAGATATTCAAACACCGGCACCATTTGAATTTAGTGGTAAAAACTATCCATGGTGCTCAAGTATGATCGGCCATACTTCAGCACCTTGGACAGAAATTAACACATTTAACCCTTCAGCTGTCACCGCTGCTTTCACAGCGGTGACAGCTGATTGGCTACTGCGCCGGCAACCCAGCAAATTCAAACAACGCTGCTTAACAGCAGAGAGGTTTGAATACGCCAGTAAATGCTGTCCGCGAGCCTGAAGTATGCTTCAGAACCGCGGACAGCATCACACCGACATGCAGCACACTCACATGCATACAGCCATGCACACACCACACGCATCACTGTCATGCATCAAACACGCTCCGCGTTTGATGCATGACAGTGTGCCTCCAGCCTATGGTAAATAATGAGTATTTAGTATGTACAGAAAGCATCACAAAACACTAGAACGGAGGGTTCAGAGAAGGCTCCAGCTGATCAATAAGTTGTTTCACTTTCTTTAGCAGACATAGCTCAGTCAGGGGTGGTGCTTTTTCTGATGTTTTTCTAATGCTAGACAGCCCTATAAGGCTTGGCTGTTAGGATAACCCATCTAAATCCGGTTTCACATGTCTGAGATCACGATCAAAGTATTTACTATATTGTCGGGACCGACTATTTGTTTCAGTTCTAAACTCAAAGCATACATGAGATTGTTGAGTTTTGGTCATGAAATCTGCAGCCAGCCTGGATATCGCAGTCCGTACACCAATAAGTAAAAGCGTCTGAAGTGAGACATTATACAAAAGATAAAACACGTTTTGACATATATTAGACCAGAAAACTATGAATATAAGATTACAAGAGCTGATACCTGTGGTGGTTTTCTTAGGTGAGCTTAGGTATTTTTTAGTATTTTCAGTGATCTTGTTTGCATTTTTTTCTTTCAGTCCATGTGATGTGTTATCAAAAGACACAAATTTGTATGACACCGTGGACTCTGATGTGATGGTATGATCAATTCTGCTATTTGCATCTGCCACAGGGGTTATATTCTCTGACCCTGTAACGTCAAAACGTTCTGAGGGTTGTTGAGGGCCGCTTTTAGCCTGTGAGATGCTTTTCGATGACACTGGTTTTGATTCATCATCACTATCAAATCCAAAAGGATCCTCTGCCACGTCGTCCTCGTCATCAACTTTGGTTCGCTTAGGGAGGTCTGCAATATCTGGCTTGTGATTTTGCCTCTTCTGCCCTACTTTGGCCACAAATGTGGTCTCTCCCCATTTTGTGCTAAGGGTGGTTCGCTTGTTGGAGAACACTTCATCAAACTTGGAGTTTCCATTTCCACCCTTGCGGCTGTATGTTTTCCCAAACCTGGATGTCATGTTGAAGCCTGTTTCATATTCTCTGTGAGGAAAAAAAAAGAGAAATAGTGACATTAAAACCTTGATCATGAGCAATTTACTATTATGAATACGACTTAATAATGAAATCACAATCAACCGTAAAATAAAAACTCCTGGCTGGGGAAAGGGGAAACATTAATCATTTGTTGCTATGGCAGTGGCCATGTGGTGGGCAACATAAGACAACAGGTGAATCGGCAGTTCTGATGAGCGGAGCCTTGGAATGGTAACTGTGTGTGATGGATAAATGAGTCACAGCATTTAAAAAGCAACAGGTCTTGTGGGGTCTTCGCAATATTCAGTAGGTAACACCTATCAAAGATGTGATCAAGATAAACACTGCACACTCATTTGTTCCTTTGCAAAAAAAGTGAAAATGTATTGACTTGTGCCTAGTTGAAACATAAGTAGTTGCAACAAAAGGACGTTTTGGCCGACACACCAAGGCCTTTATCATACAGTTGCTAGTATGGTTTAGGGCAGGGGTCTCAAACTCGGCTGGGTTGGTGGGCCGCACATAGAGAAACATTTATAGCGGGGGGCCGCATCCCTTGTAGGACTAAGTGATATTTTTAGTAATACCAGAATTTTTTTTTTGCTCAATGTAGTAAAGTACAAATCCTGATCCCTTTCTTGTAGTAATGTCCCCATCCTGTAGTAATGTCCTTTTCTACTGATGTCCCCCATCCTGATCCCTTTTTCCAGTGATGTCCCCCATCGATCATGATCCCCTTTTGTAGTGATGTCCCCTTACTGATCTCCTTTTCTAGTGATGTCCCCCATCCTGATCGCCTTTAGTGATGATGTCCCCATCCTGATCCCCTTTTATAGTGATGTCCCCCATCTTGATCTACTATTATAGTGATTCCCCCCATCCTGTTTTACCTTCTTTTTACACACTCAAATACACATTCTATCACACTCACACACAAACCCACACACAACCCCCCCCCCACACACACACACACACACACACACACACTCACACACATCCTCAAACACTCTTACACTCATACACACTTATACACAGGGCTGTGGAGTCGGAGTCGGAGCTAGTTTTGGCCAGAGTCGGTAGAAGTGTACCGACTCCAGCTTTAAAAAAATGTATTAATATTTCATAATTGAACTTTCATATTAATTTTATAAATGTTACTCAAATATTTATGTTCTATCAAACTATGAACAACAGTGATAAGCAGTTCTGCTGGAGATAGAGACATTTCTTACTTCTTGTGTGTCACTGTTCTCCACTGCCCTTATCTATTCTTATACTTGGTTAACTTCATGCTGCCCCAACCCCCCTACTTACAATGTATGAAACTGAAAGTGAAAATGTGTTGCAAATTCTTAGTAGTAACTTGGCTCCTCCTCGTCTAGACTAGATCATACTAGCCGGTGTGCATCTTCCAAGCATCTCACAGCTGCCTGCTACTCAGAAGAAGAGGAAGACTGTAAGAAGTATTATCCACAAACTTTGCATCAGTTAACTGTGAGTACATGAGGAATAATAACAGTATTACTGACCAGTATATCAGTTGTACGACCTGGCAATAATTTTGTACAATTGTTTTTAGGAAAAACAATTGTCATTTGGATTGTGAATGCAGAATTAAAAACCTGAGAATGTCAAAGAAGCATCACATTAAATCAGCTGTATTTGAACATTTCACCATCACTCAAGATAGAAAACATTATGTCTGTCAGTGTATGACAAATGATCCAGACGAAAACAAAAGCTGTGAAGCGAAGATAAGTGCATTTTCAGGCAAAGATAAAAATGCTCCTACCAGAGCTTCTAATCTAAAGAGACATTTACAGCGCTTCCATCCAGAAGTACTGAAAGCAGTGGATGAGAAAGACTGCATCCAAACCAAAGAACCAGTGCCCAGCTCTTCCGGTCAAGCAAAGGAGCAGAGAACTTTGCAGCCATCAGTTGCAAGATATTTTATCAGTGACAAAGTTACTGTGACAATGACAGTAGATACATTTAAAAAACAGATCATAGAGCTTGTTGTAAAGGATAGTGTGCCTATTTCATTATTTTCACGACCAGCTTTTATGTGTTTGAATGGAGAAATGGCCCGCAAGCTTGGTGTTTCTCTGGAGAGAGAGTATTAGAAAATTAGTAATCGAAGAAGCTTTTAAACAAAAGGAAGAACTTAAAAAAACTCTCAAGGGACGCTTTGTGTTTCTTAAAATGGATGCCTGCACACGTCACAGAGTGAACTATTTTGCCATCAATGTCCGGTTTGTTTGTGACAAAAATGAAATAATTACCAAAACATTGGCAGTAAAAGACACCAAAGCTCATCACACCAGTGAGTTTCTCCAGGCCTTGGTGGAAAAGGTTCTGCAAGACTATGAACTTAAAAAAGAGCAAGTTCTTTCTGTCGTAACTGACAATGCTTCAAATATGATAAGTACTATTAAGCTAATGAATGAGAGTAATGATGGTGACCAGCAGCTAGAAGAACATTCTGGGTCCACGGACACAGAAATGTTTGAAATAGAGGAACACAGTATAACCGAGGAGCAAACTGAAGTTGCTTCAGATGAACTGCTACATGATAGTTTAGATAATCTTGTTGAAACTGTGTCAATGCGATCTTTCATTCATCACATGCGCTGTGTTGTGCATACGCTACAGCTGGCTATAAGAGACAGTCTGCAAGAAGGACATGCTGCTGCACTGATTGGCAAGGTGAGAAAATTGGCTACTGTTGCCAGAACCCCTAAAGTTGACTCAATTTTGAAGAGACGTGCTGGAAAAGGGGCAATTATTGATCAAGCCACACGATGGGGCAGTACTTAATGATTCAGCGCTTGGTTGAACTGAAAACCTTTCTTGTAGACATGGCTAACCCTCAACTGACACTAAATGAAAGTCAGTGGAATCAGGTGACTGAGCTGGAAAAATTGCTAGAGCACCCATTTACAGTGACTAAAAAATTACAAGCAGAGGACTTAACTCCAGGTATTTTCTTAAAGGAGTGGAGGAACCTGATGCTTCGCCTGTCCCAAAGAGGAGGGTTAATTGCAAGTGGCATTGCTACATCAATGAAACGGAGAGAGGAGCTACTATTACAAAATAACATTCTTTTGGCAGCTGTTTATGTAGACCCAATGCATCGGATTCTTCTAGATGATCAACAGCTGAGTAAAGGAAAAGAAGCTCTGTTTGAAATAGCAGTAAGGATGAAAGGATTGCAAAAACAGTCAGGAGGAACAAGAAGAATTTGATCGTCCTGCCACGTCTTCACCCTCATCATCAACTGATGAAGAATTCAATATCGAAAAATATTTGGATCACAAGGACCGTGCAAAGCGTTCCCGCATGGAAGAGTCATCCCCATCAAAGAACACAGCCAGTACATTTCAGCAGAATTTTTCATGTGCACTAAAAGAGATTGAGAAATTTGATCGTTCATCAAAAATAACAGTGCAACAAGCGATTCCCCTGTATCCTGACATTGTCAGAGATGTTGCCCGAGTGGTTACTGCTTTGCCACCAACCCAAGTTAGTGTAGAGAGGTTGTTCTCTGCTCTCAAAATAATTAGATCAGACTTGAGGGCATCCATGAAGGAGGATCTGACAGAGGCTATACTTTTTCTGAGGACAAATGTATAGATTTCTTATTAACAGAATAACAGGGTTTATTGAAATTTACTTACAGTTTTGAAAAGTTTATAAAAGTTATTTGGTATATTCTAATTGTATCTAATATAGTGTTTGCTCTAAGTGGTCTGATTATTTATATGATGGTGAGAAACTGAATAAGCTCCATGTTAATATTTTACAACAGTAAATTTATTGTTACGAAGTGGCCATTTATGAAGGAGTCGGAGTCGGAACCTGATAAAATCCAGGAGTCGGAGTCGCAACTGTGTCTTACCGACTCCACAGCCCTGCTTATACACATATCCTCACTCACCCTCACACACACACCCTCTCACACACACTCACACTTTTCTCACTTTAATGATGCATCGCTCCAGTGCAGAGGGCCGCCACGGTCCCCGCTGTGCTGGCTTCCGGCTCCGCTGTGCTATGACTTCCTCCAGTCGCCGCTCAGACAAGCTCTGTTGCTCATCAAGATCAATGCAATCTGCCAGTCAGAAGCCCGCAGGTGACGTCATATTCTGCCGTCAGCTGCGGGCCTCTCATTGGCTGGCAGCTTGCATTGATCTTGCTGAGTGGCAGAGCTTGTTAGTGCTGCGAACAGAAGTCATCACACAGCAGGGACTGCAGTGGTCCCCTGCACTGGAGCAATGCATCATTAAGTTGTCCAAGATGCCGCGGGCCGCATAGTGAAGCCCCAGGGGCCGCATGCGGCCCCCGGGCCGCGAGTTTGAGACCCCTGGTTTAGGGTATGTGCACATCAGTAGTTTTGTGGGCTGTTTTTGAACGTTTTCCGTCGGCGGTTTCCGCTGAGTTTTATGTTAATTTATGTTAATCCTAGCCACCGGTTGGATTAACATGCTAGTCAATGGAGTTTAGAAAACGCTGTCTACATTAGAACGATTTTTGTCTTGACGATTTTAGTTTATTCACCGGTTTTCCACCCGTTGTCAAAGATAGAGCAAGCGACTTCTTTTCAGCGTTTTTCCAGCGGGTCCAGCTGAACAAGTACACCAAAGACCAGTCTGGAAATCGCTAAGAAAAACGCCGGGGAAATCGCCAAGAACACGCTGTCCAAACGCTAGTAACCCGATCGCAAATCGTTAGCAAAACGCTAGCAAAACTAGGGACACTGGCGAGTTCAGAAAACTCAGTTCTGCCATTCTCCACCGGTTCCCAGTCGTTCTGCAAAGATGCAGAAACGACTGATGTGCACATACCCTCAGGTTTCTGGACTCTTGTAGTGTTAATCTGAGACCCTCTGGTGGTAGTTTTTTCTGGAGCTGGAGTGTGTGTCACGAGAGTATGGTCCCCAAGCAGTGATGCTTTCCCTTTCAGATACGCATGAGTGTTTTCAAAACCTCTACAGTGGTCTCAATGTTGTCTGAGTTCAAAGGAACCGGGTTATGGTTCAGCCAACACTATTTCCCTAGGTTCCAGTCTTAGGTAGATTAGTGAAGAGCAATTACTCAACTGGTCTTCTGCTTGTATCTCACTTGGCCACAGCACGGGAGTGCTGGTAGATACAAGTAGGAGACCATTTGAATAATTGCTCTTCACTAATCTACCCAAGACTGGGACCTAGGGAACCAGTGGCAGCTGAACCATAGCCTGGTTCCTTTGGACTCAACTGTAGAGATCTAGAAAAGCCTCATACATATCTGAAAGCAAAAGCATCACTACTTGGGGACAATACCCTCGTGACACAGACTCCAGCTCTAGAAAAATCCTACCACCAGAGGGTCTCAGATGAACATAACGAGAGGAACCTTAACAATGCTAGCGACTGTATGATAAAGGACTTCGGTGTGTAGGCCGAAATGCCCTTCTGTCGCAACTACTTATATCGCAACTAGGCACAAGTCAATAAATTTCACTTTTTTGCAAAGGAACAAACGAGTGTGCAGTGTTTATCTTGATCACATTGGACAAAGGATCCGCTGGATCCCTAGACTTGCACCTCAAACACTCCACCAGTGTGCCTGCTTCTTTTACTGATTACCTATCTAAGGGTACTTTCACACTAGCATTTTTTTTAAATCGCAGCAGATGCGGTGAAAAAAAACGCATCTGCCGCGATTACCGCATACCGGCTGCACTTGCGGCACGGTTGCGGCACAGTTGCGGTAAGCCCCATACAATGTATATGCGGGCATGCGGCAGGTGCGGTTTTGGCACTTCCGGCAGGTGCGGCCGCGAAAAAAAACGCGGCTGACCACGGTTTTTTTCGCGGCCGCACCTGCCGCAAGTGCCAAAACTACACTTGCCGCACCTGCCGCAAGCCCGCATATACATTGTATGGGGCTTGCCGCAACTGTGCCGCAAGTGCAGCCGGTATGCGGTAATCGCGGCAGATGCGGTTTTTTCACCGCATCTGCCGCAATTTCAAAAAACCGCTGATGTGAAAGCAGCCTAAGGGCCCTTTCACATCAGCGGTAATTTGAAATCGCGGCAGATCCGGTGAAAAAAACGCATCTGCCGCGATTGCCGCCGCATAACCGCTGCACTTGCGGCGCGGTTGCGGTAATCGCCATAGTAAGTATAGGGGGACTTGCGGCAGGTGCGGTTTTGCACTTGCGGCAGGTGCGGCTGCGAAAAAAAACGTGGTCAGCCGCGTTTTTTTTTTCGCGACCGCACTTGCCGCACCTGCCGCAAGTCCCCCTATACTTACTATGGCGATTACCGCAACCGTGCCGCAAGTGCAGCGGTTATGCGGCGACTATGCGGCAATCACGCCAGATGCGTTTTTTTCACCGCACCTGCCGCGATTTCAAATTACCGCTGATGTGAAAGGGCCCTAAGATGGTCCATGAATGACAGTTATCACCGGGTCAATGGGGTGATGGAGAGCATGCCTGGTCTGGTGTTAAAGACAACCTGCTGTAGCACAAGTTAATGAAGATGTTCAAGAGAATTTGTCAGTAGGATTAACACTCCTAAAACAACTATATGGACATTTAGGTCATAGGAGGCCGAGCTGAATAAAATGATAACCTTTATATGTGATCTGAGAGGGGGCTGTCCGAGTGGTGGACAACCCTTTAACCTTCCTAGCGTTATTCCCGAGCCTGACTCGGGGTTAACATTCACTACCAGAAGCATTAACCCCGAGTCAGGCTTGGGCTTACCCGCGTTCGCGGCAGATGCGGTAAAAAAAACGCATCTGCCGCACTTGCCGCATAGCTGCCGCACTTGTGCCGCACTCGCGGCGCGGTTGCGGTAATCTGCATAGTAAAGGGAACCATGCAGTAGACATGAGATAATGATTGTATACACTTACATGAGGGCGTCTCCCTGTGTGTGCTGGCACTTGTGAGCTGTGTTCGTCATGCCTGCTCTCCCCCTCCCTTATGCCCGCCCCCTCTCAGCCTGCTATACTGTGTGAGGCTGATTGCGTCATAAAGGGGAGGGGCTAAATCGCGCATCCCGGTAGCCCCGCCCCTTTATGACGAGATCAGCCTCACATCACTATAGCAGGCTGAGAGGGGGTGGGCATAAGGGAGGGGGAGAGCAGGCATGACGAACACAGCTCACAAGTGCCAGCACACACAGGGAGACGCCCTCATGTAAGTGTATACAATCATTATCTCATGTCTACTGCATGGTTCCCTTTACTATGCAGATTACCGCAACCGCGCCGCGAGTGCGGCACAAGTGCGGCAGCTATGCGGCAAGTGCGGCAGATGCGGTTTTTTTACCGCATCTGCCGCGAACGCGGGTAAGCCCGCTTTTAGCAACAAAAACCAGACCTAAACAGACCGCCAGGGAGGTTAAAAGTAAGACTGTAGTTCCCTTGTTTATGTCACCTCATAATGAAAGGTCCATGCTGACTGTCAGGGTCAGTTCAATAGCTAAGCCAGGTGCCTTCTCAGTCAGGGCTGATGTCAAGACAGAGAATAGGGTAGGGTTATCTAATGATCTACATGACAAAGCCAGACCCCTTCATGTGCCTGAGGCATACATAGGGAAGAGAAGGGGGATTTCTTTAATAAAAGTTGAAGTGGAGCCAGAAGATGTTCTGCAGCCAGCACATATGATTATTTCATTATTTTCAGATCGGAGAGAACTTAATATTTGGAATAATCATTTAAAGAGAACCTGCCATGAGGGTTATGCATAGAAAACTAAATGTATGCCCTTAATGGTGCTGTAATACTGATTAAATACATAAATTTGTTGAAAAAAATACACAGTATTTTACATCAGTCTTCAAAATAATTAATAATAAGTGAATAAGGTCATAGGCTGCTTTCACATCAGCATTTTTCGCTGATTGCGGCAGATTTACCGCATCTGCCGCCTAACGGTCGCATTTGAGGCAAGCCCCATGCATTGTCTATGGGGCTTGCGGTAGGTGTGGCAAATGCGGTATAGCCGTGGTTGAGACACCTGTGGCAGTTGCGGCCGAGAAAAAAAACGCAGTCAGCAGCGGCCGCAACTGCAGCTATACTGCACTCGCTGCAAGCCCCACAGACAATGCATGGGGCTTGCCGCAAGTGCGACAGTTAGGCAGCAGATGTGGTAAATCTGCCGCAAGCAGCGAAAAGCGCTAATGTGAAAGGGGCCTTAAAGAAGTGAAAATTAAGAAATAAACCTACGTTTTTTATTCAGTTTCTCATGTCCATTATTCTGTTCATACCAGGGTTGTGGAGTCGGTGTTAGATTCAGGGAAATTGAGAAGTTGGATGTTATGCTTACCGACTCCACAGCCCTGGTTCATATCAAAAATTCTCATTTACTAATACCCCAGTATGTCTATTATTCTTTTTAGGGCCACATTCAGATGTGAGTATTTGCCATACATGTGTGCCCAGAAACATCGAACCCATTATTATATATACGAACCAGGGAAATGTCAGAAATATCTGATTTGGATCCCATTTAGGGAACAAAATTGCCCTTAAAGTCAGTGCTAAACACAAGGACAGCTCGCGGATGCCCTTTTTCACGTAGGATCCTAGAACTGTCATTTTTTTAACTCTCTAATGACTAGAGGCTTACAAAAAATTGTTTTTTAAACCACAAAAAAGACTGACAAAGAAAAAAACGGACATCGAAAGTGGATGGACATTGGATCCACCTCGATTATATAAAATGGTCTGTTTAATCATGTACGCAATAAAAAAAATAAATAAATAAAAATGGATGTGTGAATAACATCTAACTCCATATTCATACCCCAAGTGCCACACAAAGATCTACTCCAGGGAGTTTTTCATCTTTGCCATTCTACAGTGCATTCTTACCAGAAAAAAAATATTAGAAAAGCCAGAGATAAGTATGAGCACAATGCATTCTGTTACCAGGCCCTTCCCTGGAGAATTATCAGCTCCATTTCATCACAAGACTCTGAATCCTACAGCACCTTCTGTGTGGACCAGATGGCAGTCTCGGGGCACGACTATAATAGTCTGCACTAGTGTTCACCGGATAAACTCTACAGAGGCACAGACACATTTCCCTAGTCTTCCTCTAATGCTGAACGCAACAAAGGGCCATTCCCAGGAGTGTCCTACCTGAGAGCATTCCACAGACATGGCTCCAACACTGACCACTACACTGTGCAGAATTATTAAGCAAATGAGTATTTTGATCACGATACTTTTTATACATGCTGTCCTACTCCAAGCTGTATAGGCTTGAGAGCCAACTACCAATAAAGTAAATCAGGTGACGTGCATCTCTGTAATGAGGAGGGGTGTGGTCTAATGACATCAACACCCTATATAAGGTGTGCTTAATTAGGCAAATGCCTTTCCTTCAGGCAAAATGGGTTAGAACAGAAATTTCAAACAGACAAGAGGTGAGGGAACAAGAGGTGCAATAGTGCCTTATCATTAAAGACACTCAAAGTGTGGGTGGTAAAACAAGGTTCACTCACCTAGCCCAGTTGTGTGACCCACAACTGGCTTGAAGGCAAAGGATTATATTTGGCTGCTGCAGGACCTCCACCGACCACTCACACGTGGAACGACCATCAAAGGATAGGGAAAACAAGGTGTGTTACAGTCCGCGCTGCCAAGTCATCACAAATTACCAGGAATCCAATTTGGATAGCAAAAGATCTTTATTTCCTTTTCTACGCGTTTCGATGAATCACCCTGAGGAAGGTGCCAGGAGAGGCATCGAAACGCGTAGGAAAGGAAATAAAGAAGATCTTTTGCTATCCAAATTGGATTCCTGGTAATTTGTGGAGACTTGGCAGCGCAGACTGTAACACACCTTGTTTTCCCTATCCTTTGAAGAACAGAAATTTGACGGGCTCTGAAAAGTCCAAAATTGTGAGATGTCTTGCAGAGGGATGCAGCAGTCTTAAAATTGCCAAATTTTTGAAGCGTGATCACCAAACAATCAAGTGTTTCATGGCAAATAACCAACAAGGTCACAAGACGCGTGTTGGGCAAAAAAGGTGCAAAATAACTGCCCATGAATTGAGGAAAATCAAGCGTGAAGCTGCCAAGATGCCATTTGCCATCAGTTTTGCCATATTTCAGAGCTGCAACGTTACTGGGGTATCAAAAAGCACAAGGTGTGCTATACTCAGGGACATGGCCAAGGTAAGGAAGGCTGAAAAACGACCACCTTTGAACAAGAAACAGAAGATAAAATGTCAAGACTGGGCTAAGAAATATCTTGACTCTGATTTTTCAAAGGTTTTATGGACTGATGAAATGAGAGTGACTCTTGATGAGCCAGATGGATGGGCCAGAGGCTGGATCAGTAAAGAGCAGAGAGCTCCACTCTGACTCAGACGCCAGCAAAGTGGAGGTGGGATACTGGTATGGGCTGGTATCATCAAAGATGAACTTGTGGGACCTTTTCGGGTTGAGGATGGAGTGAAGCTCAACTCTCGGACCTACTGCCAGTTTCTGGAAGACAACTTCTTCATGCAGTGGTACAGGAAGAAGTAGGTATCGTTCAAGAAAAACATGATTTTCATGCAGGACAATGCTCCATCACATGCATCCAACTACTCCACAGCGTGGCTGGCCAGTAAAGGTCTAAAAGAAGAAAAAATAATGACATGGCCCCTTGTTCAACTGATCTGAACCCCATAGAGAACCTGTGGTCCCTCCAAAAATGTGAGATCTACAGGGAGGGAAACCAGTACACCTCTCGGAACAGTGTCTGGCAGGCTGTGGTGGCTGCTGCACACAATGTTGATCGTAAACAGATCAAGCAATTGACAGACTATGGATGGAAGGCTGTTGAGTGTCATCATACAGAAAGGTGGCTATATTGGTCACTAATTCTTTTGGGGGGTTTGTTTTTGCATGTCAAATGTTTTTTTCAAAATTTTGTGCAGTTTTATTAGTTTACCTGGTGAAAATAAACAAGTGAGATGGGAATATATTTGGTTTTTATTAAGTTGCCTAATAATTCTGCACAGTAATAGTTACCTGCACAAAGAGATATCCTCCTAAGATAGCCAAATCTAAAAAATACCCACGCCAACTTTCAAAAATATTAAGCTTTGATATTTATGAGTCTTTTGGGTTAAGAACATAGTTGTTGATCAACAATAAAAATAATCATCTAAAATACAACTTGCATAATAATTCTGCAGACAGTGTATATGTAAGGGTACCTTTACACGCGGCAACTTTTCTAGGAATTTCACTGCCAACTTGCTGGTTGCAATGAAATCATGGACACATTGTTCTATCTTGTTGCTGTGTACAAATGGAACAATGTGTCCATGATTTCACTGCAACCAGTAAGTTGCCAGTGAAATTCCTAGAAAAGTTGCCGCGTGTAAAGGTACTTTAATAGATATGTGATCGCTGGGGGTCTGACTATTGGGACAACCACTGACCACAAAAGAATTGCCTCCTAAAGCTTGTGTGTGAATGGGATGGAAGTGAGCAGGTGGGACCACCATACTATTCACTCTCTATGGGCCTGACAGACACAGCTGTCAAGTCGAGGGGAAAAAGGTCACACCTTATGGTGGGTTTACACGTTTCAATATCGTTGCGATATCGCAATTCAATGGCGCGGGAGCGCGCATTTAGTGCTCGTTTCTCCCGCATTGCATCGGAGGTTTACACGTTGCAATTTCTGAATCCAACGTCCGTGCGATGTCTACACCCCCCAACCCAGGAACGACCATTTAACATGAAAGTGAATGGGTGACGTAGAACACATCGGAATTGGGCTGTCACACAGCACGATCCGGCTCCAATCTCCATTCAATATCGGAGCATTGAATAGCACGCTCATTCAATCCCCGATATCGCATTGACATCGTTCCTGCATCGTACTGGACGTTCACACCATACAACGCAGGAACGATATCGGCTCCAACGATCAAACCACGTGACTTTTGATTGAAATTGGACTCCAATATCGCAACGTGTAAACTTGCCATAAAAGTTAACCGTACGCATTACAAAATGTGCAAAGCCATAGCAATAGCCATAATTTAATGTACAAGTGCCTCATTAAATTATTATTATTATTTATATAATATTCCATGGCGCTTTACATGTTAAGAGGGCAGACTAGGACAAGTAGCATAGTAACAATACAAGTAACAATAGCTGTGGACAATTCTAACGTACAGATACAATAGGGGAGAGGATCCTGTCCGCGAGAGCTCACAGTCTATGATTACATCATCATGAAAAAGAATTTATTTTAGGATTCAAAACAAAGAGAAACACATATAAAAAAGCATCATTAAAAATAGAGTGATCAATTTCAAGTGTTTATTTCTGTAAATGTTGATGATTATGGCTTACAGCCAATGAAAACCCAAAAGTCATTATCTTAGAAAATTAGAATACTATATAAGACCAACTGAAATAATGAAATAATGATTTTTAACTCATAAATGCTGGCCTAATGAAAAGAATGTACAGTAAATGCACTCAATACTTGATCAGGGCTTCTTTTGCTTACAATTTTGCATCTTTTCCATTAATGTGGTGTAGCATAGAGATCAGAATATGGCACTGCTGAGGTGTTAAAGTTGGTTTGATAACAGCCTTCAGCTCATCTGCATTGTTGGGTCTGGTGTCTCATCTTCCTCTTGACAATACCCCAAAGATTCTCTATGGGGTTTAGGTCAGGTGAGTTTGCTGGCAAGTCAAGCACAGTGATACTGTGGTTGAATAAACCAGGTGTTGGTAATTTTTGAGTGTGGACATGTGCCAAGTCCTGCTGGAAAATGAAATTTCCATCTCCACAAAGCTTGTCTGTAGAGGAAAGCATGAAGTGCTCTAAAATGTCCTGGTAGACGGCAGTGCTGACTTTGGTCTTGATAAAAAACACAGTAGCCCTACACCAGCAGATGATATGGCTCCCCAAACCATCACTGATTGTGGAAACGTTACACTAGACTTCAAGCAGTCTGGATTGTGGCCTCTCCACTCTTCCTCCAGACTCCGGGACCTGGATATACAAATGAAATCCAAAATTACTTTAATCTGAAAGCAACACCATGGACCAGTTCTTTTTCTCCTTGGCCCAGATAAGATGCTTCTTGTGTTGTCTATTGGTCATGAGTGGCTTGACACAAGGAATGAGACAGTTGTAGTCCACGTCCTAGATACGTCTGTGTGTGGTGGCTCTTGAAGCACTGACTCCAGCAGCAGTCCACCCCTTGTGAATCTCCCCAATATTTTTGAATGGGTTTTTCTTAATACCGTATATACTCGTGTATAAGCCGACCCCCCTACTTTTGCCCCCAAAAACTAGGAAAACTTATTGACTCGCGTATAAGCCGAGGGTGGACTCCAGCACAGGTATACAGCCCCCAGCAGTTTTGGTATACAGGCCCCAGTAGTATTGGTATAACAGCAGCCCCCAGGGGTATTCAGCAGGCCCCCGGGGGTTTATACAGCAGGCCCCGGGGGTTTATACAGCAGGCCCCCGGGGGTTTATACAGCAGGCCCCCGGGGGTTTATACAGCAGGCCCCCGGGGGTTTATACAGCAGGCCCCCGGGGTGGTTTATACAGCAGGCCCCCGGGGGTTTATACAGCAGCCCCCAGCACAGGTGTATACTGCAGCCCCCAGCAGTGTGATATACAGGGCCCCCGGCAGTGGTATACAGCCCCCCCCGCCTAGTACCGGGCCCCCATGCTGCGGCACAGCATACAGTAGTTCATACATTACCATCTCCTGCAGCGCGCGCTTCCTCCATCTCCCGCCCGGCTTGTTGCTGTAGTGTCATGTGACGCGCCAGTCACATGACACTACAGGAAGATGCCGGCTGGGACATGGAGGAGCCGCGCGCTGCAGGGAGAGATGGTAGTGTATGAACTACTGTATGCTGTGCCGCAGCATGGGGGCCCGGTACTAGGCGGGGGGTTTTGGGGATGCATACCACTGCCGGGGGCCGCCAGGGGCTGTGTCCGGCAATATGCACTGCATCCCCTTGCCGGGGATGGACAGGGGGATGCGTGCATATCAATGAGGCGGGCCCACGTGACCGCGCGGTGTCACTGCAGCCCCCTCCTGCCCCCCAGTCAGAGCCCCCGTCCCCGTCACACTCAGCACACACATGTATATACTCGTGTATAAGCCGAGGGGGGACTGAAAAAGTCGGCTTATACACGAGTATATACGGTACTTTCAAGGCTGCGGTTATTCCGGTTGCTTGTGCACATTTTTCTTCCACTCAACCTACCATTAATATTTTTGGATACAGCACTCTGAAGAGGCAGCTTCTTTAGCAATGACGTTTTGTGGCTAAGGGTATGTGCCCACAGGAAGGTTTAGTGGCGTTCAAACCGTCAGTAAACCGCTGGAAATTATCAGTTCTGAGCTCTGAAGTCTCCAGCTTTTTTCCGGCGTTTTTTTTCAGCGCGTGCACAGCGTTTTTCAGTCGGTGTTTTTCCAGCGGTTTTCTATGGAGGATTTTGTTCATGGAACCGATCAAAAACCGCTGAGAAGAATTGACATGCTGTATGCTGCTAAACCGCTGGGAAACCGCTCAACCACGGGCAGATCCGCTCACATAAACCGACTATGTGTGCACAGCGGTTTCTAAATTACATAGGGTTGCTTGTAAGTCCTAACGCTGCTTAGGATTTACATAAATTTAAATAAAACCTATGCTAAACCGCCGGCGGTTTTCGCTGCTAAACCGACGTTAAACCTTCCTGTGGGCACATACCCTTACCCTTCTTGTGTGTCAATGACTGCCTTCTGGACATTTGTCAAGTCAGCAGTCTTTCCCATGATTGTGTATGCTACTGAAACAGACTAAGGGACCATTTTCAACACTTCGTAAGCCTTTACAGATATTTTGTGTTAATTATTCTAATTCTCTGACATAATGACCTTTGGTTTTTCATTGGCTGTAAGCCATAATCATCAACATTAACATAAATAAACACTTGAAATAGATTACTGTTTGCAATGAATCTATATAAATATGTGTTTCTCTTTATGTATTGAATTACAGAAATAAATTATCTTTTTGATGATATTCTAATTTATTGAGATGCACTTGTATATGGTATATTCCCAACTATAAGGATAAAGAATTGGCGAGCTGGATTCCAATGTCTGATCCTTTGATCTACCAGGAGATGTTAGTAAATGTATGGTGCAAAAAACTCACCGAAAATAGCCCAATTGAGCATGACCAATAGGCTGTATACAGACACTTTGCATCGCACGTACCTGTGTGACTGATGCCCTATGGTAATCAGAGGCCTATAAATGCCATCAATTACCTCCCCCATGGCTTGGCTGGTTGCAGGAGATTGTGAATCGGTATCAGGCACTTGTGTTTCCTCTAAGTGGGGTTTGAAGTCCTGCTAAATGCAATAGATATTGGAACTTGGCTATTTTCGGTGAGTTTTTTTCACTCCCTGTAGAGCTTTTTTTCTGAAACGTAAATGTATGGTACAGCTACCAAACAAATGGTTATGTCTAAGGTCCCCTTCATATCACGATTTTTTCCTGTCCGTGGGGATCCTGTTTTTTGCAGGACCCCATGCACAGGAACAGACAGGCCCAGATGTGAACTCCGGATTCTGTTTCCGGATCCGTGACTTTGAGGGATCCGGACACAGAAAGAGCTGGGTGGAACCCGAGCATGCAAAGCACAGGCAAGTGGTGTCGGAGCTGTTATGTCACACGGGGGCAGGAAGAATCCTGTGTTCCTACCCTCGTGTGACATGTCAAGGCAGAGGTTTTGCTTTCCCAATGTATCTACATACACTGTGAAAGCAAAATAAAAGAGAAAAAATCTATTAAAAATAAAAAAAATACCCACCTGTCTGCCGGCTGTCCGGGACCTGAAAAGACGTCCGATCACTGTCTGCCAGGATCTTAAAATGTAATTGGCCGGTAGCGATCAGGTGATATGTCATGTGACACACCATGGATCGCTACCGGACAATTAAATTTTAAAGTCCTGGTCACATTCGGACATCTTCCATCTCGAGTCCCAGACAAGCGGCGGACAGGTGAGTATTTATATTTATTTATATTTAATTTGTAACACATTGCTTTATTTCATTTCATTTTAGCAGTGTAGGTAGAAAGAGTATGTAGATACACTGCTAAAGTGAAATTACGGGAACAGAGCAGTTTATGTGTACTGAGCATGCTCAGTACAGTAACACCGGTTATGGGAAACAATCCCGTTGTTTTCCCAGATCCGAGCTTCATAGACCCCCCACGCTATTTGAATCGGACAGCCTCGGTTCCGAAGCTGTCCGATCGTGTCCGCTGTGTCCAAAATCGGAGCAGTCTCCGATTTTGGAGACATGAAAAAAGTGGACACAATCGGATCCCTACACACACGGATGGCTATTAAGTACCAATCCATGCCCATAGGGATACATGGGGCCAAATCGGATCTGTGGCTGTTTTACAAAGGATAGCCACGGATCTTCAAAAATCGTGATGTGAAGGGGGCCTAAGCAAACACCATTAGGCTTTGTTCACACCGTGCATTTTTTCTTTTCCTGTGGCAAAACCTGAACGTTTAGTTAGTAAATATTGATTTCTTGCCGGGAGATAACCTGCGCTCTTACCTATAAAAAACTGCAAAAGCACAGAAAACAATTGACATGCTCATTCTTTGAAAAACACAGCAAAAACATGTGCAGGTTTCAATTTCTGGCAAGAAATAAAACCAAAGTGTGTGGACAATTTTTCCGGGAATGAAAAAGGCAGATTTAGATTAGCATACATTTACATAAAACCAAGGTAAAACGCGGCAAAAAACAAACAAAAAAAACACTGCAAAAACGCACTGTGAACATAGCCTTATTTAGATACCAGAATATTTGTCAGAATTATCCACACCAGCAAGTAAAAAACACTGGTAAAAGGGCCCATGCAAAAAAGCGCAAAAAAAGCACTGTGTGTGAATGTAGCCTTAGGCCAACTTCACACCACGTTGTCATCCGGTTTGGGGCTGTCCAATGTGAATTGGACAGCCCCGGACTCGATTTGAAAACCGAACTGGAGGGCAAATATGCCCTCCGGTCCGGTTTGCAGCCAACTCCCAAAGATCGCAGCTGCTGAGTTTTCAAGTAGGGAGCTAGCCACAGTCCTGAAAGCTCAGCAGGGGACAGCTGCTGGTGCTGAAGTTTAGCAGCGCTCACTGCTAAACTTCAGCCGCCGGCGTCCGGTTTCCGGATCCAATGTTTTTGTCGGACTGCGGTGATCTGGCGTCATAGATGTTAGGGAGCGCTGGATTCGATTTGTTCCAATTTTTCCCCCGGACAAATGTTGCTTGCAACGTGTGTGTCAGGCAGAAAAATCCAAATTCACCCAGATCCTCCCGGACGGATGGAAGTCGGGTGGCACATAGCTGCCATCCGCTTCCATCCAGGATTGTACGGTTTAGGAAGGACAGCCCTGGACCTGATCATGCTATGGTGTGAACCCGGCCTTAGGCTGGTTTCACACTGCAGTTTTTTTTCCTGATCAGGTTCCATCTGGTTTGTGAGCCAGATAGACACCTGTTCTGAGTTTTGGAGACACTCTTGGTTTTGACACACAACCCATATGGAATCTTATCAGGCAAAAAGCTGCAGTGTGAAACCAGCCTAAAGGCCCTGTCACACACTACGATAATATTAACGATATCGCTGAAACGTCACAGGTTTTCAGTCGCTCAAACGACACATGTACATCCGATCAACGATAATCGGGCAGATCATTGATGGGAGGTTTTTGAACCGGACTTTAAACGAAACGATGAGCGTTCGTTCAACCTGCAGCATGGGTGTATTTATGACAACTCGATAACGATGTTGTTACACGACCTTGCGTATGAGAAGTGAAGGACGTAGGCGATCTAACGACCGCAAGTATTGTTTGCTCGTCCTGGAATCATTGCTGCATCGTTAACTATATCTATACGTGTGACATTTCACTAGCGACCATTGAACGTCGTTCAAGCGATCTAGGTTAAGTTGGATCGTTGATCGGATCGTTGGACCAATGAAGTGTGAGATGGGGCCTTTAGCCTGAACAGTCAATCTGTGCTGACAGAGAACAAATCATTAGGCCTCGTGCACACGCTGAGTATTTGATGAGCTTTTTACCTCAGGATTTGTAGCCAAAACCAGGAGTGGATAATTAAATACAGCAGTGGTGCAGGTGTTTCTATTAGACTTTTCCTCTGATTGCTCCACTCTTGGTTTTGGCTACAAATCCTGAGGTAAAAAACTCATCAAATACTCAGCGTGTGCACATGGCCTAAAAGAGATCGGGTCCCCAGCAGCTTCTCCACACTCCAATCCAGTTAATTGACAGGTGTTTTCTATGTGTCTGTACATAGAAAGATCTGACAATCTCCTTGTGTGGAGAAGTCAGCCATGGACTGCATGGTCAGTCACGTCTCAGGCCGGTTTCACACCACGGGCTTATCAGGTCCAGGGGCTGTCAGGTGTAAACCTGACAGTCCCGGGCCGATTTTGACATAATGCAGCCCTAAGGGGCCGGATGGAATCAGATGGCAGCTATGTGCCATCCGGTTTCCATCTATCCAGGAGGATCTGGGTGAATTTGGATTTTTCTCGTGGACACAAAAACGTTGCTTGCAACGTTTTTGTGTCCGGGGAGAAAATCTGCCCAAATCGGATCCTCGCCGATCCGGCGTTCCCTAACATGGGAGTCTATGGCGCCGGATCGTCCCGGTCCGACAAAAACATTGAATCCAGGAGCCAGACGCCGGGTGCTGGAGTTTAGCAGCGAGCGCTGCTAAACTTCAGCACCACCAGCTGTCCCTTGCATAGACTTCAGGACCGTGGCTAGAAATTCCAGCAGCTGCACTCAGCTGCGAACCGGACCGGAAGGTATATTTGCCCTCCGGTCCTGTTTCTAGATCGGGTCCGGGGCTGTCCGGTTTAGACCTTACAGCCCCGGACCTGATCAGGTCGTGGTGTGAACCTGGCCTCACCTTACAGATCCCCGCAGGGTTTTGAAAGTATGATTTTGGTACCATAATGGAACACTTCAGAGTAAAACATACCTTCCCGTAATCACACAGCCGGCCTGTGATTCATGATGCCAGTGGTATAGGCAGAATAAGGCGTATGACAGGTTCAGTATATACAGCATGTCCCTGGCTAGCATAAAGGTCTTCTAAAGGAGAATCTTTTTGTTCCAGGCAAAATAAAAAGAATATCCTCCCAATGACTGAACTGATGAAAATGACCAGAACAATTTCTCAAATGAGTGATTCCTTGCATTCATGCCTTTAGTCATCAAGATGGCTGCTGCCAAGGACATCACAGGTTTTCTGGCGATATGGTTTACTATACAGATAAATGACATCAGCCCAGCCATACATACGGTTTACTGCCAACCTAAAGCTGTGTAAATAAAACATGATTGATGGCTTCAGTTGGTCGCACATTAATAAGGCGACGTAATCTTTCACATTCTCATTAGAATAGGCCTAAAACATAGAACCAGAGACAGCAATTTTTTTTTTTTTTTTATTGTGTGCTTGTTTTCTGGGTTCGCATGTACCCATCACTACTTTCTACTCTGATCGTGTCAATGTTGTCCTCTCAGAGTCCTATGCCCACATACGTGCCAGCACCTGGATAGCTCATATTAAAGAGCCATATCAGTTATAGCCTCCTCCTTCTCCTCTTGCTTCCTTAAACTAAACATACACAAAACTGAACTCATCCTCTTTCCCCCATCTCGAGCACCTTCCTTACATCATCTGTCTATCACAATATATGACATCACACTCTGCCCTGTACCTGAAGTCCGCTGCCTTAGAGTAACCCTTGACTCTGCCTTACCCTTCAAACTACATATCCAAGCTCTCGCCACCTCCAACTCAAAAATATTTCCAGAATCTGTCCCTTCCTCAATCTACTAAACTACTAGTGCATGTCCTCATCTATCTCGATTACTACAGCCTCCTCCTTTGTGGCCTCCCTGCTGACACTCTTGCACCTCTGGATAGCTCATATCAATGTTGTCCGCTCACAGTCCTATGCCCACAGATCTGTCAGCACCTGGATAGCTCATATCAAGGTTGTCTGCTCACAGTCCTATGCCCACAGATCTGTCAGCACCCGATAGCTCATATCAAGGTTGTCACTCACAGTCCTATGGCCACAGATCTGTCAGCACCTGGATAGCTCATATCAATGTTGTCCACTCACAGTCCTATGCCCACAGATCTGTCACACCCGATAGCTCATATCAAGGTTGTCCACTCACAGTCCTATGGCCACAGATCTGTCAGCACCTGGATAGCTCATATCAATGTTGTCCACTCACAGTCCTATGCCCACAGATCTGTCAGCGCCTGGATAGCTCATATCAAGGTTGTCCACTCACAGTCCTATGGCCACAGATCTGTCAGCACCTGAATAGCTCATATCAAGGTTGTCCACTCACAGTCCTATGGCCACAGATCTGTCAGCACCTGGATAGCTCATATCAAGGTTGTCCACTCACAGTCCTATGCCCACAGATCTGTCAGCACCTGGATAGCTCATATCAAGGTTGTCCGCTCACAGTTCTATACCCAAAGGTCTGCCAGCACCTGGATAGCTTGTGTCAATGTTGTCAGCTCAGAGTCCTATGCCCACAGATCTGCCAGCATTTGGAAAGCTATTATTCATACATTAGTACATTCATACATTAGTCACACTTGTCGGCATCCTACACATTGGATGCCTGATTTCTGGAATTGTCTTTCTCGCTTACCCACTGTGACATACGTGTCCTCTCCACCCCTTATGTTTACCATCTACTCCACCGTAGTGAGCAAGACAGAACAGCCTCTGGGACCACAGTACTGGAGGTCACAGCATGTATCTGTCTCTTATGGTGAGATTTAAGGTACCAAGGGCCAAGTCTTATTGGCATCACACCCACACAGAAAAGTTCACATCCTGGAGATCACTGATGGTGGGAATCCAAATGACCGCTTCAGATGCCCATCCACCAAGTAACTCACCCTGACAGGTGGCAGCTGAAAAAGCATAACGTACAGTGTACCCACATTGTACCATATCTGCAGGCTACAATGAGCTAAGCATAACCAAGGGAACCAGACCCCACTGTTCACAAAGTTATCCACCATAGCGTGAGACAGGGAACAGACCCCACTGTTCACAAAGTCATCCACCATAGCGTGAGACCCGGGAACCAGACCCCAATGTTCACAAAGTCATCCACCATAGTGTGAGACAGGGAACAGACCCCACTGTTCACAAAGTTATCCACCATAATGTGAGATAGGGAGAACAAAAGTCATCCACCATAGTGTGAGACCGGGAACAGACCCCACTGTTCACAAAGTCATCCACCATAGTGTGAGACGGGAACAGACCCCACTGTTCACAAAGTCATCCACCATAGTGTGAGACAGGGAACAGACCCCACTGTTCACAAAGTCATCCACCATAGTGTGAGACAGGGAACAGACCCCACTGTTCACAAAGTCATCCACCATAGTGTGAGACAGGGAACCAGACCCCCACTGTTCACAAAGTCATCCACCATAGTGTGAGACAGGGAACAGACCCCACTGTTCACAAAGTCATCCACCATAGTGTGAGACAGGGAACCAGACCCCATTGTTCACAAAGTCATCCACCATAGTGTGAGACAGGGAACAGACCCCACTGTTCACAAAGTATCCACCATAGTGTGAGACGGGAACCAGACCCCAATGTTCACAAAGTCATCCACCATAGTGTGAGACAGGGAACAGACCCCACTGTTCACAAAGTCATCCACCATAGTGTGAGACAGGGAACCAGACCCCACTGTTCACAAAGTCATCCACCATAGTGTGAGACAGGGAACAGACCCCACTGTTCACAAAGTTCATCCACCATAGGGAGACCCGGGAACCAGACCCCACTGTTCACAAATTTATCCACCATAGCGCTGAGACCCAGGGAACAGACCCACTGTTCACAAAGTCATCCACCATAGTGTGAGACCAGGGAACAGACCCCAATGTTCACAAAGTTATCCACCATAGCGTGAGACAGGGAACAGACCCCACTGTTCACAAAGTCATCCCGTAGTGTGAGACAGGGAACAGACCCCACTGTTCACAAAGTCATCCACCATAGTGTGAGACGGGAACAGACCCCACTGTTCACAAAGTCATCCACCATAGCGCGAGACAGGGAACAGACCCCACTGTTCACAAAGTATCCACCATAGTGTGAGACCCGGGAACCAGACCCCACTGTTCACAAAGTCATCCACCATAGTGTGAGACAGGGAACAGACCCCACTGTTCACAAAGTTATCCACATAGTGTGATCCCAGGAAACCAGACCCCACTGTTCACAAAGTCATGCGCCGTAGTGTGAGACAGGGAACAGACCCCACTGTTCACAAAGTCATCCACCATAGTGTGAGACCCGGGAACCAGACCCCACTGTTCACAAAGTCATCCACCATAGTGTGAGACAGGGAACAGACCCCACTGTTCACAAAGTCATCCACAATAGTGTGATACCAGAAACCAGACCCCACTGTTCACAAAGTCATCCACCATAGTGTATGATAACTTGTCTCTCTGAACCTTTACACTATAAATTTTTGTAGTCCACATAACTGCACCATTCCTCCTCTAAGGGGATGTGCACACGATCCAGAATAGCAGCGTTTTGGACGCATGTATTAGCGCTGTGTCCAAAACGCTGCGTAGCACAGTGGATGGCATTTCTAGAAATCCCATGCTCACTGTGCTTCTCCCCGCGACAGCGTCATCTCACTTTTGGTGTGGGTTGCTGCATATCCACATCTCCATAGCATGATAATGTCATGCTGTAGAGTCGGATGCGATCTCCATTGGGTGAATGCAGAGAGAAACCGCTCTGCACCGGACGCAAACTGTGAGTCCAGGGCGGCTGCGGTCTCCCTGCCTGAACCCCTGGATTCCTTCAGGTCTGGAGACATTGCATCCAACACACAGCGTCTCCAGATCGTGAGCACTAATACCCATAGAAATATATGAACTGATATGTGGAGATTACTGGGTGGATTCCTACACAGCCAATCACTGTACAGCCAGGGTTCAAGGGGAACAGGAACACCCAATTGTCAAATAATTCACAACTTTCCATGAGGAGCAACAATGGAACCGGACAACGTACAAGACGGAGCTCAGAAGTGGGGGCAGACACGAGACCCCGGGGCCCGGAGGGCAGACACGAGACCCCGGAGGGCAGACACGAGACCCCGGGAGGGCAGACACGAGACCCCCGGAGGGCAGAGGGACACGAGACCCGGGGCGGAGGGCAGATACGAGACCCGGGGGGAGGGCAGACAGTAAGCCCCCGAGGAGGGGGGGGGGGGTTTGAGGGGAGAAACGAGACCGAGGGGGTGGGTTAGAGGGCAGACAGTAGCCCCCGAGGGGTGGGAAGGAGGGGGGGGTTGAGCAGACAGGGGACCCGAAGGGGGTGGGGGGTTAGAGGGCAGACAGTAGCCCCCGAGGGGTGGGAAGGAAGGGGGGGGTTGAGCAGACATGAGACCCGAAGGGGGTGGGGGGGGGTTAGAGGGCAGACAGTAGCCCCCGATGGGGTGGGAAGGGGGTTGAGCAGACAGGAGGCCCGAAGGGGTGTGGGGGGGGGGTTAGAGGGAAGACAGTAGCCCCCGGGGGGTGGGAAGGGGGGAGTTTGAGCAGACAGGAGCCCCCGGGGGGGATGCCCCACACCACAGTACCCGGACAGCTCTATCGTGATGGCAGCGATCACACCGGACGTGAGAGGATTCACAGCCGTGCGACCTGACACCGCGATACCCGGCCCCCACGATGGCGGCCGTCCTCCCCGGCACTGGTCCTCTCCTCCACGGCCGCCCCGGCATGGTCCTCCCTCCCCATCCGCCCCGGCACTGGTCCTCTCCTCCCCCGGCACAGGCCGGCCCATCACCCCGGGGGGCCTGAAGTTGCTCCCGAGGCCTGTGGAAAGTTTCCGGCTCCGCCGCAGAAAACTTCCGCACAACTCGGCCGCAGTCCGCCTGGAGCTAGGCCGCACGGGCCGCTGACACCACCGCAGGAGCCGCGTCCCCCGGGCCAGGCATGCGGGCTCTCCCACCTCCATCCCCACGGGGGAGAACTCACGCTGTAATCCCTGGGGCTGCACTCACAGCTCGGCCTCTGAGTCCTCCGGCAGCCGGGCTCCCCGGGCCGCGTCCTCCTCCGCTCCCCGGCACACGGGCGGCAGAGAAAATAAAAACAAACCCCGGAGGAAATATCCGGCAGTTATTATTTAAACAGGGCCCGGGAACATCCCTCCGCCATTTGCCCCCTTTCCGTCACTACGCTCACACAGCGCCGGGCCGGCCAATCAGCGACCGCCTTACTCAGCCATTAGGCAGCAGGAGCCATTGCGCATGCGCCTCCAAGGGCGGTCACCACCGACTGACGCAGAACCGTGCACGAAGGCGATAGGCTGACACAGATGCGGAAGTTGCGGGGCATTCTGGGAATTGTAGTTTTTTTCTGGGGTTTCGCCTGTGTTGCCGAAGCTCCATAGACTCCTTATATCAGCTCTTTAATAACAATCTTTATTTATATAGCGCCAACATATTCCTCAGTGCTTCATAATTCAGAGGTTCATGTACAAATGGTAATAAAATACAGTAATTACAGCATAATAATGACGGCCCTGCTCATAGTGACACGCCCTCCATGGCCTTAGACTACTTGGACCCGGGCTTTGGGGCTTCATCACAGGGATCGAGACCTGGCTCCGTGACCCTGGTGGTGTCATTAAAAGTTCGGTGTGGGTGGCTCTCTCAGGGATGGTAATCTGGTGTGGAGGGCTCATTCTGGGCGGGAGGACTGGACCTGGGGATACTTGTTAATTTATACGTGACGCCACCCGCAGGTTGCGGCTATAGATGGCCGCCGCTGCACAACAGTTCTCCTAGGAGCCGATGGTTGGGAGGCAGAAATGTTATTAAGCCCTCTACGGGTAGGGCTGACCCCAAGGGCAGCTCGAGGTACCTGAGTGAGTTGGTAGTTGTGTTTCTGGTGCTCTTGATACATTAAGAAAGTTCACAGACACAGCGGGTTGCATTCTTCAGTTCTTTTACTCACAGTCTTTGTGCAGCAGCCCGCTGAGCACTGGGTTCTCGGAGGCAGGGATACAGCTACTGGACAATGACACATAACCGGCATCCCTTCTCTGTCCTTTCTAAGCCTCTTTACACTGCACTTGCCTCGCCCATCCTGCCTTGCGCCTCACCACACAGAGCTCTGAGCCAGTGACTGTGGGCTTTTCTTAGGGCTTAACCTGCAGTGTCTCCCCTTAGGCTGGTTTCACACTACGGATTTTTCAGATCCGATGCTGTCCGATCAAAATCGGACAGCATCGGATCCGATTTGGCCCCATGCAGCCCTATGGGCATCGACCGAATCGGATGTGCACTAATGCCATCCGATTTGGTCCGATCCGAATCTGTCCTATTTTATTATCGGTGCAAAAATCGGAGCCTGCTCCGATTTTTGCACTGAAAATAAAATCTGACAGAATCGGATCGGACCAAATCGGATGGCATTTAGTGCACATCCGATCTGACCCGATCCCTATAGCATGGGGCCCTATGGAGAAGGGTCCGAGGAAACATCTGATGTCTCCTTGGACCCGATTTTACTGTACTGAGCATGCTCAGTACAGTAAAAATGCTCAACTGGAAGCGCAGGGGTTAAAAAAAAAAAAAAGTTCATGCTCACCTACCCCCGAGCCCCCGCCGTCTCCCGCAGTCTTCCTGGAGGTTCCCGGTGGCTCCCGCAGGCTCCCGGTGGCTGCAGAGGTCTTCTTCTGCAGTTCAGGACCTGCGGTGATGTCACAGTCACGTGACACCAGGTTACACCATGGTAACCCGCGGTCACATGACTGTGACATCACCGCAGGTCCTGTGTACAGCAGAAGAAGACCTCTGCAGCCACCGGGAGCCTGCGGGAGCCACCGGGAACCTCCAGGGAGACGGCGGGGGCTCAGGGGGAGGTGAGCATGAACTTTTTTTTTTTTTTTTTTCAGCCCGGAGACTACGATTTAATGCCAGAATCGGATGCCTATTTAGCATCCGATTCCAGGTATCAGAAGGGAGCCGATGCTGTCCGAATTTTTCGGACAGCATCGGCTCCCTTCAAAATCGTAATGTGAAGGTAGCCTTAGCCCTATGGTTGCCACCTCTTCAGTAGCTGTGTGCTGGCACCGACCAATGAGAATAGCGCCTCACTTACAGCGGTAAATTTGAAACTCAAAGTCCTCCATGTATCTCAATGGGAAGTGAGGCGCTATTCTCATTGGTCGCTGTGTGCTGGCGCCGACCAATGAGAATAGCGCCTCACTTACAGCGGTAAATTTGAAACTCAAAGTCCTCCACGTATCTCCATAGGAAGTGAGGCACGAAGCTCATTGGTCGCTGTGTGCTGGCGCCGACCAATGAGAATAGTGCCTCACTTCCCATAGAGATACATGGAGGACTTTGAGTTTCAAATTTAGCGCTGTAAGTGAGGCGCTATTCTCATTGGTCGGCGCCAGCACACAGCGACCAATGAGAATAGCGCCTCACTTCCCCTTGAGATACATGGAGGACTTTGAGTTTCAAATTTACCGCTGTAAGTGAGGCGCTATTCTCATTGGTTGGCGCCAGCACACTGCGCGGGCAATGCTTCGCAGGTCGCGTGGGCGCCGCCACGGCCACGACGACGGAAGTAGCGCCGAAACTTACGGAAGTGCGTTAGGGGAATTATATATTAGATGATGGTATAGTCAGCTTCAGGAAATGGGAAGAAGGGCAGCATAATTGGCCACCAACCATTATTTGTGATGCATTTGAGACTGGTGGAGTGGATAGACTATATCTAAGTGACTTTGACTCAGGATCATGATAGGCCGCCCTAAAAAGATGTGTTTTTAGGGATCGCCTGAAACTTTGTAAATTGTGGATAGTCCTAATTTCTTGGGGTAGAGCATTCCAGAGGATTGGTGCAGCTCGGGGGAAGTCTTGGAGCCAGGAGTGAAGGTTTGGATTAATGCAGAAGTGAGTCAAAAGTCACTTCCAGAGCGTATAGAACAAGTGGGGTAATAGACAGAGATGAGGGTAGAGACTTGGGGAGGTGCTGCACTGTGAAGAGCTTTGTGGGTGAGAACAAGCAGTTTGAATTGGACCCTACAGTGCAGTGATGGCGAACCTATGGCTGCTTTGCACTGCTGCCATTATGGCGCCGGCAGTTCAAAGCTGTGTCAGAGCAGAGGGAGAAGACTTCTTTTCCCTCTGCGTCTCCAATACTCTCACCTAGCTCATGTGACGCGCTCGGAGTCCTGTGACGGCTGGACAGAAGACACGATGAGAGGAGCAGCGATGGAGGAGGGAGAACTAGGTGAGTATGATTTTTTTTTATTTTAAGCTATAACGAGGGGGCACATGGTGGCATTATAAACAGGAGGGGACATATGGTGGCATTATAAACAGGAGGGGGCATATGTGACATTATAAACAGGAGGGCGCATATGGTGGCATTATAAACAGGAGGGGCATATGGTGGCATTATTAAAAGGAGAGGGCATATGGTGGCATTATAAATAGGGGAGGGCATATGGTGGCATTATAAACAGGAGGGGTCATATGGTGGCATTATAAACAGGAGACGGCATATGGTGGCATTATTAACAGGAGAGGGCATATGGTGGCATTATTAACTATAGGGGGCATATGGTGGCACTATTAACAGGAGGGGCATATGGTGGCATTATTAACAGGAGGGGCATATGGTGGCATTATTAACAGGAGGGGCATATAGTGGCATTATTAACAGGAGAGGGCATATGGTGGCATTATTAACAGGAGGGGCATATAGTGGCATTATTAACAGGAGAGGGCATATGGTGGTATTAACAGGAGGGGGCATATGGTGGCATTATTAACTGGAGGGGGCATATGGTGGCATTATTAACAGGAAGGGGCATGTGGTGGCTTTTATTAACAGGAAGGGGCATATGGTGCTATTATTAACAGGAGGGGCAAATAGTGAGGTGACATTATTAACAGGAGGGGCATATGGTGACATTATTAACAGGATGGGCATATGGTGGCATTATTCACAGGAGGGGGCATGATGGTGGCATTAATACAAAGAGGCGCATGATGGTGGCATTATTACAAAGAGAGGGCATTTACTACAAAGAGGGGAGGCATGAGGGTGCCTTTACTACAATGAAGGGCATTTATTACAAGGATGAGGCATGAGAGGGCATTTTCTACAATGAGGCAGAAGCATGAGGGGGCATTTATTACAAGGAGGGGGCATGATAGGGTATTTACTACAAGGAGGGGGCATGAGAGGGTATTTACTACAAGGAGGGGGCATGAAAGGGGCTTTACTACAAAGGACATGATGGGACAATATTGCAAGGAGTGGACATTATGCAGCATTTGTGCAAGGAGTGGGCATGATGAGGCATTACTGAAAGAAGGGGGCATGATGGGGCATCACTACAAGCAGTGGACATGATGGGACATTACTACAAGTGGACAAGGATGGGGCATTACTGCAAGGGGAAAAGGATGGGGCATTACTACAAGATGGGGGCAGGATGGGGACATTACTGCCAGAAGAAGGTTAGGATAGGGACATAACTGCAAGGGTAGGGTCAGGATAGAGCAAATAACTATACAGAGAGAGTAAGGATGGAGACATTACTACAAGGAGAGAGTCAAGATGGAGCAGATAACTACAAGGAGAGGGTCAGGATGGAGCACATAACTACAAGAGAGGGTCAGGATGTAGCAGATAACTACAAGGAGAGGATCAGGATGGAGCACATAACTACAAGGAAAGGGTCAGGATGGAGCACATAGTTACAAGGAGAGGGTCAGGATGGAGCTCATAACTACAAGGAGAGGCTCAGGATGGAGCACATAACTACAAGGAGAGGCTCAGCATGGAGCACATAACTATAAGGAGAGGGTCAGGATGGAGCACATAGCTACAAGGAGATGGTTAGGATGGAGCACATTACTACAAGGAGAGGGTCAATATGGATCACATTACTACAAGGAGTGGGTCAGGATGGAGCACATAACTACAAGGAGAGGGTCAGGATGGAGCACATAGCTACAAGGAGAGGGTCAGGATGGAGCACATAACTAAAAGGAGAGGCTCAGGATGGAGCACATAACTACAAGGAGAGGCTCAGGATGGAGCACATAACTACAAGGAGAGGCTCAGGATGGAGCACATAACTATAAGGAGAGGCTCAGGATGGAGCACATAACTACAAGGAGAGGGTCAGGATGGAGCACATAGCCACAAGGAGATGGTTAGGATGGAGCACATTACTACAAGGAGAGGGTCAATATGGAGCACATTACTAAAAGGAGAGGCTCAGGATGGAGCACATACCTACAAGGAGAGGCTCAGGATGGAGCACATAACTACAAGGAGAGGCTCAGGATGGAGCACATAACTATAAGGAGAGGCTCAGGATGGAGCACATAACTACAAGGAGAGGCTCAGGATGGAGTACATAACTACAAGGAGAGGGTCAGGATGGAGCACATAGCCACAAGGAGATGGTTAGGATGGAGCACATTACTACAAGGAGAGGGTCAATATGGAGCACATTACTACAAGGAGAGGGTCAGGATGGAGCACATAACTACAAAGAGAGGATCAGGATGGAGCACATAACTACAAGGAGAGGCTCAGGATGGAACACATAACTACAAGGAGAGGGTCAGGATGGAGAACATAGCCACAAGGAGATGGTTAGGATGGAGCACATTACTACAAGGAGAGGGTCAATATGGAGCACATTACTAAAAGGAGAGGCTCAGGATGGAGCACATACCTACAAGGAGAGGCTCAGGATGGAGCACATAACTACAAGGAGAGGCTCAGGATGGAGCACATAACTATAAGGAGAGGCTCAGGATGGAGCACATAACTACAAGGAGAGGCTCAGGATGGAGTACATAACTACAAGGAGAGGGTCAGGATGGAGCACATAGCCACAAGGAGATGGTTAGGATGGAGCACATTACTACAAGGAGAGGGTCAATATGGAGCACATTACTACAAGGAGAGGGTCAGGATGGAGCACATAACTACAAAGAGAGGATCAGGATGGAGCACATAACTACAAGGAGAGGCTCAGGATGGAGCACATAACTACAAGGAGAGGGTCAGGATGGAGCACATAACTACAAGGAGAGGGTCAGGATAGAGACATTGTCACAAGATAGGGACCAGGATTTCAGTGTGGAGTCTGCTTGTGTTCCATGCTAAAATCTATCCATCTCCTATCTATCTAATATTCTTCCATTTTTTCTCCATACAGATCAGTCCACCTGCTGTGTCTGGAAAGGGCAGTGGGAGCAGCTCAGCTTCAATGTGAAGTTCACATGAGCTGGATGACCACTACTGAAGAGAAGACTGCAAAGGTAAGTTTAAAAGCAATTCATTTTTAGAATAATAGAACTTATCAGGGTGTCAGGACTGCAAGCACTGTACAGGGAAGAGAGTTGGCTGTTGCTGGCTCTCCCCCTGTGCAGCTCTTGTGATGGTCAATGCTGTCATTTAGGTTAAATTGCTGTATTGGCACTTCACTATAAAGAATTCGGCTTTGGGTTGCAGATTGGGCACTCGGTCTCGTAAAGGTTCGCCATCACTGCTACAGTGTATAGGCAGCCAGTGCAATGACTGGTATAGAGCGGAGGCGTCTGAATAACGGTTAGCTAGATAGGTGACCCTGGCTGCTGCCTTAAGGATGGACTGGAGAGAGGAGAGTCTAGTGAGGGGGAGGCCAATTAATAGAGAATTACAATAATCAAGGCGGGAGTGGATCAGGGCGATGGGGACGGTTTTTGTTGTTTCCATGGTGAGAAAGGGGCAGATTCTTGAGATGTTCTTGAGGTGCAGGCAACAAGAGCGGGCGAGAGATTGTATGTAGGAGGTGAAGGAGAGAGCAGTGTCAAACATAACACTCAGACAGTGAGCCTGCTGCCTAGGCGTTATCGTGGTGCCGCACACTGAGAGGGAGAGGTCAGATTTAGGGAGGTCATTAGACGGCGGGAGCAGAAGAAGTTCAGTTTTGAAAAGGCAGAGTTTTAGATAGAGAGCGGACATGATATTGGAGACTGCAGTTAGATAGTCATTGGTGTTTTTTAGTATAGTGGGGGTAAGGCCAGGAGAAGAAGTGTATATAAGTGGTACCTTGATTTACAAGTAAATTAATTTGCAGGCATTTTGAAAGACGAGCTACCATTTCTCAGAAATTGTAACTTGGTTAACGAGCAATGATTTGGATTATGAGCACTAGGCCGACCGTCACTGGGCATACTGTGCATGTGTGAAGCTGCTGATTCTACATATTTTATTTATTATATACTGTATATTGTATATATTTACTGTCCGCACACCCGTCACTGTTGTCCGTCGCCGCTCTGAGCTCTCTCAGCCTCAGTACATGTATGGGAAACCACCAGCAGCAAGAGATCTCAGAGCGCCGCTGTCCATCCGCCACTACCTGCACACTGTTTGCCCCCATCCGCCCACGCTGTTCAGCCGCTGCTGCCTGCCCTCTGCTGTCTGCCCTCCCCCCAGTCAGCCACTGCTGCCTGCCCACCGCTGTCCGCCCCCAACCCCTGTCAGCCACCGCTCTGAGCTCACTCACACTCACTCTCTGACAGACAGAAGCTTCAGTGTTTCTGGAGCACACCAGAGTTCACTACTCAATACATCCCTATAGGGACCTTGTTTACACCTCGTTCAGGCTCTGATAGGTCTTCTTTTAGCACTTATGACATAACTTCTGACTTCAAGTCTGTAGGTTACGGGCACAAGATGGTACTGCATGACCAGAGTGATAGAATGCCGGAGGATAAGTATAAAACAGAGGCCATGGGACTTACATTTAAGCACAACTGTAAGCACTTAAAAAAAAAAAAAACACTGGAGTGATCAATTAAATTAGATATGTGTTTTGTTCCCCGGAAATAATTCTGCTGTGATTTACTAGAAGGCACACCTGACAGTGAAAGGAAAGAGGGTCGGCAAACAACAACCATAAATACTTCCCCTAGTGAAGCCGCTTAGTGTTTCCCAACAGTACAATGTTCATTTCATAGTCCCACACAGTCTGATGCTGCTCAATACAGTATGAAGGCCCCAGCCCTTCTCACATTCACAGAGTATGATGCTGCTCAATACTTTATGAAGGCCCCAGCCCTTCTCACATTCACAGAGTATGATGCTGCTCAATACAGTATGAAGCCCCCAGCCCTTCTCACATTCACGCAGTCTGATGCCGCTCAATACAGTATGATGCTCAAGCAAGCCAAACCTCTGACTCTGATGCCTCAATTTGGCTAGGGTCACATTTATGTCATGACCCTAGTCTAGCGTATCCGATTAAAACTTATAAATTTCCCCTGCAGCACATAGAGTTAACGCTACGTGCTGCCAGACAGCGCAGTCTATAGTAACTTGTTGTGTACCTTGCCAACCTGCCACACACAAAGCTCCAGGAAGTACACTTTAGCAGAGTGCACAGGAATCGCTGTCTGCAGTGTTTCCTGTGCCCTCAGCTAAAGCGGACATCCTGGGGCTTTGTGTGTGGCCGGCTGCTAAAGTAAACACCAGGTTACTATAGGCTGCATTGTCTGGCAGCGCATAGCGTTAACGCTATGCGCTGCGGGGAAAATTTCTCAGTTTTTAACAGTTCCGTCAGACTAGGGTCACAACGCAAATGTGACCCTAGCCTTTCCCTGAATCCAACTCCGTCAAAATGGACATTGACTCCGCAGCCCTGACTGTGGAGTTAGTATACCAAACCTCCAACTCCTCATTTTTCCTGAATTAAACTCAGGCTCCACCAAAATGGACACCGACTCCACAGCTCTTGTTCCCCACACACAGTATTATGTCGCCATAGTGCCCCCAGACATATTATGCCCCCACATAAACACAATGCATTATAGTGTCACCTACACACAATATGATGTCCTCACAATGTCCACAGCTCACATTATGATGCCCCCACAGTGCCCACCGCTCATTTTATAATGCCCGCACAGTGTATTTCTCCACATACAGTATAATGCTTCCCATAACAATTTCTTGCACTTACAGTTTGAAGTCCCTACAGTGCCCCCACACACAGTGATTTCCCCTTATGCACAGTATGATGCTATCCACAGTATGTTGGTCCCACACCTCCCCCATCTAAAGCTTCACCACCTCTCGATAATAGCAAATGAAGCTGCATCAGCTACTTTCCAGCCCAATGTTCCAGCTCGAAGTTGCAGTTGCGGTCAGAGTTCTGCATTCTCCTCCTATCATCCAGGAGGAAGGTTGAGGCCTCCAGTCATCACATGTTGGAGCAGAGCCCTCTGTCCTCTGCACAGAACTCTGACTGCAGAGTTTTCAATTTACTGATTAGTGGATCATCTGTCAGCTTATTGACTCTCTACCACTCAGAGTTTCTGCTAAGCAAAATGGAAGCTTCTATCTACCCATAATCCCTTAGTCATTGGAAATTGCCAGTGACTGATGCCTAAATACCAAAAGGCCAAATGATGGAGCAGAAAGCTGTATGCTATTTGGCTATTTGTAGGCTTCAAGATGCACATGCGCGGGAGCCCGGCGCGTACCACGTGATCATCCCCACAATGCACTGGGCCGGATGTGACGTTCCGGCCCGGGCATCACATGATCACAAGAGGCGGGCATTTAGAATAGGTGGTGTCACAGTCCAAGGAGAATGCGGACGCCCAGCATGGTGTGTGAAGATAGCGCAAGGAGGGCAAATGGAGCTCGGAGCACGCCTTTCTAGTCTCCAACTCGATACAGTTTGTAAGTATAAAACATATTTTTCTCCCTCATCATAGGGCCCCTTTAGCACAGAGAGGGATGGTTAGGGATCAGATAGGAAGGTGCAGGGACAGGTAGAGATAGGTTAGAGGGTTACCACGACCTGACAGGTTCCCTTTAACATGTGTCCGCCATTTAAATTTCTATTTAATAATAATGTAGAGCAAAGAATTATAATAAACTTTCAAGTATACTTCATAAGTGAAATCTGGAAGAAGACCTTTCAAAAACCATCCAAAAGACGTCCCCCCTAGTCTGTTTTTAAACCTGACATGCTCGTTGTTAGGGAGATCCGTCTTCAGCTCCACACATGAATACGACCATATAAGGGCGGGGGTGTGGGGCTTACACAGCATTCATAGTTGATCATAATCTGTGGTTACCTCAGGAAAATGGACAGTGCTGAGCTCAGGCTGTCAGAACACAGCTTCTGTGATCTTATCTGATTTATCTCCATTCAAATCGGCTCTGCTCTGTCCAATCAGCTGATTGCCTCCAGAAGGCTCCTCTGTTGATAACACGGAGCAGAGCCAATGTGAACGGTGAGCGATAACAGCAGCTGTGTGCTGACAGCCTGAGGTCAGCACTCTTCCTGCATGAGGTAACCTGAGACTCTGAACAGCTGTAGTGTGAATGCTTTGTAGGTCCGCCCCCACCCTTATATGCACAAATTCAGTGTGTGGAGCTGAAGACTGATTTCCCTTTCAACCAGCATATGTCAGGTTTAGAAACAGCCTAGCGGGTTTTCAAAAGGTTTTCTTCCGGATTTCACTTATGAAGTATATTTGAAAGTGTATTATAATCACTTGTTCTACATTATTAATAAAAATTTAAACAGCCGTTACACTTTAAAGATGAAAGAATAATGACTTGTCCTCTTCCTCACCTGACCTAAACCCTATTGAGAACTGGTGAGGCCGGCTTCACACTGCATGTGTGATCCCATCTGTAGCTGTCCGCTTGAGGCAGACAACCGCGGACCGGATCAGCACACAGGACTGGGGAGCTATTTGCCCTCCGATCCTGTGTGCAGCCGCACGCAGCTGACAGGTCAGTACCGCGGCTCCCGCGGTCCTCACCTATCAGCAGCAGGAACTGCGTGCGCTGCACACAGGATCGGAGGGCATAATAGCCCCCCAGTCCTGTGTGCTGATCCGGTCTGTGGCTGTCTGCCTCAAGCGGACAGCTACGGATCGGATCATACACGCAGTGTGAAGCCGGCCTAAGCCCTTCTTAACCTTAATCATACCAGCTGGGGTGCAAATGGACCCCACACGTATATCCTCTTGAGTTACTATTGGGCTTTTGTGTTTAACGTTCTGGCGGTTTAGGAATTTGCTTACTAGACTCTCAAATGTCATGCTTAAGTGGTTTATTTTTCCAATCAGACCTTGAAGAGAAGTTTGAATAAAGATTCTCTTCTCTGGGGTGCAAAACCCTGCAAGGTGCATACTGTTCACCATTGCCTTTTGAGCTGCGTCAGACTGGCACTGTTGCTGTTTCACGCTCTGTAAGTACCGTATATACTCGCGTATAAGCCGAGTTTTTCAGCCCAAAAATTGGGCTGAAAAGTCCCCCCCTCGGCTTATACGCGAGTCATACGGCCCCCCTCAAAGTTTGGCGCCCCCACCTCAGTTTCTGGGCCCCCCCGCATGCAGCGCTGCACATATACATTACGTGTCTAGCAGCTGTTACCCTCCGGTGGCAGATCGCGGCTCCTGGCTCCGGGCTCCATCTTCCTCTCTGTCTTCCTGGTTGTCATGTGACCGGCGCGATGACGTCATCGCGCCGGTCACAAAGCAGGAAGACAGCGAGGAAGATGGAGCCCGGAGCCGGGAGCCGCGATCTGCCACCGGAGGGTAACAGCTGCTAGACACGTAATGTATATGTGCAGCGCTGCATGCGGGGGGGCCCAGAAACTGAGGTGGGGGCGCCAAATTATGAGGGGGGCCTGCTGGGGCCCTGTATACTACCACTGGGGCTATATACTACCACTGGGGCTATATACTACCACTGGGGCTATATACTACCACTGGGGCTGTATATATACTACCACTGGGGCTATATACTACCACTGGGGCTGTATACTACTACTGGGGCTATATACTACCACTGGGGCTATATACTACCACTGGGGCTATATACTACCACTGGGGCTGTATATATACTACCACTGGGGCTATATACTACCACTGGGGCTGTATACTACTACTGGGGCTATATACTACCATTGGGGCTATATACTACCACTGGGGCTGTATGTATACTACCACTGGGGCTATATACTACCACTGGGGCTATATACTACCACTGGGGCTGTATACTACTACTGGGGCTATATACTACCATTGGGGCTATATACTACCACTGGGGCTGTATGTATACTACCACTGGGGCTATATACTACCACTGGGGCTGTATACTACTACTGGGGCTATATACTACCACTGGGGCTATATACTACCACTGGGGCTGTATGTATACTACCACTGGGGCTATATACTACCACTGGGGCTGTATACTACCACTGGGGCTATATACTACCACTGGGGCTGTATACTACCACTGGGGCTGTATATATACTACCACTGGGGCTATATACTACCACTGGGGCTGTATACTACTACTGGGGCTATATACTACCACTGGGGCTATATACTACCACTGGGGCTATATACTACCACTGGGGCTGTATATATACTACCACTGGGGCTATATACTACCACTGGGGCTGTATATACTACTGGGGCTGCGTGTATACTACCACTGGGGCTGCTGCTGTATACTACCACTGGGGCTGCTGCTGTATACTACCACTGGGGCTGCTGTATATACCTCTGGGGCTGCTGTATACTACCACTGGGGCTGCTGCTGTATATACCACTGGGGCTGCTGCTGTAACACTGCTGGGGCCTGTATATACCACTGGGGAGGCTGCTGTATACCACACTGCTGGGGGCTGTATACCTGTGCTGGGGTCCACCCTCGGCTTATACACGAGTCAATAAATTTTCCCAGGTTTTGGGGGCAAAAGTAGGGGGGTCGGCTTATACACGGGTCGGCTTATACACGAGTATATACGGTAGTCTGGTTTATAATTTGAATGTTTTTAGTCATTTGTGGCCAAAAATCTTGAAGTAGTTTATTTTACATATTTTATAATTAATTGCTTACTGTAGTACGAAATCTATGCTATATCACATTGGAACTAACTTCTCCTGGTTTCCACATCTGTAAAACAATAATTGTATTCAAAATTTACTTTGTCTGTCTTATTAGCTTTATTTCTGCCTGTGATATAGGCCTATAATCAGCAGAACTGAACTTTTCGTGAGCCTTAATTAAAGTTTACAATGTAGCCTAATTATTTTTTATTAGCTCATTGTATGACTATTATCATCAGAATTCAGTAATTATAAAGTCTGTCTTTCTATTTTACATAGTTACTAGCTGTAGCATCTGGCATTGCCCAGGATAGTAACTAACTGTTCTTAGCTATAACAAAATGGTTTAACAAAAAATTATTTTGCACATAAAAATCACAAAGTAAATAGACCTCCTGCTGTGTAGTGAAAAATGGGAAAGGAAACGGTGTTCACCAGTCCGCGCTGCCAGGATCCACTTATTCCAGGGAAGAAACTCACGATCAGATGTGATGTGATCAAAACTTTTTATTGCATCCAACGCGTTTCAACGCCTTTCCTGGCGTCTTCCTCAGGGATACCTCCACCCCTCTGCACAGCTCTTATTTATAACCACAACTATTATCATAATATGTGGGTGTTCCTGGTCCTGTGACGTGGAAAACGTCATCAGGACAGGGAGGGTACTACATTTTGGCGCAAAAAAACATCAAAGTTCTTATACACACATGAAAGTCCATAAACAGTAACCTTTAGCTGATCTAAACAATCCATTTGATATGTTGTATACTGGGCGTTGTGAGTGGCCTCCTGCTCAGAGGCGTAACTACAATAGGTGCAGGGGTTGCGATCGAACACGGGCTCTGCAGCCTAGGGGGACCCCAAAAGTCCCTTTGGCCTATAGAGAAAGACTAATACTATTAAAGATTTGCAATAATTGGGGGCCCCATTGGAGCTTCCGCTCCTGCTGTATACTGGGGGCTCTGTGCGGTCTTCTGCTGTATACTGGGACTGTGTGCAGTCTCCTGCTGTATACTGAGGGCTGTGTGTGGCGGCTTTCTGTACACTGAGGGCTGTGTGCGGCCTCCTGCTGTATACTGAAGGCTGTGTGCGGCCTCCTTCTATATACTGGGGGCTAGGTGTTTACGCGCAGTAATAATGCTCTCTTTTTGCCTCTACGGATCTGTTCCCTTATGCTAATCCCATGACCTGTCACGTGATCTTTCAAAAGTTGATCATGTGACATGTCACATAATACTTGGAGTTGGGGGGTTCTTCGTCTTCTAAACAGCTCGTGACCCTGGCTACTCTTAATCCGCCCCTGGTCCTCACTGTGATCAGTTCTGTACTTTGTCCAAATCTCCAGGGAACTTCAAATGTTACAGGTTGTTAGAAAAATAGCAATGAGGTGTGTTAGTGGCTTTGGGGTTTGTGTGGCTGCTGCTTCATTGAGAGTCATGTGCCAGTGAGCGCCATTTTCTATAAGTCCTAGTCTTCGGCAAGCTTCCCTGAATGTTTCACAGACATGCATAGGCTGTGTTATACTATGAATGTCGTTTGTTGCCTATAGCAACTAATCAAAAGCTGAGCTTTGATTGGTTGCTATAGGCCACCTGTATCTATTCCCTCACACATAGAAACAGTAAATAAGCCTTTTTTTTTTGGCAATTGACTGTAAAGCGCATCGTTAAATTTTCCCCTCAAAACATAGTCTATCATGTTCCCTGAGTCAAAAGGGGTCTATGCAAAATTTTGTGATTGTATATGTGAGGGTGAGGATTCCTTTACTGGACATACATAAACGCACACCCACACACATACTCAGCTTTTTATTATAAGACTGATGGAATCAGATATGCAAATACAATTTACGAGACAAACAGCTTGATTATGGGGTCCCCAGCTGATGAACAATGTATAGTAAATATGATAGTAGGATGAGGGTTAAACAGGAGATTTACGATGAAGGAACATAATCACCTAGTTTCTGGAAGGAACTTAGATATAGCTGCTATTCAGTGACCAGTAATTCACTCTCTTTTAGCGGAAGGTTTCCCAGTCTGAGCAGTCTGCTAGGGGTATATGTGCTGAAACTAAAGGCCGGGTTACACATACCGATGTTCCAGCGACCCGACCAACAATCGAGATCGCTGGCACATCGCTATGTGATTGCTGGTGTGATGCCACATAGGCAGATCTCACCAGCAACCAGCGACCCATGTAACGACCTTGACATCGTGGAAAAAAATATAAACTATTCTTTTCCACGATGTCGAGATCGCATGAGAATGCTGGTAACCAGTGTACACGCTGTGCTTTGTAACCCGATGTGTACCCTGGTTACCAGCGCGCTGTGCTTAGAAACCTGATGTGTACCCTTGTTACCAGGAAGCACATCGGGTTAGAAAGGCATCACATACGCCGATGTCTGCTGCCCAGCGGCAGACCAACGACCAAAAAATGGTCCTGGCCATTCCGCAGCGATCAGCGAGCTGATTGCTGGTTGTTGCGGCATGTCGCACGCAGCGACAGCGCTGCGAGGTCGCTGCAATGTCACAAAACCTGTGATGTTGCAGCGATATCATTAGCGATATCGCTGTGTGTAGTGGGGCCTTAAAGGGAACCTGTCACCTAATCTATGGCCCCTAAACTATCACTACCTGCCCCTACAGACCCTAACTAGCTCCCTAACCATCCCTGCCTGACCTAATATGGCTTTATAGAAGGTGAATTAAAGGGAACCTGTCACCTAATCTATGGCCCCTAAACTATCACTACCTGCCCTACAGACCCTAACTAGCTCCCTAACCATCCCTGCCTGACCTAATATGGCTTTATAGAAGGTGAATTAAACACTTTATAAACTTACATTTTTTCCGTCTGTGGGGCGTTCCTGTCGGCTCTTGTCTGCAGGGCGGGGTCCCCAGAGCCGCGCTCCCCCCGCCTCGCTCCCTTCCTAACGCCCTAATGGGCGGCATTATGGATTTGAAGAGCGGGGGAGCCCAGTGGAATCATCCCGCCCCGCTCTTCATGACGCGAGACCGGAAACCGCGTCA